>JAFMOC010000238.1:350000-605000 GCA_019802505.1 Corydoras sp. C115
TGCCCTAGAAAAATAACCTTTAATCATTTATTGCCACCCTCCTGGGACCTAAATTTTTTATCCGGTTGTCATTATTTCAGCTGTAATATCCCCCACCTTTCCTATAATCTTAGCTGAGCACCTGAGGTCACGCACCGATGTCAGGACCTAAGGCCTAGCTTAAACTTTATGCTGATCCCAAAGGGTTCCTAGAACCTGTTAAACCCAGGCCGTCATGCTGGGCCTTCCCCAAACTATTTCCACAATGCCGGAAGCTCAAATTTCCTGCAGAAGTAAAGAGACTAAACTGTAACCAGCCTCACGGTTAGAACTTTAGAGTTAAATTTAGTTGACGACTAACAATTAGGACTATCGTTGTGGATCCAGCTCACTTGCTACAGCCCTACAGCTTGTTAATTCGACAATGCTTTTAATTATAGATTATAATTAAACTATAAACCTCCTCGCTAGTGCGCTCAGACTGTGGAACGGAGTGGAGTTAGGAACCGGTGACCTCGCGGTTACTCTGGCAAAGCCACGAGTCGCTAACTTTTGGTTAAAACGGGTTTTAAGAGGACGGACAGGAGAGAAAACATGCAATGCTAAAGATGCACAGTGTGACTTTTACGTTCGTATGTGAGACAATCAGAATGAGAGTGGTGTGTGGTGGCGGCCCGGCGGCCGCCGCAGACGTTTACCTGCAGGGTCTCGCCGTTTTTAAATCAGTATTACAGAGAAAATAATATAAAAAAAAAGAAAACAGAGACTATATAAATATATGAATAGATATAATCTCAGTACAGGTGTCACGTATAAATATGCTAAAAGATGATCATGTTTATGATTACTTTCGCGATGCAAGTTGTTTTTCACGCTTCAGAGGCCGGCTCCGGCTCTCATAGTGAATGTACGAGCGAAATCTAGCCAAGCTTTTTGATACGGGGTCAAACTGCAGAGTCACTTCAGCATTACACTCCAATGTGTTAATAAAAAAAAAGGGAAAAGACACTAAAAAAAGGAATGAAACTAAGCGTCGAACGGATGCCCGGAGGTGTTTTTCCAAAAGAGGTGCTAATAACATGTTGGACGGTGATGCTCTGTCAGTGCACTCGACCCTGCGTCCCTTCAGTTTCCCTTCTTTAAGTTTCCGTACCATCCAGAGCAGGTCAAGAGAACAAAAGACGAAGTTCGGTAAAGCATTCAAACTCAGATACGGGTATTCATTCAAGCACACTCTCTCACTTCGGGTTCGTTTTTGATTTCGGTTTCTTTTTGTTGTTGTTATTTTTTTTCAGGACGTAAAAAAAAAAAAGAGTGTTATTTTTGTTTCCTTGATAAATGTATAGCTATGAAATTGTATATTTTTAAAACTTGTCAGACTGTACAACAGTGTTCGCTAGAAATAAAGGAACGCTTTATAGATTTACATGGACTGATGTTTTTGGACGTTTAATTTAAGATAGACCTTTAAGAACAAACACCGATTCAGGGGTTCGTAACCGCTCTCAGCCCGGGGCCCACATTTTGTCACGGTCATTAATTCACGACCTATTTTTATAGAATATAAACGAAACAAATTTAAACATACAAAGCAATATTTTTAAGAAACTGAGAAACTTGTCCTCAATTCAAGAAAATTCTAATTTAAATAATATATTTTGTAATTATATACATCTCGACTCCGATCATCACACATTTAAAGAGAAGGGTAACGGGCAAACAAACAATGGTTACCATGGCAACGTCTGATGCGAGCCTCTCTCTGACACTTTTTTTTTCCAAGATAAAAGACAAGAACATAATTAGATGAGCATTAATTATTTATATATATATATATATATTTTTTTATGTATTTATGTTTTACAAGCTGTCCACGACCCAGACTGTGTCCAGTATCCCAGAATTTTGGCTCGTGACACACCAGTTGAGAATGGCTGGTCTAAATTTTGGGTAATTAAACCCAGGACGTTCCCGCTATGAGGCCGAATCTACTAACTACGTGCCGCCCAGATATTATGATGTTTATAAAAATATAAAGCCCAAGTGGCAGCTTCACAAACATGTGGCAGCTATGCCCAACTGCCAGATAACGCACTAACAGGTTTACTAACAGCGCGATACGAAATGATGAGGCTCTGGTAAACAGCGAGCATAACCTCCGGTCTAATTGCTATCGTTATAAACAGCTAGAATAGATTGTGTTTGAAAGCTGGCTTTATTTTGCATTATGTGGATCATCAGAAATAAGCAGATGTGAATAAATATGAAAACGAGCAACATTTAAACACGAGATAAGGTTAGGATTATAAAAAAATAAGATAGAACTCTTTGATGTTGGGCTTTCGCTGATTCATGTTCACAGTATTTAGGTAACTAAAAAAAAATAATACATTTTTAAATATTCCAAGCTGCCTCTGAGGAACAGACACACGAGAATAAAAGCAGGAAAGAATGACTGGCACCGAAAGTTGTGTTGTTCATGTCGGTAACATTTTAAGATTTTAAGTAATTTTACGAACAATGCCGTGAAATTATTATCTGGTGTGAGATTGACATACACAAGATATCTTCTAAACATTAGGTTTATATTATTTACTAATATATATATATATATATATATATATATATATATATATATATATATATATATATATTTTTTTTTTTTTTTTTTTTTTTTTTTACTCTGTAATAATAATTATAATAATAACAAAAACGAGTACAGTAAAATGCTATAAAATGCTTTGTTAAGTGGATGACTCAGATTTCAGTACGCCCCCTGGGGCATGGCTTTAAATCTCTATATTGTTGGCGTCTAAAAAAAATAATAAAAAAAAATAAAAAATTTTTTAAACATTTAATTAAAACACTTTTTGACATTAACCCCCCATTCAGAATGAAGACACTTCAGTATATTTTGGTAAACTGATTGGCTTTGCCTCCTGACAGGTTCATAACGTCATTTTAAAAACTAAAATCATGGCAGGAATCTCTACACACACAGACCTGCACATGATTTCCCCTCCTGTCTGAGACGACGCAGCTCGTTAAGACCTCGTTAGCAGATGACCGATGTGCGTCTGTGTTCTGATGGACGGGTCTGTGTGTGTACAGATCCATTTCCAGTTATATGACCTTATGATAACACCCTGAACCTGTGAACGGCAAACAGAAATAAATGACATTAACGAGGACGATCACACCGCAGAATTACACTCTATACTTTCTGTGTTGTTGTTTTTTTTATTTAAACTCAACACTGGATCGAATTTGAACTAATTTCTACTAATCTTGCACTTATTGAGAAAAATAATAATTACATATATTGAAAGGGCGGCACGGTGGCTTAGTGGTTTAGCATGTTCTCCTCTCAGCACTGGGGATTCCCGGTTCGAATCCCAATCCAGGTGGAGTTTGCATGTTCTCCCCGTGTCTGCGTGGGTTTCCTCAGGGTTCTCCGGTTTCCTCCCACAGTCCAAAAACATGGATCAAGGTCAATTAAATTCTCCAAATTGCCCCATTTAGAGTGTGTGTGTGTGAGTGAGTGTGTGTCCAGTGATAGATAGGCGTCCTGTCCTGGGTGTATCTGCCCAGCGCCCGAAACGTTCTCCCCTGGATGGACATGGGGAACCCCCACCGACCCTAATAGAGGATAAAGCGGAACATAATGGATGGATAGATGGATGGATGGGTCATAATTAAAGAATTTATTTACATTCACAGAGTTTGTTGGCACACAAGATTAGTACTTTTTTTTCTTTTAAACTACCAAAAACCGCTACTGATTTATGTCGTATTTGTCTCCTACACTCCGGCTGTGACGCAAATATTACAAATATTATTGTAAAATATTACAAATTTAAATATCATTGCTGTGAACGACATTAACTATTTTCCCCGCCCACGAGAAATTAGCATTTAGCACATAGCTATTAGCATCTTACACACCTCAGCTTGCTTTACTCACCATTAGCATCATTAGCATGTAACATTTACGATGCTATGATTTATGATCATACTTTGTGCTGATAAAGGTTTATTTACATAATACGACTTCTCTCCTGCCGTTTACTGTCATTTGTGTCAGCGACGTCGAGTTTGAATAACCGCTAATAATACCGCGCCGGCTAACTTACATTCAGATGCTACTTTGCAGCGTCATGCTAGCTGGTTAGCCTACGGATTATTATATACACACACAGCTCTCAGTGTTTCGGAACGACAACTTACATTATTTATTTTAACAAAAGGGTTACGGTTTATTACAAAAATAATAAAAATAAAATAAAAAAAAGACAAAAAACAAATGATCGTTGTTTATAAAATCGAGGACAGATCTTCTGAACACGACAATCTAATACTTATACTGTATGTTTGACGAGGTGCAGGTGCCCCTGACCAATATGGCGGCCGTGCTGATGCTTCACTTCGAAAAAAACATCGGCGACGTAGACCTTATGTATATGAATATAACATCTTTAGGCTAACCAATCAGCATAAAGCTGTTTTCCAGTGTTTGGTGTCATTGTTGATGGCAGTGCTTAGGTGTGGTGATTCGGGTGGATGATGAACAGATGGGTTGTGGTGAACGTGGTGGATGCTGTACATGTGGATGTATTTATGGTATGGTTGATGAATGAGTGAGGATGAACGGATGGGTAAGTGGATGACGAAACAGCTGGATGGATGGATGAGAATAATGATGGAAAATAAGCAGATGGATAAAAAAAACAACACTTGAAAAAGAATTGAAAAATAAAAAATATATATACAGGGATAAGTTATTAGTGGGTTAATGGATGATACATGGTTTAAATCAGTATATTGATGACAGAATGACTGGATGGAGAGAGAGAGAGAGAGAAAGAGAGAGAGAGAGAGACTGGTGTGGATGGGTGGGCGAAAAGGTGGATGAATGGGTTTACTGATGAAAAAATAAGTGAAGATATATGGATGGATGGATGGATGGATGGATGGATGGATGGATGGATGGATGGATGTGTTGACAGATGAATGGAGCTTATTTCTGCAGTTCTGATTTCAGGCTGATCTTCACTTCAGCAGCTTCGGGAGGCCGGAGACGCAGCAAGAGCTCTTTAGCAAATAAGGGCACCACCTACACACACACACACACACACACACACACACACACAGAAAAAGAGTTAATATGTATAATAATGACGGCTGTATTGTATTGTATACTGTGGCTCCCTCTGCTGGCCATTAGAGAAACGTTTTCCAAAATGCAGTTTCACCAGTCATCTCAAGACTAAAATCTTACGTGTTTTTTTTTTTAAATCTATTAATTTTTTTAAACAAATAATTGGTCAGACCTCATCAAGGATAAACCTGGAACCGATGCACTGCAAAAAGAAAAGCCGCTGCACTCTAATTTCACGTAGAGCGAATATTAAAAGCACAGGTATTGTAAACTGTGCATCTGCTCCACCCCAAGTCAAATAAGGTAATAGTGTTGCCTACTGAAGATAAGATAGACCTTTATTTGTCCCATGAAGGGTAAATTCACATTCTCAGCAGCAAGTTACATTAGAAGAAGTTGAAAAAGATGTTTAAAAAACTAAAAACTAAAAATTTTTTTTTACTAGAAATCTCTATATATACAGAAGATAAATTTCAGTTATGTACAAGTCATATAACAGAGGAATAAAATGAAACCAATATTGCAGATAGTGAGTGATGAATGAAGCAGGCGGTGACTGTAGATAATGATATTCACCTGTGTTGTGATTAACTTCTTGTTTTTTGGGAGATTAATATCTGGAAACTCTTCTCCAAAACACAGGTCAATGATGTAGCGCGGTGTGGGTCCTGCAGCCTGCAGGTGCTGCTGCAACTCTGAAACAATCAGAACGCCACGATGAACCTAATCCTTCAGCCCTGAACTCTCACGTTCACAACATCTAATCAATAATAACACAAACCCTAATGTCAGAAATATTGGAAGCCTTCTTTTCATTAACTTTTTTGTTAACAGTCTGAATGGCCGTTTGCATCTTTGACATTTCGAATCGTCCAGTTTGAACATTGTAACCTAAAAGTTACGGATATCTTGGACATTATGCACCAAGACGCCCGACGGGGGGCGACCCCCCCCCCCCCCCCCACCCCCCCCCCCCCCCCCCCCCCTCACATCCTAAAACTTTGATGACATTATAAATTGTAGACGGTGGAAGATCTTAAATTCTTTGTAAGCAAAGACTGAGAAATGTTCTGGCTCTGAGTTGATGTCTTTAAACCCTCATGGAGTTTGGGACGAAGTGGAACCATGAAGCATTCCTTGCTTACAAAGACTAAGCCTTTGGTAAATGACGTCGTTATATCATATACTCCTAAATTATATCATATACTCTTATATTATTGTGATGACATCACATTTACATTTACATTTACATTTAGCAGATGCTTTTATCCAAAGCGACTTACAAATGAGAACATTACAGTCAGAAGTTCCGCAGAAAACCATGTGGTGGGGTGTGGTAGCTCAGTGGTTATGGTGTTGGGCTGTCAATCTGAAGGTTGGGGGTTCAAATCCCAGGTCCACTGAAGTTACCAGTGTGGGTCCTTGAGCGAGACCCTTAACCCTCATTGATCCAGGGATGTTGTGATGAACCCTGTGCTCACCTTGTAAGTCGCTTTGGATAAAAGCGTCCAATAAATGACCAAATGTAAATGTAAAACCAACTACTTATTGAAACCAACTACTGTTAATTTAATACTGTTAATTAAACCAACTACTGTTATTTGATGCTGCGCCCCCTCTCCCTTTTTTTTTTAAATTTATTATAATTTTATGTGTCTTCAGTAGTTTCTTAAAGCTGCTCAGTGATTCCGCCTTACGGACAGAGTTGGGAAGATCGTACTATCATGTTGCAGTGCTGAACGCCACGGAGTGAGAATCAGCTCCTCGGTGAGGTGGAACCACCAGGGGGCAATCATCACCGGAGCAAAGTGAACGAGTCGGAGTGTATTTTGAAAAGATAGAGTGAAGGTCGGAGGGGGAAGATCCAGAGATGGTTCTGTAGGCCAGAGTCAGTGACTTGTACTGAATGCAGCAGCTACAGGGAGCCAATGGAGGGACATGAGTTCTTGGGGGTTGAAGACGAGTCGGGCTGCAGAGTTTTGAATCAGTTGAAGACGTCTGATTGTGGAAGCTTGGATACCGACAAGTAGCGCATTACAATAATCAAGCCGGGATAGGACGCGGGCTTGAACGAGCAGTTGGGTCGCATGTTCAGTCAAGAAGGGTCTGATCTTCCTGATAAAGAAGGAATCTACAAGAACGGGACGTTTTGGTCACATGATCAGAGAGTTTAAGGTGGGAGTCTATTGTGAAACCGAGGTTCCGGACCGAATCGTTCGGGGAGATTGTGGAGCCGTCGGTTTGGAAGGTCAGGTCGTGATGGATTGACCTGTACCACTGAACGGTCACTTGTGGAACCCGTTAGAACGGGACGTATACTTATAGACCGATCGATCAGATGACGTTTAAGCTTCTTTTGTTCTCACCTTTCATGAAGACACCGATGTCGAGCAGTTTGCAGGTTCTCTCTCGCTCCAGTTTGTTGGGATTTTGCGATTGGGGGGCGAGCGGGCCGTCCCAGTACACCCGCCCCTGACAGAAGCGTTTGATGAAGACGCCGTCGGGGGCGACCCACACCAACACACCTTTTTCCAGGTGAGGTAGCAAACGGCTCATGGGCTCCGTGATGCTCTGCGGCAGAGAAAGAGAGTCCAAACTCGGAAAGGCCAGAGTGTGAGCCTCGCAGGGCCCATAAATCCTCTCGCTCCCCACCGGTGTCGCCCCCTGCAGGATGAAACACCCATCGGGCGATGAGCTGATCACCTCCTGCACCAGACGCCCGTGATAGAACAAGCTCACCTGCAGACGGAAATCTGAACGCAAACGCACACACAACAAATTAACAACACATTTTACAAATGAAGACTCCATTCATAAATAAAATTATCTAAATTAAATAATTATTCTAACTTTCTAAAAAATAAATAAAGAATTAAGAAAGTGTTCCATTTATCTATCTAAATAATCCGAATCAGACTTTTTGGCCGAGTGTGAATACACACAAGGAATGTGGTTTGTTGGGTGTTGGCTCTAGAATTTTACACAATTTTAACAATTTAAATACTAAAGCCAACACCCAACAAACCACATTCCTTGTGTGTATTCACACCTAAAATCTGATTACTTACACATGATAGATACACATGATTACAATAATAATAATAACAATAATAATAATAATAATAATAATAATAATATCATGTTATTAAGGGCGGCAAGGTGGCTTAGTGGTTTAGCATGTTCTCCTCTCAGCACTAGGGATTCCCGGTTCGAATCCCCATCTGGGTGGAGTTTCCATGTCCTCCCCGTGTCCACGTGGGTTTCCTCCGGGTTCTCCGGTTTCCTCCCACAGTCCAAAAACATGGATCAAGTAAATTGAATTCTCCAAATTGCCCCATATAGAGTGTGTCTGTGAGTGAGTGTGTGCCCAGCGATAGATTGGCGTCCTGTCCTGGGTGTATCTGCCCAGCGCCCGAGACATTCTCCCCTGGATGGGCATGGAGAACCCCCCCCGCGACCCTAATAGAGGATAAAGTGGAAGATAATGGATGGATGGATAATGTTATTAACCCTAATGTAACATTAATTAATTTATTCATTCATTATCTTTTGCGTAAACCTCTAGCTGGGTCAGATACACCCCAGGACACACATTCACTCACTCACTCACACACACCCACACAAACACACACTATTTGGGGCAATTTAGAGCATTCAATTTACCTTGAATCCATGTTTTTGGACTGTGGGAGGAAACCGGAGAACCTGGAGGAAACCCACGGGGGAGAACATGCAAACTCCACCAAGGTTGGGATTCAAACCTGGAATCTCCAGCAATAAGGAGGAGAACATGCCAATCGCTTTTTAAGCCCCTTAACACAACATGACAATTAAAATCTGTGTGCATGGTGTAGTGTTTGCACTTTACATGTTTACTGAGAGTGTGTCAGTGCGTATGAGAGCGCTAGAGAGTCATTCAAGCAACTAAAAAATAAAAATCCATCAATCTCTGTCGCCCTCTGGTGGTGCGATACAGAATAACGTTGAACTCCTCTACGTTTGTTGTGTTTTATTTAGAGATGTTATCAGTAACTTGGTCTCTTCTTGAACAATTTTTTTTGACAGTTTTCTAAACTGATGGAAGACATTAGGGGTGCACAGACGGGGCGAGATTACATAAAAATAATCAGATTTTATTTCAGCCCTTTTTTTTCCACATCAGGTGTTCGTGTTCGTGTTAATTTAAGTTAATTTACCTGAAATTTGGTATAACATCGGTAAAAATATGGGAGAAGCAGGGCTTTCACAAGCAGCAGTGTAATCCAGTCTGCTTACTGCAAACAAACACACAAACACACATTATTATTATTATTATTATTAGTTTAGAAAATATAAAAGACTTTCTTTGGGTTAAACGTAGATTAAAAACTTGTAATTCATATTCTCTCTCTCTCTCTCTCTCATCCCTCTGATTGTATGTGATACTGACCTGCTGGTATTTTATTGTTATTAGATTCATCCCTTGTTGCATCCTAAAATAAAAGCAAAACATAAATATGATCCTCTGTAACATTTATAACTGCATACATGTGATAACTTCTATACAACCGTATCTAATCGTTACAGCACATTTCCACTAGAGGGCAGTAAACAGTCTTTTACAGTTTTACTTTCACATTCCATTTCTGTTCCTGATATGAGGGGAAATTCCAACTTCTTACATAACATTGTGTGTGTGTGTGTGTGTGTGTGTGTGTGTGTGTGTGTGTGTGTGTGTGTGTGTCTGTCTTACCTGAACATCAGTACAAACTCTGCTCTTAATTGAACTTCCAACCAGCTCTAAAAAATAAATTCATGATTAAAATAAAACGAGTTAAAAACAGCTGAAATTAATAAAAAATTATACAAAAAAAACTAAAAACACTAAAAACTACAAATAAAAACAAAAAAATTATTCTGAAATTTATGATCAATAACTGTATAAATAAGAACCTTATTTCAAATCTTTAAATCTTGTTTTAAAAGCTTACAGGTTTGTTTTTTTTTTATTCTGAGTTCAGTCACTGATGTTAAGTAAAAAAAAAAAAAAAAAAAAAAAAAAAAAAAAACCTGGTTCAGTATCTCCATTCTAATTCATCCCGAAAGCGCCTCTGTGGAGGTCAGTCAAGCTGTGCAACATTAAACTAACTGGACATTTCACTGCACACTGAGGCACAGTCATGCAGAAACTAAAAGGGCCTTCCCCAAACTGCTGTCACACTGCTGGAAGCATGAAGCCTACAATTTGTCCAAAATACACGACAAGGTGCCTGATATTATTCACTTGTGTGTGTGTGTGTGTGTGTGTGTGTGTGTGTGATGTACCAGAGTGTGTTTCGTCCACTATCCGATACACCTTGTATGGTTCTGATATGTCCAGCTGACTGCGTTCAGGAACTTCCTGGAACTCCGAGCTTTTGTTAAGAGCACAGCGTAATCGCGTTTTCCACGCAGAGGGGTCGGCCTTATCCCGGCCCTCACGGTATTTCCCTTTATATACTGCCCATGCCTGCATGCACACACACACACACACACACACACACACACACACACACACACAGATTTATAAATAGTAGATTACTTTAAACTATTAATCCAAACTGCTTAAATCTTTTATTAATCTTTTGCAGATTTCTTTCATTCATTTATTTAATAAGTTCAGAACGAATTGGAACCTCGTCCCCCTCCCAACCGCCACCCCCCCCCCCACACACACACACACACACACACAGTCTTACACTGAACCTTTTACATATATTAGTAATTATTCATAAATGATATAATTCCAGCACTAAATGTAATTTACTTTCCATGTCTCTTATTTCTGGTGTAATTAATTAAATTATTTATAATTAAATACCTTTATTCCATAAGCAAATACTACATTTTTAATATATAATATTTATATTATTATTAAGAAGAAGACTAGAAGTGATTATTTACATTATTATTAATAATAATAATGCCATGTACTGTTGTTTATTAATAGCAAAGTAATTGTAAACATATCTTATTATGTCATTAAATGTAATTCGTCACTTCACTGCTGTAAACTTAAAAATTCTGATTATATCCAAAAATAAAAACTAAATTTTTGTTATTTAATATAGTCAGAATTTTTTATTGTTTTTTTTTCTGGGATTGTATTTAAATGACACTTTCAGGTAAAAACCTGTCCGAGTCTAAAAAAGCCGACTCCCCGCCAGGTTCAGCAGTCGATTTGGCCCCAGTTGAATTATGGGAGTGCACGGTACGCCGCGTTTGTGTATTTTAAAAACGGTTCATGTGTCAGTTACTCATTCGGGGCAGTTTTACCTCCTGCCACATACCTGCCGGTTATTTAGGCGGTACAGGCTGAAGGAGGTGGCAGACTTTGGTTGAGGTATTTTATTGGTTTTATGAATTTAACGCTGTATTTTTTCATTAAACGAATCAATATTTGCATCTGTCATTATTCCCGTCGCTGCAGTTTTGCCCTAAAGAGTCATAAAAGATCAGTAAACATCATGACGTCACGAGTTGTCAGACCTTGAAGAGCGCGGCGTCCTCACTCTGTCGGTAGTCCTGTTTGGCTGCATGTTTCCATGGGATTTTAAACAACGTCTTCTCGCTGTTCTCCCAGCTCAGGCCTGCGTACCTTCCACTGTCAATCTGAGCGATCAGCCATTCCCTGAGACGCATCGGGCTCTCCCTCTGCTCCATGACATTCCTGCTGCAGAATATCAAGAAGACCAGAAACAGAAACGACCAGAAGAAACGCCGTCACGTCACCGAGCCGCCTCGCACCACCAGGACGACCTGGAACCTTCAGAGTGCAAACTGTCAATCAGACATTATACAAAAAAAAGTTTGAGTTTAAAAAAAAAAAACAGGGTTAAAACTTACAAAGTCGTGAGAGTTAAGAACGAGTGTGTTCACATGTGAGCAGAGCAGCCTCAAAGTGAAAGAGAAAGTCTAACAGGAAATACTTTCACTTTCCTCTCATCAGAGAGAGAGAGAGAGAGAGAGAGAGAGAGAGAGAGAGAGAGAGAGAGAGAGGGAGGGGTTGGGTTTTAAAGACAGTCATGCACCTTCAGCTGAATTAAGAGAGAGAGAGAGACTCAGAAGCCAAACAACAGAGAGAGCATGAGACAGAGTTAACGACAAAGAGACAGAGATTAAGAGCGAGCGAGCAAGTGTCAGACTATAAGAGCAAAAGAGAGAGAGAGAGAGAGAGAGAGAGAGTCTGTGTGAGATAAACAGAGAGAGGGATTCTTGGTTGTTGGGTAGATTTTACAATCACTCACACAGACACACACGATATGGGGCAATTTGGAGAACTCAATTGACCTTGATCCATGTTTTTGGACTGTGGGAGGAAACCTATGAACCCGGAGGAAACCCACGCGGACACGGGGAGAACATGGAAACTCCACCCAGATGGGGATTCGAACCGGGAATCCCTAGTGCTGAAAGGAGAACATGCCAACCACTAAGCCACCGTGCCGCCTATATATATATATATATATATATATATATATATATATATATATATATATATATACACAAAAACATATGCATATCTATAAAACAAAAAAAAAAATAGGCAAAAAAAAAAGCTGCTCAGTTATTCAAATGTCTGCTATAAAGGTATGTTTTCAGGTGAGCTTTAAAGAGAGTAAATAAAGATGCCTGATGAATAAGGTTATGGTTCCGTGTTCCGTGTTCCATAACCTCGGTAGCATAAACAGAGAAAGCACAGTCACCTTTCTGTTTTAGTTCTATTCACAGCCAGCAGGTTCCGGGTGGCTGACCTCAGGGAGCGCTGCGAGGTTACAGGCGTAAGCATATCCCTGACCATTGAGTGCTTTAAAAACAAATAAAAGCACTTTAAAATGGAAAAATAAATAGTTTGGTATGTTTTTTTGTTCCGCTGTAGTTTTAATTATGTTGTTTTCAACAATTATATGATTTTTGGGAGTTTTTTTGGTGATAATTGGAGGTTTACCATCATAACATCCTCTCACTTTTTCAGACATTCTGCACGGCTGCTGCGTCTCTTGCTCTGAGACATGATGTTATTAAATATTATTCATCTAATTCACTCAACATCTCATTGGCATTAATCTGCTTCCATTTGACAGTTCAATAAAAATATTAACTTTTGTACAGCTAACATCTGGGTAAAAAAAAACATTTCACCTTAAAGAGATATTTTTTTATTAATTGTTAAAAATAAAAAATTTTTAATAAATTGTTTAATTTTATTTTTCATTTTTTTTTTTTCTATACTGTGAGGGTTTTTTTTGCACACTGATTCTTTGCTTTTCTTATCTGTTGCTCACTACCTCATTACCTCAGGAATAGAAAGTTGAGTGATATCAGATGTGTGTTGCTATAACAATGTTATCTCAACTCTAAACTGATGTCAGGCCTCATGGTTTTACTGCGATACTGAAACTCAGCCACGATGGAAAGAGAACTGAAACTTAATCCGTTACTCACTCAGCTAAAGCTCGCCGTTCCTTTTCCTGTTGTGAAGAAAATTCAAAGGTTAATATTTAATCCAGATTTTGAGGAGGAGGCAGTTTCGTCTCTTTCATTTCGATTCAAGTGACGTTTCAGAAAGTTCGAGAAGGAATGAGACTCTAAGCTTCATTCATTCATTATCTTCCGCTTTATCCTCTATTAGGGTCGCGGGGGGGTTCCCCATGCCCATCCAGGGGAGAGTGTTTCGGGCGCTGGGCAGATAGACCCAGGACAGGGGGGCAATCTATCGCTGGGCACACACTCACTCACACAGACACACAGACACGCACACAAACACACTCTATATGGGGCAATTTGGAGAACTCAATTGACCTTGATCCATGTTTTTGGACTGTGGGAGGAAACCGGAGAACCCGGAGGAAACCCACGCGGACACGGGGAGAACATGGAAACTCCACACAGATGGGGATTCGAACCGGGAATCCCTAGAGCTGAGAGGAGAACATGCTAAACCACTGTGCCGCCCTATTAAATAATAATAATTATTAAAAAAAATAATAATAATAATAATTAAATATATATATATATATATATATATATGCCCAGCGATAGATTGGCCCCCTGTCCTGGGTGTATCTGCCCAGCGCCCGAAACGTTCTCCCCTGGATGGGCATGGGGAACCCCACCGCGACCCTAATAGAGGATAAAGCGGGAGATAATGAATGAATGAATTAATATATATGTGTATATATATATATATATATATATATATATATATATATATATATATATATATATATATATATATTAAATGTGCATTAAATTTATCATTAATTTATAAAAGTGAAAACCAGTTTATCACGAAAAAGTTCAGAAATGTATTAATTTGATATTTTGTTAGGATTTCGTGGAAGGGCATTTCTTACAATTAGTAAACAATTAGTAAAAATAACAGTTCTGGGTCATTTTGCTTAATAAAATTAATTACTATACCGACAACTAATTAACTGTCTCGCAGTAATGTTGCATTGTATGGTTTAGGACACAGAGTTCTGACGTCGTTGTTTACAAATGTGTGTACTTACATATATTCACCACAAGGCGGCGACAGAGATTTGAGTTTAGTTGCATACACCCGCAACACACGCCCTTCCTAACTGTAGTAATGTGTCGGTGTCCCAATACTTTTGCTGTAGAGAACATACTTTTCACATATTAGTAAAACATAAAATCTGGACAGGGTATATGAGACTTGCAATATTTTTACTCAATTACTGTATTGATTATTCATTCATTCATTATCTCCCGCTTTATCCTCTATCCTCTATTAGGGTCGCGGGGGGGGGGGGGGGGGGGGGGGGTTCCCCATGCCCATCCAGGGGAGAACGTTTCGGGCGCTGGGCAGATACACCCAGGACAGGGGGGCAATCTATCGCTCACTCACACATACATACTCTATATTGGGCAATTTGGAGAACTCCATTGACTTGATCCATGTTTTTGGACTGTGGGAGGAGACCGGAGAACCTGGAGGAAACCCACGCGGACACGGGGAGAACATGGAAACTCCACCCAGATGGGGATTCGAACCGGGAATCTCTAGTGCTAAGAGGAGAACATGCCAACCACTAAGCCACCATGCTGCCCTGTCTCGATTAAATATATTAAATAAATTTAGGAGCCAACAGTCACTACAGTGTTTTCATTTGGGTCTAAACTAAGATTAAACATCACGATGGATGGAACTTCTAAAAGTCGGCGCAGCTACAAATCCTAACTATTATTTCAAAGTGCGTTACTCGATGTAATGGTTTACGGCTCTTCTGCCATCAGCTCTGAACCTGAGGATTCTCCCGACATGCGGCTTTTAATTGCCCTTCGTTCTGTTCTTTCCTGAAGATAAAAACACTTCTGGTCAGTTAGTGGAAGCTCACATCCCTTAAACCCTCTAATATAAAGCTTTAGAGTTGGGTTAAATAAAATCCTCTCCTGAGTTCATATTTATTTCTATAGAATTACAGCTGTTTCCGAATCGATGCTCGGTCCTCGGTTCACCTGCAGACGATAAACTATTTTATTTATAATGGAATCAATAACAACGCAATTGTTTATTGTAAAAAAAAAAAGTAAATCTTCACCTTCATTATGAGATTATTAAATTATCTTCAGAATGACGTGGAAATCCTCACGCTACATGTCTAAAAAAATATAAAATAAGAATAATTTCTAGATTGGCGTCCTGTCCTGGGTCTATCTGCCCAGCGCCTGAAACGTTCTCCCCTGGATGGGCATGGGGAACCCCCCAACCCCCGCGACCCTAATAGAGGATAAAGCGGAAGATAATGAATGAATGAATGAATAATTTCTTAATTGTTTTTGCATAATAATTGTTTTGCAGATCATTTCTGTGTCACTGGTTCATGACAGACCTGAAATACAGCATGTGGATGCTTTATTAATGCACTGGAGAACATGCAAAACCACTAAGGAGAACTATAACAAAGTTAGAATTACAACAGGGCGGCACGGCGGCTTAGTATTTAGCATGTTCTCCTTATAGCGCTGGGAATCCAGGTTTGAATCCCAGTCAGGATGGAGTTTGCATGTCCTCCCCGTGTCCGCATTGGCTTCCTCAGGGTTATCCGGTTTCCTCCCACAGCCCAAAGAACATGGATTAGGGGGAAATTGAATGCTCTAAATTGCCCCATATAAAGAGTGTCTGTATGTGTGGCACGGGGAAACCCCCCCCCACATCTCTCAAGCTCACATCCCTTAAACTCTATAAAGCTTTAGAGTTGGGTTAAATAAAAATCCTCCCCTGAGTTCATATTTATTTCTATAGAATTACAGCTGTCTCCGAATCGATGCTCGGTCCTCGGTTCACCTGCAGGGGACACGCTGTGGGTGGATTTGTTTCTCATCTGCTGAGTCACTCTGAGGAGTGCTCTCGAGCATGCGGCGGCGTGGATTCACAAATCAATAGATTATTAATCTTGTAAAAACAGGCCGTTCGAGACGAAGCTTATAAAACGCAAACTATGAAACGCATCACAGGGTTGAAATAAAATACTATACTGTTCTCAAATGAAAGCGCGAGGACATCGGGACAGTAATTAAGAGGAGACGTTTGTTAGGTGAATAATCGGATCGTAATGCAATAAAGTGAATAGATGGAGAATAAAAATACAGCATATGGATTGATGGAGGAACAGAAAAAGAAAAGGCCTCTTCATATTATTTTTTGGGGGGATTTTGTCTCGTTTGTGTCATCTGATCAGTCTCCGGGTCTCAAACCGCGGGGTACAATTGGATTTACATGATCGGTAGACAGAAATGACGTAAGTCTGGCTGCCCGGCTCCATCCCTCCTCGTCCAGCCCTCGCTCTTTTCTCTTCGTTTTAGCCGCGTAATTCACTTACCGTAAGAGGACCGAGGCAAAGGGATCAATATCCATCAACATTCCCGATTTCCATCGACCTCAAGATCGCCCATAAACCCGGCATCCGCATCGCCGTCTTCGGCGTCACCTCCACACGCTTATAAAACTTGAACGACACCGTCGTCCCCGTCCGTGTCTCCAACACCTTCGGCCCCACCTTCATCACCACAGTTACTAACATAACAAATATAACCAACAACACAACATCCCCATCATCATCTCCATCAAGCTACTAGATCCATCAGCATCAGCATCAGCATCAGCAGTATATCCAACTTATTTAATATAACATCTGCAAACGTTATCAACAATAACACCCTCATCTCCATCACTGATGTATCCAACATCCCATCATCTCCACCCTGCGTTTAGCAGATACGTACTTGCTCGTTGGGATCATAGATAAAAATTTTCCAAGTTAATAAAGATTAATAAAACTTCTTATTTAATTATTGATGACCAGCTGTGGCTGATGGACTATGGCACTACATCTCGCACAGCAACATGAGGGAGTCATTTTGAATGAATCGACTCACATGACTCCGTAGATGTGCAGTGTGCTCGGAGGAGGAGGAGGAGGAACATTTATGGTTGGTTGGTTAACAGCAGGTTGTGACCCTGCACGCTTTCATCCACCCTCTCCACCTCCCATCCACCAACCAGAACGGAGTCCCCCTCTCTCCATGCGCTCCCTCCATCTGTCCATCTGTCTCCACTGGGCACTGTGTGATGTAGGGAGGAAGGGGGGAGGAGGAGGAGGAGGAGGAGGAGGGTTCAGAGGCTTGATGAGAGGATTGCTGTCTTCTCTCAGCTTAAGTGTTCCTCCTCTTGAGATCCATTAGTGGTTTGATGGTAAACATCAGAACGTTGAGCTTCTGTGATAAAAACATTTATTAATAAATGTCCGAAATGCAGATTTGCAGATACAGCTTTCTATATTTATATAGTATGCAACACTTTTTTAATTTAAGTCCAGCTGGATTATTATTATTATTATTATAATACATCCATAAATGTAACGTATGGGCAATAAAATATAAACAATAATGAACTGATAATGAACCGTTCAGGTGTCCACACTGCTGTGCAGTATATTATATTTATAATGGAATCAATAACAACGCAAATGTTCAGTTTATTGTAACAATCACGTTGTCTTTTATGCAAATAATAAGTAAATCTTCACCTTTATCATGAGATTATTAAATCATCTTCAGAATGACGTGGAAATCCTCACGCTGCATGTCTAAAAAAAAATACAATAAGAATAATTTCTTAATTGTTTTTGCATAATTAATTGTTTTGCAGATCATTTCTGTGTCATTGGTTCATGACAGACCTGAAATACAGCATGTGGATGCTTTATTAATGCACTGGAGAACATGCAAAACCACTGAAGAGAACTATAACAAAGTTAGAATTACAACAGGGCGGCACGGCGGCTTAGTATTTAGCATGTTCTCCTTATTATAGCGCCGGGAATCCAGGTTTGAATCCCAGTCAGGATGGAGTTTGCATGTCCTCCCCGTGTCCGCATTGGCTTCCTCAGGGTTATCCGGTTTTCTCCCACAGCCCAAAAAACATGGTTTAGGGGGAAATTGAATGCTCTAAATTGCCCCATATAAAGAGTGTCTGTATGAGTGGCACGGGGAAAACCCCCCCCCCCCCAAAAAAAAAATAAAAATAAATAAATAAATAAAATGTAGGCCTGTGTGATAGAACTAGAACCAAACTCCAAAAGATAGAAACTAACAGAACACATATTTATCACAAATTAATTTCCATCCATTATCTTCCACTTTATCCTCTGTTAGGGTCACGGGGGGTGGGGGGGGGGTTCCCCATGCCCATCCAGGGGAGAACGTTTCGGACGCTGGGCAGATACACTCAGGACAGGACGCCAATCTATCGCTGGGCACCAATTAATTTTACAATATTAAATTTAGAACATCAGTTCAGAAAAAGGCGTGAAGGCAAAAAAAACAACAAAAAAACGTAATGAGAGGAAACAGCTGAAGCGGGGACAGAAAAGAAGGGAGGGGCCCCGCAATACAAAGAAAAGAAAAAAAGGTGGGGGGGGCCTTGCAAAGAAGGAGTGATGATGTCATGGTTATTTAGGAAGCGAACGAGTATGGACGAGTGGGAGGGATGTAAGGAGGAGGCTCAGGGGGAAGAGCGAACGAGAGGGCGAGAGAGCGAGAGAGAGAGAGAGAGAGAGAGAGAGAGAGAGAGAGAGAGGGAGAGTATTCTCTCCATCACTGCAGCATCACAGCAGAAGGTGTGTTCCACCCATTGGATTAGAGAAGGAGCGAGAAGAAAGCAAAAGACATACAGAGAGAGAGAGAGAGAGAGAGAGCGCAAGAGAGAGAGAGAGAGAGAGAGAGAGAGAGAGAGAGAACGAGGTGTGTCTCACTGGTGTAAGAGATAAAGGACAAAACGACGTCACAGCAAACGCTACCTGCAAAAGTAAGAGTTGATTATAATGGCTTATGTGCATGTTTACAGATAAATACCCTCTGTGTGTGTGTGTGTGTGTTGTGTGTGTGTGTGTGTGTGTGTGTGATCACACCTTGCATGCGTGATGCTGTGTCAGGTCGTGTGTGTGTGTGTGTGTGTGTGTGTGCAGGGTGCGTGATATCTAGGTGTGGTGCTCTGAACACATGTGATCTGTTACATCCACAATAACAACCAGCAGCTCGAATCTCAATCTCCTTCATTATAATTAAAAAAAAAGAAATCACAAAAACGTCGCAAACTTAAACGATTTCCCTAAAAATGACGCCGTTCTGGTCGACGTCCACACACACACAGACAGACAGACAGACAGACAGACGGACAGAACTTGTTATGACACAGCACGGGGACCAGGCCTGCGACACGAAAAAGAAGTGAAAAGATCAAAAGACGGGAATGAAGCAAACGATTCGGCTTTAAAACGGAGACGAAAGAGACGCAGCCGTTACCAGGTAACGAAATGAACCGTCCCCGTCGAGCATCGGTGCAAAGAGCAGCACGGTGACCTAAAGTGACGAAAGTACGGGTCGTTATCAGGACGTAACGTAGAGAGATGATTATAATTCGCCACGTTTGGCAGAAATAACGAGGAAGTTTGATGACTTTGATCTTCTGATGTAACGTTTGTGGTTCATACACACAAACGTTCCAAACAAAACTCCAGACATCTACAAACATCCTCTTTTATTTTATTAAGAATTACAATAATATTCATTCATCCATTATCTTCCACTTTATCCTCTATTAGGGTTGCGGGGGGGGGGGGGGGGGGGTTCCCCATGCCCATCCAGGGAAGAAAGTTCAGGGCGTTGGGCAGATACACCCAGGAGAGGACACCAATCTATCGCTGGACACACACTCACTCACACACACACTCTATATGGGGCAATTTGGAGAACTCAATTGACTTGATCCATGTTTTTGAGACTGTGGGAGGAAACCAGGGAGGACATGCAAACTCCACCCAGATGGGAATTCGAACCGGGAATCCCTAGCGCTGAGAGGAGAACATACTAAGCCACCGTGCCGCCGACAATAATATTGTTAAATGTATATTTATATGAGTTTACTCGCCAACAAGATTTATTTAGAGTATTTATACACAAATGGGCGACTTAATAATTTTATTGGAATTAAACTCCGTTTCTAAACTATACCGTACAGATGGGGTTTGTAGTTCTACAGGTCCATTCTGTAGTCCATTCTGTTCCTCTACAGACTCTGTTAGTCCCCTTCACTCTGTTCCCTGATGATCAGGACCATGGACAGGGCAGGTGTTATGAGGTTGGTGGTGGAGGATGCTACACCTTTGTGTTTCTGTTAAATTGGGAATAATCCACCAATCAAAAACGTCCCTCCACCGTCACCCTGTGATCACTGATGGAGAACTGCGCAGCAACAGATGACCCACTGTCTCTGATTCCACATCTGCAAGGTGGAGCAGTAAGGTGGAGGTGTGTAGCAGAGTGTGAATACAGGGTTTCAACGCAGTGCAACACACACTTACACACCCGCACCACCACGTCGGTGTCACTGCAGTGCTGAGAACTATCCATCACCCTAACGATACCTGCTCTGTCCATGGTGCTGGAACAGATGGACTACAGAATGGAACGGTAGAACTACAAATCCTATCTGTGTGACCAGTGGAGCTGATATAATAAATTAGTAATAATATAAATAATAAGTTAATAATAAGTTCTGTTTGTTTTATTTATTGAACTTGAACAACTAATAAACATTTTAAATCAATAATATATCAATTCAATTTAATTTAATTTATTAATTAGGACCGATGAAGTTTAAATGCTCAGATTTACAGCCCCTTGTGTAACCATTCAAAACCAGAGCTCTGTATAGCGTGGGCAGGGCTCTGATGTGTGTGTGTGTGTGTGTGTGGTGTGTGTGTGTGTGTGTGTGTGTGTGAGGGTAAAGGTCAAGCATGAATCTGTTTTCAGTCAGTTTATGCGAAACATCACAACAATAGTGACAAAAATTCCTCAGTGAATAAAGAATTCATTCTGCTTCTGAAAAGAAAGAAGTCATCAGTTCTGACAGAAAAAAAAAACAAGACGAGAATTTAAAGCTGTCGAGTATTTAAATTATTATCAATAATATAATATTAATAACATTAATATTAAATATTATTAATATTAAATATTATATAATTATTATTAATCCTTTACAATAGTAATTCTAAGTACTAATTGTTAAATATTAAATACTGAAGATGAGGGCGGCACAGTGGCTTAGTGGTTTAGCATGTTCTCCTCTCAGCGCTGGGGATTCCCGGTTCGAATCCCCATCTGGGTGGAGTTTCCATGTCCTCCCTGTGTCCGCGTGGGTTTCCTCCGGGTTCTCCGGTTTCCTCCCACAGTACAAAAAACGTGGATCAAGGTCAATTGTATTCTCTAAATCGCCCCATATAGAGTGTGTGTGTGTGTGTGAGTGAGTGTGTGCCCAGCGATAGATTGCCAGTGATAAACTGGGTGTTTCTGCCCAGCGCCCGAAAAGTCCTCCCCTGGATGGCATGGGGAACCCCCCCTCCCCCCCCCGCGACCCTAATAGAGGATAAAGCAGAAGATAATGGATGGATGGATAATGAAGATGAGAATGAAGGTGTTTAATCTGATGAAGCCTCGTTAGTTTCCTGTGACTGATATGATTCGTTATGACATCATCAGATGATGACACTGCAGAATTAGTGTGGACGCAGTATGGTACTGTTGGAGGTGACGCTCGTTTTAGCCAAAACATATAACATTTTACATAGACGGACTTCTCCGGGTTGTTTTCTGTTTCTCTTCGGTGATTCTGGGGGCCTATCCCGGCATATACTGGGTAAAATGAGAGGAAGCCCATCACCAGACACTTTATTTATTAATACATAAAGTGGTAGTTCAGTGGTCGGGGTGTTGGGCTATCAATCTGAAGGTTGGCGTTTCAAATCCCAGGTCCACTGAAGTTACCAGTGTGGGTCCTTGAGCAAGACCCTTAACCCTCATTGCTCCAGGGGTGCTGTGATGAACCCTGTGCTCACCTTGTAAGTCGCTTTGGATAAAAGTGTCCAATAAATGACCAAATGTAAATGTAATACATAAAGTTATAAATAAATTAATTATTTCCGCCCCGCCGGGACGTGAGGCAGCAGCACTGTGCCAGGTTTGCGTCTTAAAATAATTGTTCGTGTCCAAAGCTCAGCAGAAGCCATTGTGTCTTTGGCTTCGTCTCTGTAGGTATCGGAGCTTTATATATTTTTTGGCAGAGGATCTGACAGGTTTCGGTCCAAACAGAAGTCAGATGAAGGTTAATGGTCCATCTGAAGAGTTGAGTGTTTACTTAATGCCGGCTCGTCTGGCCGCAGGTTGTAATTTCATTCGGATTCTGATTCAGTGCGGCTGTCCTCGGTTCAGTTCATTAAAGCGGCCCTGTTCGTAATTGTAGCCACAGTCCGGGGTGAATGACTCCGGCACGGGGACACTGCTCCCTTTAGAACTTCACAGAACCGCGACCTTTACGTCCAGAGAAGTTTCAAACTGATGCCACAGCCAAACAGTTCGGTTCCAACTTTGCATCGACGGCTTATTAAAGGACAGTTTCAGAATGAATGTGCGTCTGTGTGTGTGATTCGATGCGTCCAATGTGGAGGGGGGGGGGGGCAGTGACCTGCTCAGACCCCCCCAAAACCCCATCCATCGATTCATTAAAGGACCAATTATGTCAAACTTAAGTCCGGATTTTACACAACGTTCCTGTCTAGTGAGCAGAAAAGTAAAAAAAAAAAAAGAAAATAAAAAAGTTAAGTTAAAAAAGACTTTAGAACTGTTCGTCGGGTTCCGGTTCCAGTTCTCTAAAACAAACAGCCAATCAAATCCAACCAGCGAAGAATTAAGCATTTAAACTCGACTTAAGTTAAACTAAACCATTTTACAACTGAAGTTTTACCTTCATGTAGATAATTCATTCATTCATTATCTTCCACTTAATCCGTTAGTAGGGTCGGGGGGGGGGGGGGGGGGGGGGGGGGGGGGGGGGGGGGGGGGTGGGGGGGGGGGGGGGGGGGGGGGGGGGGGGGTGGCTATGGTGAGCACACAGACACACACTGTATAGGGCAATTTTAGAGCGTTCGATTTACCTTGAATCCATATTTTTGGAAGTGGAGGAAACCCACACGCACACGGGGAGAACATAGAAACCCCCCCAAGTTTGGGATTCGAACCTGGATCCCCAGCGCTGAGAGGAGAACATGCGAATGTTCCATAAAGATAATGTAAATTGAATGTAAATAAATTATTAACATAAAACTAACATAAAAAGTCTCCTAAAGCAGCTTCTCAGATTAATAATGAAAAGTTTAATAAAGAAAAATAAAGAAAAAGTTTCCTCTTTTGTTTCTCTGAGCTGAAAGACTTGAAATCTGGACGTCAGCAGACGATTTACAGTAAATGAGAACAGGAAGGTCGTTAACGCTGCATGCAGTGATATTAAGCTCATTAGAGATAATTAAGCTTAATGAGAGAGAATTAGTTTCACTGAGGCACCAAACCCAGCAGGAACCCCGTTTCACCCCAAATCCAGCTCTCTGTATGAAAACGACGGACTCTTTCTGTTTGGAGTTCCACATGTTCTCCCCGTGTTTGAGTGGGTTCTCTCACTTCCTCCCACACTCTATAAATGTGTGTATGTGGGTGTGTTCCCTCGCTTGTTCACCCAGTGAGCGCTAAGACTGAAACAACTTACTTCATTTAAGAGTTAAAAGTTTTGACACGAGGATTAGCCTTTCCACCGCACGGTCAGAAAACGACGAGATCAGCGCCTATCTGAGGCGAACAATGGTCCCAAAACTATATCACTTTGTGTGGCATATGCATGTCCTCCCCGTACCCGCGTGGGTTTAGTCCAGATACTCGTGCTCGTCTACAATCCCAAAACCTACTGCTAAAATAAATGTTTAAAAGATAAATAAAAGTTTTATGATTATAATGACCGTCTGCAAAGTTCTGTAATCATATAGAAGGACAGAGAAGCTGAGAGAGAGGGAGACGTAAGTGAGAAAGAAAGAGACTGATGGTGGGAATATAAAACAGATATTACGCAAAAAAACAGGGTGAGATAAAGAGAGTGTAAATTACGAGAAGAGAGAGAGAGACAGAGAGAGAGAGAGACAGAGAGAGAGAACCCCATGAATAGCAAGTGATATGAGATGACATGGAAAGAGATACTGAAAAGAGAGAAAAAAGAAAGGACAGAGAGACATTGGGAAAGAAAACAGAACAGAAAGAGAGACAGAAAAGGAGAGAAATCACAGAAAGTGTGAAAGACAACATGAGAGAGAGAGAGAGAGAGAAAGAGAGAGGCAGACATACAGATGGACAGAGTGATAAAAACAGACAGACAGACAGACAGACAGGAGAGCAGAGAGACAGAGAAAGGGAAAGACAGAAAGAAGGTGTGGTCCATGTGGGGGATGGAACAATAGGGGGATGGTGAAAAAAAAACTGCTGTGTGGCGCTGGAGTCAGACGGTTGCCATAGCAACGGATGATGAGGGAGCGGTCCTCACACACGCGTACATGCGCACACGCACACACACACACACACACACACACACACACACACACACACACACACACACACACACCGGCATAACGTTTGGAATGGGTCTGTTCTGTTTACTCCATTAGAGAATGTGATTTGATTCTGTCTTTTAAACCACACGCTGCCTTCCTGCATCCCATAATTACACCGAGCTCCTCACGTCAATCCGACAGATTCAAACACAACGCCATCTAAAGGCTACGATTATAATCACAACACAGGAAACTATTCCGTCGGCCTGTTACCAAGACGTATTATATAACCTTATATGATCCATCAGATCAAAGGGTTCCTTAAAATCAATATCAAAGGGTGAATATAAAAATAAAAACTAATTAAAGATAATAAAAACAATAACGTAAGAAAAAAAAAATATATATATATATATATATATAGATACATCCATTATCTTCCGCTTTATCCTCCACTAGGGTAGCATGAGGCATGAGGGGGGTTCCCCGTGCCCATCCAGGGGAGAACGTTTTGGGCGCTGGGCAGATACACCCAGGACAGGATGCCAATCTATCACTGATATATATATATATATATATATTTCATATAGTATATATAACATAGCGACATATTGGGGGCAACATTTTATTCGTAATATATAATGAGCGACAGGGCGACACATTCAAAATCCCAATCTGGGTGGAGTTTCCATGTGCCCCCCCCATGTCTGTGTGGGTTTCTTCCGGGTTCTCCAGTTTCCTCCCACACTCCAATAAAAACACAGATTTAAGGTCAAATTGAATGCTCCAAATTGCCCCATATAGTGTATGTTTATGTGTGTGTGCCCAGTGATAGATTGGCACCCTGTCCTGGGGGTATTTGCCCAGCGCCTGAAATGTTCTCCCCGGTATGGGCCTATATATATATATATATATACAGCATAGTTTCCTCTATTAGTTCTGACCCCACCATCTGATTGGCTGAACAGTGTTGTAATAATTGACCCGTCAGGCTGATCTGGTGTCCCAGTGTGAACCTTGTTTTGAGGACTACTGGAGCACAAAAGGGCCTTCCCCAAACTGTTCCCACTCTTTTGGAAGACTACAGTTGTCCCACATATCTGGTTATTGTATAAACCTGTGGACCGAATGACACTGTGGAATATCTTTGTCCATGTCATGTATGGTCCTGTGGACGTGTGTTTGTCTCTGAGCCTCTGTGTTCTCACCCCAGCGATTCGACAGTGTGGCAGCACTGAGTCCTGCTGCTGCTGCTGGACAGGAAGTGGACAATCTGTGATCCTTCATTCAGACAGAGCTGAATGGACTATTATTCCATGTCGGGTTCCGGCGTCGGGGAACCGCCTCATCGAGCCGACGGATTCACCGCCAAACAACTGCTCCCATAACGCTTTTACATTATTATTATTACCTTACCTCATAGAGTCACGAAGCCGGCTCTATGAGGTATATATTCTCACCATGAATCGGAACCACGATTCCTTGATATGTTCTTTAAGAAGACCGCCCAGTTTCTAAAGAATAAACAGAAACAATACATGAAGCGGGATCTGAGCATTGATGAGCAATTCTATAATAATATTGTAGATTTAATGATATGACTGTTTGTGCTGGGGCGGCACGGTGGCTTAGTGGTTTAGCACGTTCTCCTCTCAGCGCTAGGGATTCCCGGTTCGAATCCCAATCGGGGTGGTTTCCAAGTCCTCCCCGTGTCCGCGTGGGTTTCCTCCAGGTTCTCCGGTTTCCTCCCACTGTCCAAAAACAAGGATCAAGTCAATTGAGTTCTCCAAATTGCCCCATATAGAGTGTGTGTGTGAGTGAGTGTGTGTCCAGTGATGGATTGGCGTCCTGTCCTGGGTGTATCTGCCCAGCGCCCGAAACGTTCTCCCCTGGATGGGCATGGGGAACCAATGTCATTGGCTACCCTTTGGTTCCTACCTGCATGGAAACAACATGGCTGTTACATTTACTGGCAATGTTTATATGCGAGTTGACTGCCATTCATTTTGGTTGTGTAGCGAGTCTGACTCGTCACATGGAATCGGTATGGAGTTATATAGCGCCACCCCTGTCCACCCTCGCACCCACCCACCCACCCACCAGAACCCTGTCTGTTGTCGAGAGGACCGTAGATTCATTCTGACGTCACAGCAAAAGTGAAGTGATTATATAAAACCGCTGCCGGTTTGGTAATTGGATCTCTTGTGATAATTAAGCAGGACACATACTTTTGGCTCAAATTTCTGCACTTTGTGGATGTATGTGCAGCGCCATCTCATCCCCCCTTCGTTTGGATGCAGGGGGCCCCTTTTAGGGTCACCGGATCACGCCTGGTTATTAAGTTATCACGGGAAAACATCCGCTGGGACCGGGAGCCTCATTAAAAAATAAAGGACGCCTGGCGCTCGTGAAATAATGGAGGCGCTTCAGACGGCGCTGTCACATCACATCAGCGCGCACGCCGACACGGGCGTCGGCGTTCCGGCCTCGACGCCGCCGAGCAGGTCAACAGTTAAGGGAAGGCCCCTCCAGTACGAACACACACCGGTGAATTAAACCCTCGTTTTCGGTACTGATGACGCCGGACTGACGGATGAGGACATGGTTCCACCATGTGACGGATGAGGACACGGTTCCACCGTCTCTTCATCCGCACGCCGGAGCGGAAACAGAACGGGAGTTCATTTCTCCACCGTCCCCCGGGATCAGGGGGAGGGACAGACTTCCCCTTCAGTGGGGCAATGACAGCAGAGGTCGTCTAGAGCTGGAGATCCGTCTGATATCTCATTTCAACAGACGGTGACCTGCTCCCTCACACACACACACACACACACACACACACACACACACACACACACACACACACACACACACACACACACTATAGCAGTAATCACATACATTTACTTTTATCCCAAAAAATAACCCAACTTCTTTGGGGTCAGAACAAAGGGTTGGTCTTACAACATCCCTGGACCAATGAGGGTTAAGGGTCTTGCTCAAGGACCCAATGTGGTAACTGCAGTGGACCTGGGATTTGAACCCACAACCTTCAGATTGATAGCCCAACACCCGAACCCCTGAGCTACCACACCCACTGGTACTATTTGCAGATCAATCCATCCATCATCTTCCGCTTTATCCTCTATTAGGGTCACAGGGCGGGTTCCCCATGCCCATCCAGGGGAGAACGTTTCAGATACACCCAGGACAGGACGCCAATCCATCACTGGGCACACACTCACTCACACACACACACTCTATGTGGGGCAATTTTGGAGAACTCAATTGGCCTTGATCCATGTTTTTGGACTGTGGGAGGAAACCGGAGAACCCGGAGGAAACCCACGCGGACACGGGGAGGACATGGAAACTCCATCCAGATTGGGATTCGAACCGGGAATCCCCAGCGCTGAGAGGAGAACGTGCTAAACCACTAAGCCACAGTGCCGCCCTTTGTACAGCTGTGTTACGTTTATTACATAACGTGCTGTGAAACCCGTACTAGTGTACTAATTGTTTAATAGTACGTGTACTGCTATGCGATCTGGAGAAACGGTACAAAGTAAATTAACATACTATCTGTACTGCTGTGAGTGTACTAACAATTTTACATCACCTGTATGTCTGTAGTAATTGTACGACTCTATTATTAGAATTATCTGAAGACGCATCTCTTTAACAAATAGCTGTTGTAAAAAAATTTAAATTTTTTTTTTTTATGAATTTACAGTGTAGTTGGTTTTCTGCATAGCTTCTGACTTGTAATGTTCTCGTTTGTAAGTCGCTTTGGATAAAAGCGTCGGCTAAATGACTAAACGTAAATGTAATCTGTACTAACTCGGCCGTACTAGATACCGTCCTATTGTCTTTCGGTCAGACTCTCTCTCTCTCTCTCTCTCTCTCTGCACTCATTCTGATACATTAAACTTTAATACTGATGTTTGTTTTTCTTTATAAACGAAGATTAGAATCGATATCGTTAATGCACATCGACTAAAATGTTTACACAGATGTGGCCTTTAAAGTTGAGTTAACAAACCCTGCTGCATCATCAGCTCGAAGCCGAATCAGCAAAAGTATGCGAACCCTCATCCCGTGTAAGGTGGATGAGTGATGCTGATGAGGGACGCGGGACCACCTCGTAGATCGGCGCTATTTCAATGAAGAACCCTGAATATAGTGCTGATTACTGTGGAGCGCCAGATGTCCTTCAGCTGGAGGGAGTGGAACTGCAAACATGTTTAACTGATCATTGTCTCGGGGTCAGTATCTGAGGTCAAATCTTTTTGTCCTTCACGCCACTCTCGTTAGTGAAGGTCGGCGCCTCGTCAAGGGCGACGTCGAGGAGCCCGGCCGCCTCTTTGCATCTGTGATGACCTTTAGGAAGAGACCCCATTTACTCCATCTTCATTAATAAATAAATGTTGGAATGGAAAGTGGAGATAGGAAGACAGAGAGACATTCAGACAGACAGACAGAGAGACATTCAGACAGACAGACAGACAGAGAGACATTCAGACAGACAGAGAGACAGAGAGACAGAGAGAGAGACGGGATGAGAAGGTCATCACTAATGATCTTTGGTTAAATGCAATAAGCTCATGATCTCGTTTCCGCTTCTCTGTTCCAGATGTCATTAAAATCCAGAGTCATCAATATTTTACTTTTATAGGCGTCCATTTAGTGTGTGTGTGTGTGTGTGTGTGTTGCTGGTATTACAATATATGCCTTCACACTGACAGATTCATTATACAGTTATAGCCAGTTAATAAATCAGTTCAGTAACAGAGTTTAGAACCAAGACTAAAGATTTATTTAAGCACACACGCACTACAGGATTAAAAGGTTCTAGTTTTGAGTTTGGTATGTTCTCCGAACATCACAGCTACCGGACATAACCCTTATAATTCCTTGTGATTGTTGGTACATGAGACCTATAATAAACTGACCCTCGTCATGATGGCGTGTCCGTCTCCTCCTGTGATGCTGGTTCTGTATCTTCTGTCCAGCTTTAAAGAGTCTCGTCCAAACATCGGGTTCTAATGTAACACGAGGAACTGGCGGTGAGGGAGAGGGGGATCGGGACGGATAAGTAAACATGAACAGTGCCATGGTGTAATTTAAGGTTACTGTAGGTTGTAGGTTTTAAGCAGACGCCCCTCTCTGGTCCTCTGACGGGTGCAGGACTTTCCTCTTCAGCGTGCTGTAAATGAATCAGTACGGTTCTAAACTCTCAGTGTGAGGGGCGTGGCTTCTGAGAGAAGAACCGTGGAACCACAAATCTAGAAAATGAGATTGAAGGGGCGGGACATTGATTGATAACATTACTCAGTCCACACCCGTTCCATTTCCAGTTCCCCCCCCACCCGATACAGCTGGCACTCATGAATAATTTATAGGACACACACACACACACACACACACACACACACACACACACACACACACACACACACACACACACACACACACACAAAGCAAGCAAACAAATTCTTATACATCCACAATACTTATTCACACACAAACCTGTATGTACACACACTGAAACTCGACATTAAGTTCTGTTTGAGTCGAGTTCTGGTTCAGTCGAGTGCTCTTTCATTCGAGTTCTCCTTGAGTCGAGTTCCCTTTCAGTCGAGTTCCCTTCCAGTTGAAATCTTTTTTAATCGAGTTCTCTTTCAGTCGAGTTCTGTTTAAGTCAAGTTTTGTTTGGGTTGAGTTCTCTTTCAGTCGAGTTCTCTTTCAGTCGAGTTCTCTTTCAGTCGAGTTCTCTTTCAGTCGAGTTCTCTTTTAGTCGAGTTCTCTTTTAGTCGAGTTCTGTTTGAGTCGAGTTTTCTTTCAGTCAAGTTCTCTTTCAGTCGAGTTCTGTTTGAGTCGAGTTCTCTTTCAGTCGAGTTCTCTTTCAGTCGAGTTCTGTTTGAGTCGAGTTCTGTTTGAGTCGAGTTCTGTTTGAGTCGAGTTCTCTTTCAGTCGAGTTCTCTTTCAGTCGAGTTCTGTTTGAGTCGAGTTCTCTTTCAGTCGAGTTCTGTTTGAGTCGAGTTCTGTTTGAGTCGAGTTCTGTTTGAGTCGAGTTCTGTTTGAGTCGAGTTCTGTTTGAGTCGAGTTCTGTTTTTTCTTTTAACCAGTTTATTTTCATATAATTTTTTTTTTACCACATTTTAAATCCTTCACGGCCTGAAAACACACACGATGTAAACAAACGTTCTGGGACTCTATTTTAAAAGTGGGAACAGATTACTCGGTTTTGTTCTTTACTGTAATTTGTGTTCCGTTTGCGGTTTGTTTGTTCACGGCTGCGACGTGTGTGAAGCTGTAACTCTGAATCGTTCGAACCTGAATTTAAAATTTTTAAAAAAGTTTGATCTTAATCCTAATCTCAATCTCTCTGTGTCCTTAGTGTTAAAGATTATAAAAATTATATATACTGTGATTATTTAGACCCCCACATAATGAAGAAGGAGGGTCTCCCCCCCCCCCCCCACACCAGATTTATCATAGTCAGGTGTGGACAACACACACACACACACACACACACACACACACACACACACACACACAGCATAATTTGGGTGTCAAGTGTCTGCCTGGTGTTACTGTCCTCCAGCAGCATGGTGACAGATGTATGTGTATGTGTGTGTGTGTGTGTGTGTGTGTGTGTGTGCGCTAACCCCCTAAGGCTGCTATAACTAGGGGATGCTGGTATGATGCAGGGGGTTAAAACATCCACATGGCTCATTGGTGATGGCTTATCACTCTGACACAGCAGTGTGTGTGTGTGTGTGTGTGTGTGTGTGTGTGTGGGGGGGGGGGGGGTGTAAGGAACTCTAATTTAGAAATGACCAGCTCCACTGTCTTGAGCACGCTCATTAAGACGCGACTCAGACGGAGGTAAATCTTTCATCTTCTCATTAATATGCATGTGACTGCGGGTTACGTTCTCCCGTACAGCCATCACATGACAGAACATCAAACACATCGAAACGTTACTTTATAAAGCATCAGAGTCCTTTGTTTCTCTCTCAGAGGCTCCAGCATTCACAAACTCACCATCACAACTTTTTCATCCTCATCACACTAATGGAATCAGATATGATGCTTTTGGAGTGTTTTTATTTTTTTATTTATTTTTTTTTACATTTATCAGAACTTAAAAGGCTTTTTGGCTCCCTTGCGCTGAGCTACTCTTCTAAATGACTCAAAATAACAAGACGTGTGTTAATGAAGTCAATAAAGCCATGAGCTTATTTATTTCTCACTCACCGTTTATGAAAGTATAAATATGAAATCTGAATCCGAGGTCGCCAGCAAACAAATCAACTAAATTCACAGAGTATAAACCATACAACATATGACATCATGATCATGTGGTTCTTAATACGAGTCTACTTTAATAAATAAGGTTCCTGTAAATGATGTTTCAACAGGAGAAGAGAATCATGTTCCACCAAAAACACTTTGCACCTTATACACAATAAAGACAAAAGTACTGAGACGCCTACACATCAAACCTACAGCCGCTTTTTATAATCTCCACCTCAAAGATCTAACAGACGTTCTACAGGGTTTGGATTTGGGAGTGTGTCTGTGGGAATTAAATAGTTTGCGAGGTCCGGAAATGATGTCAGCTGTGGATTACTCTAAAAGTGTTTTCACACTAAACTCATGTCATGCTAAAACAGCAAGGGGCCTTCCCCAAACTCATTCATTCATTATCTCCCGCTTTATCCTCTATTAGGGTCGCGGTGGGGTTCCACATGCCCATCCAGGGGAGAGCATCTCAGGCGCTGGGCAGATAGACCCAGGACAGGACGCTAATCCATCGCTGGGCACACACTCACTCACACTCACACATATGGGACAATTTTTGAGAATTCAATTGACCTGATCCATGCCTTTGGACTGTGCCTTCCACACACTGTTTCAACAAAAAGCTGGAGGCACGTCCAAAAAAAAAAAAAAAAAAAAAACAGCGAGGTGCTTGATTCATATGAACGTGTCAGTGAATGAAACATGAATCTAATGAATCAGGGGGCGTCCTCACACTAATGTCTGTATAAATGTATAAAACATCTTCACTGAGAGGAATCTTCTGATCATGTTTCCAACAAAGTGTTAACTGCTCTTACCTCAGAGCAATCAGGTCCAGGGTCCAGGGTCCGATTGCCTCAGAACAAACAGGTCCAGGGTCCAGGGTCCGAATGTCTCAGAACAAACAGCTCCTACAATCCAAAAACATGGGTTTAAACAGAATGTTTTACAGCAGAACCAATACTGTTTTACAATATTCAATAATACAATATTCAATAATACAATATTCATTCATCCATCATCTTCCGCTTTATCCTATATTAGGGTCGCGGGGGGGTTCCCCATGCCCATCCAGGGGAGAACGTTTCAGGCGCTGGGCAGATACACCCAGGACAGGACGCCGATCTATCACTGGACACACACTCACTCACTCACACAGACACACTCTATATGGGGCAATTTGGAGAACTCAATTGACTTGATCCATGTTTTTGGACTGTGGGAGGAAACCGGAGAACCCGGAGGAAACCCATGCGGACACGGGGGAGAACATGGAAACTCCACCCAGATGGGGATTCGAACCGGGAATCCCTAGAGCTGAGAGGAGAACGTGCTAACCACTAAGCCACCGTGCCGCCACCTTTAAAATAATTATATTAGTTCCGTATTTAAAAATGTCACTGTAAAAAGATAACAATAATAATAATAATAATAATAACTCACACACATTTTAATAAATATAACACCGTGTGTGTGTGTGTGTGTGTGTGTGTGTGTGTGTGTTGCGGGGGTTAGTTTGTACTTTACAATAGCTGGGTGAATGAAATGGGAATTGGCAGAAACAGGGGGGGTTACATCAGGGGACAAAGAGGGTAATTACAGAGACGTGTGTGTGTGTGTGTGTGTGTGTTTAGCCCAGCTGTCATCATCGGCGCTGCACGACGTCTTCACCTCCCGTCATTTAACAATAACAGTTTTGCTTCAGCTCGTCGGTCCATGTCCTCTGTTCTGTAACGTCATACGTCATCATCTTTATTTACATTTCATTTCTGTAAACGTACGTACTTTAGACTCAGTTTTTTGGGTTTTTTTTACGTGCAGATTTATTTGAATTTGTTGTCATTTGTATTGTAATTGTAATTGTTGATTTTAAAAATTTTTCTCTGAAGGACCCTTCAGTTCTTTTTAACGTTTAATGTTATAATTCTAAACAAAAAATAATTGTATTCATTTTCTTTCCTTTCTTTCGCCGTCTTTCTTCGTTTTATGCCCTCATCCATCGTCCTCGTGTCCAATTCCTAACCCTCCTCTGAATCACGTCTCATCCAAACCACACTGAACTGAACTGAACTGAAATCACAAAAAAAAAAAAAAAACATTTATTTTCTGGGGGATTTGTGTTGGATTCTCTAAAAGAGTTTAATCCCAGTGGATGAAGCTTCTATTGCTTATATCATAAACATCGTGTAGTATCTGCTGAGAGGAAAAGAAATTAATGAGAGAGAAGGAGACAGACGGACAGACAGACGAACAGATGAGGGTGCTGCTGTGATCTGTTAGTTTTTTATACGGTCACTTTCTAAGCTGCTGCTAATTACCCTCTGTGTCCACGTAATTGGTGTGTGTGTGGGTGTGTGTGTCCACGTAATTGGGGTGTGTGTGGGTGTGTGTGTCCACATAATTGGGGTGTGTGCCTACATAACTGGGGTGTGTATGTATCATCAAACAAAAAAAACTACATTTATTAACATTATTGTGATTTTTTTATTAATTTTTTTGTTAAACAGAATTCTGTTACATTGTAATTATTTTGATCTGATGTTTTCTTTCATCTTTTGTCGTTTGGTCATTTCTTCTAGCTGTGTTTTTTATTCACTCATCATTTTTTATAATTGTGCTTTTAATTCTTCTCCCTCTCTCTCTCTCTCCCTCTCTCTCTCGGTACAGAAGGGCGTGGTTCAGAATCAAATCCCAGTCCCTTTCTCTCTCTCTCGCTCACACACACACACACACACGCTGACTCTTCCTGCACATGAGTGTGTATGAGCGCTCGTGTGTGTGAGGATCTATGGGACGGTGAACATGTCTGGAGCACAGCGTCTCCCGGTAACCAGCAGAGGAAAACTTAGAGTCGAGGTCTGGCTCCTCCACCTCCTCCTCCTCCACCTCCTCTGGGTTGGAAGAACGATCGCGACCATCCAGATCCCCCAAAACTGTGAGTTCCTCCCTCAGTCTGATTAGAACCTGAATAATTAATCCTGTATAATCTCTTATAACCTTCATAACGTTGTCCTGAATGAACGGCTGCTTCACCTCATTAACAACCTTCAGATTTATATATATATATATATATATATATATATATATATATATATATATATATATATATATATATATATACACATACACATATATATATACACACATATATATATATATATATATATATATATATATATATATATATATATATATATACATACAGAACAGAGGCGACATTAAGCTAGAAATGTTTTAATTATATGAATTAATATTAATTACTAAATTACTTAATATAAATTTTAATAAATTGATAAATATAAATATTAAATTACAGACTTTGGACATCACGATTCAGAAACAGTTCAGTGCTTTAGGACTTTTAAACTCATGCAGCGTTACATAAACACTTGTTTTTTACGCATGTTTACCTTACATCCGTAGATCAGAACACCACGCTGTCCTCGTCTGACCCTCTGGGTTTATCAGTTCTACCTCCATCAGACTCACCGTCAGTGTCTGATCAGCCGTCCTCATTAGAGCCATCATTTACCTCTGATTCTCACCCAAGTCACTCTTCAATCCGAGGGCTTAGACTGATCCACACCAGATGAGAAATGTTATCAGATGCGAGATGTTATCAGATGCGAGATGTTATCTCACATCAGCTTTCATTAGGTCATTTACATTTGGTCATTTAGCTGACGCTTTTATCCAAAGCGACTTACAAGGTGAGCACAGGGTTCATCACAACATCCCTGGAGCAATGAGGGTTAAGGGTCTCGCTCAAGGACCCACACTGGTAACTTCAGTGGACCTGGGATTTGAACCCCCAACCTTCAGATTGATAACCCAACACCCTAACCACTGAGGTACAACTCCCTCATTCGCTTTACAATGAATCTCCAAACAGCAAACCTCATCAGATCCACCACCTGACACGTCGTCCTTATCTGGCCCGTCATTCTCATCCGATCCGAAACTTACTCTTCATTTCTGGTGTGGATCTAAAAACAGCTCCCTGAATAAAATCAAAACAAGTCATTAGTTATAAGACAGTGTGATCTATAATCACATTTACATTTGGTCATTTATCCAAAGCGACTCACAAGGTGAACACAGGGTTAATCACAGCACCCCTGGACCCACACTGGTAACTTCAGTGGACCTGTGATTAGAACCCCCAACCTTCAGATTGATACCCAACACCCAAGAACACCTTAAAATGCCAAAGCTTCAATCTACGTTAAAACAACAAGTGTGAATAAGCTTTACATCCTAAACTAACTGATTAAATATCATTTATTACTCTAACATGGAAATGTTTAGCGCAGTATCAGTGTAAAGGATGATGAGTAAAGGTTAAAAGCTTAAATAATGCGATCAAATAGAAGTGGAATGATGTTCTAACACCCGGTGCCTTCTTCCTCTTTCCTGCTGCCTCCCTGCGGACTCGCAGATGTAACTGATAACCGTACGTGCACCTCCCTCTCTTTTATTAATCTCTTATGTGTAACGTTAGATTCTGAGTTGTTTAAAGTATATTGTTATCCGACTTTAATGGATAATCGTGTAAATGTGTGTGTGTGTGTGTGTGTGTGTTTATAGTGGAAGAGCCGCCCGTAATCACACAACAGTCTAAATCACTCACGGCATTTCCACTGGATGATTTCTCTCTGCTGTGTGAGGCAACAGGAAATCCCAAACCCACGTGAGTCCCAACACTCACCCCTGTTCACCCCACAAGCCTACGTTACAAATGTAATGCTTCATTTTCAGATACAATCTTTAATTCAACGCCATATAATATACAAAACGCTTGACATCAACCCTTTGATAAGGGTTCGTAAGAATTGACTGAGGATGAGGCCAGATGTCGGCGCGAGTGTGAGGTCACCTCGCAGGCTGCCTAATTTCCTGATGAGCAGCGAGTTGGAAGCTGTTTATTAAATTAGACGGATGGCGGTTAATCAGAATTATGCCGCTGAACCTCTTAACCCGCCGTCTTCACGAGCTCGCTGATGCTTCCACGGCCTCGCAGAGCTGAACGACTACGCCATCATCTTTAAACCGAGTCCACGTTACTCAGCTTTGGTTGACGGGCTTTTCACTCGGTTTTTTTAAATGATGCACCAAAATACAAACAGCTGACATCGAAGGCTCGGGGACACCGAAGCTCTGCGGCATATTTGGACACGTCAGCCGTTCTTGCCGAGACATTTGTCCGTCGCTGCAGCGTGCAGCGATTTTCCGGGTGGTTCAGCTGAGGTTTTAAACCTCGTGCAGTTTTCACGCAGGGCGTCGGACGTCCGATTCAGTGAATATAAAGTTATTTTGTCTTGGATTTAGTTACCGGTGGATAAAGGACGGCCAGCTGTTCAGCGATGGAGAGAGTTCAGGACGCCTCGCCTCCAACGGCAGCACTGATCTGGAGTCCTACGAGGGGACATATCGCTGTTACGCCTCCAGTGACCTCGGAACAGCCGAGTCGGCGCTCATACAGGTCACCGTTGAGAGTAAGTGCTCAGGGCCTCAATTCAGGGAGGGATGCTCTTCCTGGGAAAGGTGGCTAGGTGTGGAGTTGGCATGTTCTCTCCATGTGACCCTAGATGGGTAACTTGTTCTGCTGTTTCTGTGGTGATGTGTTTTGTATATATATATATATATATTTTTTATGTTTATTTTTAGGTATGCCAGTCCTACCGAAGGAGCGGCGGATGGAGGTGAAGGTGAACGAGGGAGAACATCTGGTTCTGCACTGCAATCCTCCACAGAGCTCCGTACCACCAAACATCTACTGGATGGATAACAGTAATACGTTTTTTTTTTTTTTTTTTTTTTTTTTAAATGCAGCTCTTAAATATTAAAAAATTTAAATAATGAATAATATTACTTCTTTGCTGCTTGTTAATTCCGAGGCTGATAATAACAAATTAAAAGAACAAATTTATGAGAATATGAGATGGACATTTAAATCACATTTTTACAACCAAGCACCCAAAATTAAAATAAAAAGTGGTTGGAACAAACAAACTAATTTAATAAAACTGAAAAAAAAATTTTTTAATAACAACAAATTACAGCTCAAGATGTTTTCTAAAATATCATTTTGTTTGCATCTCTTTTTATTCCATTATTTATTAATTGTACGTTTGACACAAAACGAATGTTTACAGCAACGCAAACTCAAAGCAGACTTAAGGTCGTGGGCCGAACAGGATAAACTTTTATTGAACGCATTAAAATTAAAGGTGTTCTAAACATGAATAGGAATAAAAAATATCTCGTCAAAATTATAAATTTATACAACTAAACAAGCGCTGCAAAAACATGAGGAAGGAAAAGGAAATAAAAATTATGCTTTTTCATAAAAAGTAAAAATAACAAATCAAAACACTCAAGTTTTCGTTGCTCTTGGGCCGTTTTAGAAAAATAAACGGCAACTTTAAATGTCTTTAAATACTTCCGCTCTCTAGAAAATGTTCCTGTCAAAATCAGACCAATTTAAATCATGAGCACGGTCCAAAAAAACAACAAATTATTAATAACAATAATAATAGATCAATGTAAAATGATCTCGCAGCCCACAGAGAGTTGTATTGCAGGCCGGATATGGCCCGCGGGCCGCCATTTTGACACCTATGGTTTATAGACGCAAACCTGGACAAGTTTCTCTTCTCTATGATAATGAATCTAAACTTTACAGTTACTGTCTTACCTTTTCTTTTCTTCCTGTCTGAGACTCAGCAGCTCAGTCAGATCATGTTAGTTGATTACGGCCGTAATTAAACGTCATGAACCTGTCAAAAGGAAAAGCAACAGATGTGGGTTTATTGTCCCATAGAGTTAGATTTGCGACTCAATTCTGATGCGTGTTGTACACTGTTATCTATAATAATGCATACTTTATTTATTAATTTATTTATTTTAATTTCCTATTAGAACTCTGGCATATCAGGCAGGATCAGCGCGTCACTCTCGGTCTGGATGGAAACCTTTACTTCTCCAATGTTTTGCCCAGTGACACCCGAAACGACTACACCTGTAACGCCCAGTACACCGAAGCTCGTACCATCTTACCTAAAGCTCCCATCTCTGTCGTCGTCCATCAATGTGAGTCCAACACAAATTACACTGCAATTCATTTACATTCAAATGTTTTCAGGTAACAACACTTTACATTTATGTGTGATTCTGAATACTTTTTTATATTTTTTTATATTTGATTTATAAACATGATGACAGACTTAACCAACGTCAATAAAATGAGTCTACTGAATAATCCACGTTTTTGCTGCACCATTCAGATAATGATGTTTTGATAATATGTTCGTTATGGTGTTCATCAGATGATTGCTCATGACTTTGTGTTCTATTTGAAAGCGAACGATGTGTTGAACCGACGTCCTCGTCTGCACAAAACCTCAAAATTACGCAAGAAATATCTGGCTCTGCGAAGTAAAAATCTGACGCTGGAGTGCATTCCGTACGGCCTGTGAGTGCACACGCCTCCTACCTTATACATACACAACAACTGGGATTCTAAAACGTTCTCCTAGTACTAAAGTATTGGAACAGACCTCTAAAGAATTGCATTTAGGTTTTCGATCCAGTACTGTTGCCACAGAAACACAAACCAGGCACATGGACCTGCAGTCTGCCGTCACAAACACGAGTGAAATAAGGGGAAGCCCTAAAGAGCTGACTAAATTTAAACATGGTACGACTCAAAGCACACTCTGCAAAAAAGGAACCAGCCAAAAATGAGATGTTATATATGACTGCAATCCCCCCCCCCCCCAGAATAGATAGATAGATGGATTAAAAAATTTTTAAAGAAATTTAAAATTTACAGTTATAAAGTGTAATATTTAAACAAAAAGTAAAGTGTCCAGCACGGAGGGTGACCTAAGTGATCATGTGCAAAATACAAGAGACAGTTTTTAAATGTCCTGTTGATCTCATTTGTTCTTCCAGTGATCTTATTTGTTCTTCTTGATGGTGTGCAGTGGGTGACCATCATCGTGCATGATGGAGAGCTTTATGATGCAACTAGTTTGGGCCGGAAGAACAAATAATTTAAAAACTGTCTCTTGTATTATTTTATTATCTTGTAATATTCTGATTCTGATAAAAGCCCCGTGTTGTGTGTATGTGTCCTAAGAAGGTGTTTCTTTTTACAAAAATATAAAATGTTATGAACTTACTTTACATCCTCCAACAAATCCATGCTGTAGATCCAGAGTTCAGCAACTAAACCGTGAAGCTCTGTCGCCCTCTAGTGGCGTCCCGATCGCAAACGAGTCATTTCGTGTGAGCCGTTTAAACGGATCACCAAAACTAATAAATCGTTTATTTAATTTTATGTTCATTGACTTTTACCATAAATTAACACGTTTAAAAAACGTTACAATAATAAAAATGAAGTGATTATTTTAAAGATATATTTAAATTCATTCAAACAGCTGTTTGAAAAAGAAATTTAAAGCGTTATAGGCACGAAATGTAATACAAACGATAATTAAACAATTAAAAACAACATTTCAAGTAAAATGAAAATTTGTATATAAAAATTTGTGAAAGAATTAAAACCCAAAACCCCCGTTCAGATTTACGATCTGCTCCTCTACCGCCCCCTGCTGCACGGCACATGTAAAATCAGCTGATTATCTGCACTTACTACAGGCCTATTGTCAGATTTAAAAAAAAAAAAAAAAATATATATATATATATATATATATATATATATATATATATATATATATATATATATATATATATATATATATATATATATATATATTGAAGTTCTAAGTCAAGAGTCACATTAAATAGAATTTGTAATTTGAATCTACATCTTCACAACGAACATCATCTTTAAAATGATTCATGGGTTTTATTTTGATTTAAAAAGTTTGATGCATCAATGACCTGAATAACAAACATACTAAAATAACATAAAGCTACAACTAAATTAAAACTAAGACTAAATGGTTATAGAAATGTTTATAAAGGTTTGATCACATTGTCGATATTTTTGTGCCTTAGACCAACGCCCAACGTCACATGGGCAAGACTCGACGCCCCGTTGTCCAGTCGAACCTCCATAGAAAGAGACGGACGGTGGCTCCACTTTAATAATGTTTCAGAGAGCGATGCGGGAGAGTATACGTGTACAGCCCGAAACATCGAGGGGCATGTAACACACTCATTCACAGTCAATGTGGAAGGTATACATATACACACACACACATATAGATATATACATACAGTATATACACACACACACACACATATATATATATATATATATATATATATATATATATATATATACATATACAAACACCTAAGGCTGTTTAGTGAAGTGACCTCAAACTACTAAAACTGCAGCAAATGACTTCCATGTGTGTGTGTGTGTGTGTGTGTATAAAGCTGCTCCATACCTGATAAAGCCACCCCAAAATGCAAGGTACACTCCTGGTGAAAACGTTCTGCTCGGCTGTCATGCTCAGGGAATACCCACACCTCAAATCACCTGGAAGATAAATGGAGTTCCTCTCACAGGTACACACAAAACACAGAAACACTTTAATGTAAACACAAAAACAGTTGCTTGTGAGTGTGCTTGGCAGTGTGCACTACAGAGTGTAAATAGCATGGCACCGGTGTTTGTACACAGACACGAGTGAGGAACCGAGACGCAGGGTGAACCGCACCACTTTAATCCTGAATAACGTCAAGCTCAGCGACACGGCTGTGTACCAGTGCGAGGCCGAAAACATTCACGGCACTCTCCTCACCAACGTCTACATCCATGTCATCGGTTAGTACCTCCTTCATTCATCCGTCCATCCATCCATCCGTTTATTTGTTGATCTGTTGACCCATCAATCCACTCAATTTAATTAAATTACTTTAAACTATGTCTCAGAACTTCCTCCTCAAATCCTGACTGAAGATAAGCAGGAGTATATCCTGACTAAGGGGGATACAGCGTACCTCCACTGCATCTCCTTCGGCTCTCCTCTACCAAAGATCAGCTGGTTAGTGTCGTTCAGCCGCCCAGCCACCCAAAAACCACCTAAACGGGGCTGTCACAGGCTTGGTCTTAAGGAACCAGCCGTGGTACATAAAGGTCCCGGTTCCACCAAATACAATGGCTGAAGTGCCCTTACCCCAAATGACCGATTAATATATGTTTTTTTTTAACTCAGTTTAATAGGAGAAATCATTATTGTAACACATTATATAACATGATATTATATAACTGTAGACGTTTGTACGATGCAGGGATAATGAATTTGGTTCAGCATTATTAAACGCCAAAACATCTCAAATGACCAACGGAACCTTAATCATCACCGACGTCAGCCGAGAAGAGGATGGAACCTACACCTGCAGCATCACGGATACTAACATCACCATAACTGCAGACGTGCAGGTGCTCAGTAAGTACATGTATATGTATATATCCACACAAACACATACACACACATATATATATATATAAACACACTCACGTCTATACACTGTGTGTAAATTTTTTTCATTACTCCCGTACAGACAGGACTCGGGTGGTTGATCCCCCCCAGACTGTTCATGTGCCACGTGGACTCACCGCCGTGTTGCATTGTGGGTACGAAGTTGATGCTCGGCATCCCCATCCAACCATCCAGTGGAATAAAGATGACAGCGAGATTCTTTCTTCGGCTCAGGATGACAAGTAATCACAACTCACTCACCAACGAACAACAAGATCAACGGAAAAACTGATTAATTATAATTTACTTTCTATGCTTCGTTTATGCATAATTCTTTACGTTTATTAATTTAGTGAATCCTGCACCTATTAACCCTTCTGCTCATGATTGGCAGATACATTATTTTTAAAAATGGCACTCTGAAAATCTCCACGGTGGACGGTGATGATGCCGGAGCATATACCTGTATGATCATCACCGATCAGGATAGCGACACGGCAACAGGATCAATAACGGTGATCGGTAAGGCAAAAATATGTTCGGGGCTATGATTACTCAGTGAATGGAACCTGCAGGACGCCCTCAATGGACTCACATATAGTTTTCCAGCCGTGAGAGGTTTCCATTTGTTAAATACGGGTCACATGATCACCACACAATCTCTACATGACTGTCCTACACTGATGATGCTGCCCGGCCGCTCAAGGAGGATGAGCCCCCCCCACTGAGCCTCGGTCCTCACAAGTTTTCTTTCTTAAAATAACAATACAACAGGGAGTTTTTGTCTTGCCACTGTCACTTTGGCTCGCTTTTTGGAGGTTACTGTTGTAAAAAGCACTCTATAAATAAATTACTTGAATTTCATGAACGTCAAATCCATCAACAGATCGAAGAACGTTCTTACTAACAAACTAAATGAATAACTGAATGTCTTTCTCTTTGACGGATTAAATAAATAAAGTTTTCTGATATACCGTTTTATTTTCTGTAGATAAACCAGAAGCCCCTCACACCCTCCTGCTGTCGGAGAAGAAGAACCGCAGCGTCACGCTGGCCTGGAGACCCGGACAAGATAATCACAGTCCTATTCGTGGTCAGGGGCCTTTTTAGGGTTTTGAAACATCCCTTATTCCCCCTCTGTCATCTTTAAAAAGTGCCCTTTCATGAGTGTATTTATCCATTTTGTTCATTTTGTTTGATCTTTCATTAGTTGTATTGGATCAAATGAAATTACATAAAAAATGTGTCTGTCAGCGGTGGATAGCACACTCAGCTCTAATAAATCTAATAAAGGTTTTGGCTGAAAATTTTTTGAATAAATGAACCTGAGGTCGGGCAGAAAAGCAAGCATCCGTTTTACGAGTCGCAGATGAGACCGTTCTAACGAGGTTTTGATTTGAAATACCGTAACTTTGCGACAGTTTGTGCCATCGGAAAAATTCTGATGGTTTCTGAAAGCTGAGACGCTGCTCTTTACAGACAGCATACAGTTATTACGGTAACTTTACTCCCGCTGCTGGCGAACAAAATCTGTCTCCCTCAAACACACACAGAGCTCGGAAGAATAAACAGCTGACGGTGACGCCATGGTTCGGTCCCGCTGCTGGAGGAGAGGCTGCAGAGAAAGCTGATAAATACATTTAAATTTATATCACATTTACATTACATTATTTCACATTTACATTACATTTGGTCATTTATTGGACACTTTTATCCAAAGCGACTTACAAGGTGAGCACAGGGTTCATCACAGCATCCCTGAAGCAATGAGGTTTAAGGTCCTTAATAAAGGACCCACATTGGTAACTTCAGTGGACCTGGGATTCGAACCCCAACCTTCAGATTGATAGCTCAACGTCATAACCACTGAGCTACCGCGCCCTCGAAAGCCCAGGTCTAATGACGCACCTGTTCGTGATACACATATTATATAAAGCTAGATTTTATAGTCACCAGATCAAATCTAAAAATGCTAACCAACCTATTATTATTTAATAATAATAATCATACCTGTTGGATCCTCTGCAGAGTTCTTCATCAAAACAATTGAAAATCCTCATTCAGAAAAGAGCCGGAAAGAGGTGAGACAAGTTTCGGGAGACATCCATCACCTGGAGATCCCTCTCCTTCCCTACCAGACGTATCACTTTCAAGTGGCGGCAAAGAATAAGATCGGGATGAGTGAATACAGCTCTCCATCCGAGGCCTACATCACGCCTGCTGCAAGTATGAGACACTCACGCCCTCACGTTCATCACACCGACACGACACGAAAGATTCATCATTTACAATAATTAAAAATAAACTATTATCTAATCAGGCTTAGTGGTTTAGCATGTTCTCCTCTCAGCGCTAGGGATTCCCGGTTCGAATCCCCATCTGGGTGGAGTTTCCATGTTCTCCCCGTGTCTGCATGGGTTTCCTCCGGTTTCCTCCCACAGTCCAAAAACATGGATCAAGTCAATTGAGTTCTCCAAATTGCCCCATATAGAGTGTGTCTGTGTGAGTGAGTGTGTGCCCAGCGATGGATTGGCGCCCTGTCCTGGGTGTATCTGTCCAGCGCCCGAAACGTTCTCTCCTGGATGGGCATGGGGAACCCCCCGTGACCCTAATAGAGGATAAAGCGGAAGATAATGGATGGATGAATGAATGATCTAATCGGCTTGAACCATCATACAGATGGGGTTTGTAGTTCTACGGTACATTCTGTAGTCCATCAGTTCCCCTACATACTCCGTTTGTCCCCTTTACATTGTTCTGTGAAGATCAGGACCCCCACAGAGCAGCCACATGGTGGTTCTCACCGAAGCTTTACATTAAACAATAATGAATCAGTTGTGCTGTTATTATTTTTAATTAGATGACTTAATGCACTCGTGAGCAGTCCACACCTTCTGAGCCAACATCAGTACCTGACCTCCTGAAGACTTTGCTTCGTGGTGCTTCATGAAATCATGTAAAGTTGTTTCTCTGCGTTCTGTCTCCGCAGAACCAGATGTGAACCCTGAGGACGTGCAGAGTGAATCCACTGATCCCGACAGCATGGTCATCACGTGGAAGGTACGGAAAGCAAAAGTTTGTGCACCCCAACACACAAGAACTTGAATTGATACCCATAGCAACGGTTCGTTGTAATAGTAACGGTACTGAACACGCAGCAGTGATCATCTATACATAGAAAAGACCAATCTCTGACCAATCAGAATCAGGCATTCATCAGAGACGTTTTATGTCTGCGCAGGAACTGGACCGGAAACACTTCAACGGCCCCAATTTCAGGTATAAGGTCTCCTGGCGTGAAGCTTCCTCAGCGCATCAGAACTGGCACCATGCCACCGTCGATCATCCTCCCTTCACCGTCAACAAAACGGGCACCTTTACACCTTTCGAGATCAAAGTCCAGGGGGTGAACGAGGAAGGCGAAGGTCCGAGTCCCAGCGTCGCCATTGGTCATTCAGGCGAAGACAGTAGGTTGAATTTTTTTTAAAACCAATCAGATTACAGTGGGGCGACACGGTGGCTTAGTGGTTTAGCACGTTTGCCTCTAAGCGCTAGGGTCCAGGTGGAGTTTCCATGTTCTCCCCGTGTCTGCGTGGGTTTCCTCCGGGTTCTCCGGTTTCCTCCCACAGCCCAAAAACATGGATCGAGGTCAATTGAGTTCTCCAAATTGCCCCATATAGTGTGTGTCTGTGTGTCTAGCAATAGATTGGTGTCCTGTCCTGGGTGTATCTGCCCAGCGCCCAAAACGTTCTCCCCTGGATGGGCATGGAGAACCCCCCCGCGACCCTAATAGGATAAAGCAGAAGATAATGAATGAATGAATATTACAGTGGGAGTAGGGTTCTTGCTGACATTTGGCATCCAGTGGAAAGACCTTTCAATGTCCTCTCTGTAATACCTCTATCCTTCTGTACCCTATCCCAGCTCCTCTGGAGGCCCCCAGCGATATACAAGTGATTTTGATCAACTCCACCACGTTCTCAGTTAAATGGACGGCAGTGAGTCCGGAGTCCGTGCGAGGGCGTCTGCTCGGTCACAAGGTAAACCGTTTGTTCCGCGTTGTTTGTTTTCTGTCAAATTAAATGTGCCACCCAAATGCTGAGTTTCAGTTCGTTTACAGATGTTTCTGGAAAAGCTGGAACGGAAAGAACATGGTCATCACAGAGCGAAAGGCAAGCGCTCGCTGGACAACACCAATGAGATGGTCGAAAAGCTGGAGAGCGCGATGGAGAGAATCAAGAACGTGGAGACGAACAAACAAGTCATCGTGGTAAATGAAACAGAGGAGGCCATTCTACGTAATCTCGACTTCTTCTCCACCTACGAGCTCTCAATCGCCGTCATAAACAGCAAGGGGGACGGACCCAGGTCTGACCCCCACCGGTTTGAGACACCTGAGGGAGGTGAGGCGTCTCATTGAAAACAAAACATCTCGGTTATGGTTATAATTTTGAAAGGGTGGAAACTTACTTGTGTTACCGCCTTTATATTTATTCAATCAATTCCAAGACTTTAAGACTTTAGAACCTGATCGCTTTAAAGCTGAGACTTAAAGATTTTGGAACTGGGACACTTTTGGGGACTGAAATTTTAAGATCGTATTTTATTTATTTGAAAAACGTGAGAATGAAATACCAACTTTGAGGCTTTAAGACTCAAAAATCTGTAAGACTTATTTAAGACTGTAATCTAAGGCAGGGTGGTTTAGCATGTTCTCCTCTCAGTGCTGGTTCTCCTCTCAGTGCTGGTGTCCGCGTGGGCTTCCTTGGGGTTCTACGGCTTCCTCCCACAGTCCAGCTTTAAATTGCCCCATATAGTGTGTGTGTCTGGGTGTGTGCCCGACGATAGACTGGCGCCCTGTCCTGGGTATATCTGCCCAGGACCACCACCGCCCCCCACGATTCTTATAGAGGATTAAGCGGAGGATATTAAATGAATAAATGAATGAATGAGGGCGGCACGGTGGCTTAGTGGTCAGCATGTTCGCCTCCGGTTCGAATCCCAATCTGGGTGGAGTTTCCATCTTCGCCCCCTGTCCGCGTGGGTTTCCTCCGGGTTCTCCGGTTTCCTCCCACAGACCAAAAACATGGATGTAAGGCTGCATGAATGAAGCTTCGTGAACTCATTGAAGACCGTTCTTCCCGAATCTCAGCTCCTGAACCTCCGTTCTTCCTGAAATCGGAGAGTCCAGCAGAGAACGAGATAAAGCTCTACTGGAGGAAACCAGACAAAATCAACGGCATCCTGACCGGTTACGTCCTGCGCTACAGAGAGTGTACGGTTATTATCACGACTACGATCCCCCATCCCCATTGGTTATTTCGTTCCCTCATACTCTCAGAGTTAAATGACGTAATCATGAAAATGTGTAATTATGGTATTTTTGTGTAGTGGTAAACGAACACGCCGTACTGGAGGAGACGTCTATTGAAGATTCCCGAGTGACGAGCTACACGGTGGGGAACCTGGAACCCAGTGTTTACTACATTTTCTACCTGAGTGCTTTGACCTCCGCCGGGGAAGGAAAGTTCACCCAGCTGAACGCCAGCACGCTGCTCGACGGAGGTACGGGGTGGGGGGTTAACCCGTTCTACTCCGGTTCTAAATGAATTAAACCTACAGCAAAACTGACTTGTCCCCTCATTCCTGCAGTTCCACCCGGAGAGATTATGATCAGTCGCGATGAGAGGGGCCTGAACCTCAGCTGGGAACCTGGAGACAGGCACAGGAACATCGTGTTCAGGGTGGAGTACCTGGAGAACGGCAGCAAATGTATGTGTGCCTTTTGTCTCGGAGTTCCGTCGTAGAATCAAGTCGATGTCATTGAGCAAGCATGACCTGATACAGATCTTAATGAGTGATGAACTGGTTCCAAAGTGCTTTTACGCCATGATTATTAATCACGGTCTCTAAAGGGTACACCGAGCTGGAAATCAATAGATACTTAAAGTTCTTAAATTAATAGATGGCGAGAAGCTTTTTCTAAAAAGCTTTTGACTCTAAAACTCTCCGATGACACAAAGATTTTAATAAACTGATAATAAAAAAAACTGCAGCCTGATAATGTACCTGATATTTCATGTACAACAGGCCTAACAAAAAAAGCTTATTTCATAACACAGAATGACAGTGAGTTTGACATGTTAATTATGTGTGTGTGTGTGTGTGTGTGTGTGTGTGTAGCCACAGGGCAGTGGCTGGAGTCTGAGCCGGTGAATTCGACGCAGGGCTTTTATAGGCTGCAGGGGCTGAACGCTGGAACTAATTATAAGCTTCGGATTTTGTACAACAACCAGACCTTCTGGAAGGACGACGTTCGGACTAACGACGGACCAGGTGCCCTAATCCAAATAAATAGAACACTAATCCTAATCAGTCCATCCGAGTGTCTGCAAGACGGCTGTCATTTAATCAGTTAAAAATTTTTTTTTAAAAATACATATACAAACATATATATATATATATATATATATATATATATATATATATATATATATATATATATATATTATAACTATTTGATATACATGATAATTTTAACTTTTGTTTGGGGCATTTCATTAAATTTATTAGTATTAAATTTACTTTCCTTTTTTTTTTTAAAGGTTTGTGTAATTTTAGTCTTTAGTTTTACCTTTATTAAGACGTCATTGCCTCTTTGTGTCTCTCTCTCTGATGTGGTTGCAGTGTCAGCGGATCTGCAGAACGGTTTTGCCTCTCAGGGTTGGTTTATCGGTCTCATCAGTGCCTTGGTGCTGTTGCTGCTCATCCTCCTCATCCTCTGCTTCGTCAAAAAGAGCAAAGGAGGAAAATATTCTGGTAACGTTCAAACACACGTACAAAGTCCTGAGAAGATCGAAATCGAAAGTCTATTATTCTTGTAGACTGATTTTTGAACTGAGATGTTGATTCTTCTTTGTTTTAGTGAAAGATAAGGAAGAAGGGCAGATCGACTCGAAGGAAAAGCCCCTGAAGGACGAAGCTTTTGGAGAATACAGGTATCAAGAGAACCCTTAATTTATACATATCATTTTTCAATTGTTAAATACGGGTCACCTGATCACCACACAATCGGTACATGGCCGTGCTACGCTGTTGATGCTGCCCGGCCGCTCAAGGAGGATGAGTCCCCCACTGAGCCTCGGTCCTCACAAGGTTTCTTTCTAATACAAAACAACATAACAGGGAGTTTTTTCTTGCCACTGTCGCTTTGGCTCACTCGTTGGGGGTTTAAAGGCTTACAACACTGTAAAGCTGCTTTGTGACGATGTACAGTCCAAAAAAGTCCAAAAAAACAGGTCAAGGTATATGCTTTTTGGACGTGCAGACCAAGTTTAAAACACCAATAATATGAACAGTACCAACCCGAGTTTGTGTAGAAATCTCCAGTGTGAAGGTACTTTTAAAAAAGTATTCGTGCTAAATATTAAAGGGCATCTTTCGAGGTCTTTTATTAGAGTCCATGTTTCATTTTCGGTGGCACACGGGAAACCTACATGAACGACAGCCTGAAATAAAGTGAAAATGGATTAACGTGTTATAAACATTGGGATTTTCCTAACCGCCTTTTCATTCCCCTAAATGCTGTCACACTGCAGATCCCTCGACAGGTAAGACAAATGATATTAATACAAATAAATGTGTCTGTGGGGGCGGCGCCGTGGCTTAGTGGTTTAGCATGTTCTCCTCTCAGCGCTAGGGTTTGGAACTCTGGGAGGAGTTTGCATGTTCTCCCCGTGTCCGAATGGATTTCCTCCGGGTTCTCCAGTTTCCTCCCAAAGTCCAAAAACATGGATTAAGGCCAATTAAGTTCTCCAAATTACCCCATATAGAGTGTGAGTATTTTCTCAGCGATAGATATGGTGCCTTAGTGGTTTAGCATGTTCTCCTCTCAGCGGTAGGGATTCCCGGTTCGAATCCCCATCTAGGTGGAGTTTCCATGTTCTCCTTGTGTCCTCCCACAGTCCAAAAACATGGATCAAGGTCAATTGAATGCTCTAAATTGCCCCATATAGAGTGTGTTTGTGTGAGTGAGTGTGTGCCCAGCGATAGATTGCCCCCCTGTCCCGGGTGTATATGCATAGTGCCCAAAACGTCCTCCCCCCGGGTGGGCAATTTCGAATCCCAATCTGGGTGGAGTTTCTATGTCCTCCGTGTCTGTGTGGGTTTCCTCCGGGTTCTCCGGTTTCCAATATAGGGTGTCTGTGTGAGTGAGTGTTCTGCCCAGCGCCCGGACCGTCCTCCCCCGGATGGGCATGGGGGGTTTGTTGTGAGGTCAATGTAATAATGGTGCCGGTGGTCTTCTGCTCTTCAGCAGTGATGAGGAGAAGCGCTCCATGAGTCAGCGGTCGCTGTGTCCCGACCTGAAGCGAAACAGCGACGACAGCCTGGTGGAGTACGGAGACAGCGTCGACATCCAGTTCAACGAGGACGGCTCGTTCATCGGTCAGTACAGCGGCCGCCGGGACGCGCCGCCCTACACGCACGGGGACCACGAGAGCTCCGGCGCCGCGTCCCCCACCAACCCCAGCCCCAACCCCAACCCCAACCTGCCGCCGCCGCCCGGCCTCGGCTTCCCGACCTCCGTCACCGGCATGCTGGGCGGGAACTGAGGAGCGGCGCGTCACCCGATGACGTCACGCCGTCCGCGAGACGGAGAGTCGTCTGGAAAAGCGCGGGAAGGCTTGAGTACGGATTCCTCACTGCCGATGATCGTTATGCAGTTGTAAAGTTCACACACGTTTTCGGTCTATAAGCCTGGACAGAGCCCCCAAAACAATCCGCCAAACACAGCGCCGAGAAACCTTTAATCCTTCACCCGCTGCATTTTACATCACGAGCCTGAAGTGATTCGATTCCTATTCTGTTGCCCTGACGTGACTCTGATCCGATTCACTCGTGAATGATATATGACTCGCATCTGATTCGCTGAACTAAACAATTGAGTCTCAAACGAGTTTCAGAATTCGTATAAATCGGCTACATCATAAGAATTAATAGTTTATTTATTTATTTAAGTATTTACATACTTTGCATGTTCTGCTCTCAGCGCTAGGGATCCAGGTGTCCATGTGGGTTTCCTCCCACAGTCCAAAAACATGGATTCCAGCTGAAGTGAATGCCCCATATAGAGTGTGTCTGTGTCAGTGAGTGTGTGCCCAGTGATAGATTGGCGCCCTATACTGGGTGTATCTACCCAGCGCCCTAAACGTTCTCCCCTGGATGGGCATGGGGAACCCCCGTGTCCCTAGTAGAGGGTAAAGCAGAAGATAATGGATGAATAGAAAATAAATGTGTCTGTGGGGGCGGCACGGTGGCTTCCCACAGTCCAAAAACATGGATTCCAGCTGAAGTGAATGCCCCATATAGAGTGTGTCTGTGTCAGTAGGTGTGTGCCCAGTGGTAGATTGGCGCCCTATACTGGGTGTATCTACCCAGCGCCCTAAACGTTCTCCCCTGGATGGGCATGGGGAACCCCCGTGTCCCTAGTAGAGGGTAAAGCAGAAGATAATGGATGAATAGAAAATAAATGTGTCTGTGGGGGCGGCATGGTGGCTTAGTAGTTAAGATGTTCGCTTCTCAGCGCTGGGGATTCCCGGTTCTATTCCCAATCTGGATGGATGGAGTTTCCATATTCTCCCTGTATCCATGTGGGTTTCCTCAGGGTGTGCTGGTTTCCTCCCACAGTCCAAAAATATGGATTTCAGGTGAATTGAATGCTCTAAATTGCCCCATATAGAGTGTGTCAGTGTGTGCCCAGTGACAGATTGGCGCTCTGTCCTGGGTGTATCTTGAAGCACCCGGAACATCCTCCTGGATGGGCATAGACACCCTCCTGCAACTCTAGTAGTAGAAGTAGAAGATAATGGATGGATTAATGAAAAAAAAACCAATGAAACAAAACAAAACTGAACCCTTAACCTGTGAATTGCTGATGAGGCATTAAATTAGGACAGAACAGAGCTGGGCATAAAAAAAAAAGTCTAATCATGAAACACTGAAGATTTTTTTAATACTCTATACTGCACATCCAGGTTGTAATCAGCAGTCTATTAATAAGTGTTGCTGTACTCTTCGGATGCATTTACAGACAACCTGCAAATACAGATGTGAACGAGTAAATCCGATCAGAGCCTAAAACAACTGGAATTGAACGATCACACTTGTAATGTAAATGTGGGATAAATAATGTAGCAAGTTTGTTTTGTTTTGAGCTTTTATTTTGTTCTTATTCTTCAGTCTCTACACGATCAATTGTGTTGCCATGTTCATGTCTTTATTTGGGGCAGAATCGGATTCAGTCGCCCCACACCTCCATTTTTTATTGTATATGACGATATTAGGATCGCGATCAGTGATGAGTGATTATTATTAAAGGTGAATGTGAGCACTTGCTTTCTGTGTTTAAGTTGTGTTGAATGTAGAAACCGAGTGACACGGTGACTTAGCGGTTTTGCATGTTCTCCCCTCAGCTCTGGGGATCCAGGTTTGAATCCCAATCTGGGTGGAGTTTCCATGTTCCGCTCACAGTTTATAAACATGGATTCAAGGTCAATTGAATGCTCGAAATTGCCCCATATAGTGTGTGTGTGTTTGTGTTTCTGTGTGAGCGTGTCCTGTCCAGCTCCCAAAATGTTCTCCCCTGGATGGGCATGGGGAACCCCCCGCGACTCTATTAGAGGATTAAACGGAAGACAATGAATGAATGAATGTCTGAATGTAGAGACTGAATGCAGTTTCCTGTCTCTCTTTAACCTTTGAATTTGATGTGAAATGCACTCGTACGTTAAGGACTTTTATTTTTATTGTTTATTGTGAATGCGGTGGTTACCCGCTGGCGGTTCTGGTTCCGCAGCTTTGCTTCGCTGGTTACTCACTTTGTTCTCGATCATGTTCACCCTGTCACTTCCACAGAAAAGAGGACACAGCTTTGTCCAGGCTTTTAAGATTGCAAACACTGACTTTAATACACCGAACATTCCAGATTTTATTCAGACGCATTTACAGACGAAATTCGTCTCCAGCTGGGGTGCGCTTTTAAAAACAGGCCCTTCCGAAACGTTCCCATGACGTTTCCGTATCGCTTTCTATCAATCGAACCCGCAACCTCCGTCCGACACCGTCCACACCGCAGCGTTTCACAACTCACTAACAGCTTATCTGAAATGGACAGCGCTAACATTATCCTAGCATGCTAAATGATATACAGTATATAAATATACCGTACGAGAAACACGACGTGCCGTTAGTTCCGAATCTCTCGGTTGTTTCCGTCAGTCCGAGCAGAGGTTTGAGAAAAAGAGATTTTAACAAAGTTATCACGAATGCCACGTTTTTATTTTTCATACTATTCATTTTCACAAACGACTTCATTAGCGCGTACGTGTCGGCAGTGAGTGTTGCTATAGAAACGTCAATTTATGAAGCAGGATTGATGAACCGCGTCGTTTGTTCACGTTCTGATTTTCGAAAGAAGTTTCCAAGTTAGCAGAAGAATGAAATGTGTAATCAAGTTTATAATACGAAGAACGCAGCGAAGCTAAAAAGTCCCACGTACGTCATTTTCTCCATCGCCGAACCGCTTCTCGTTAACTCGTGAATCCTACGCAACTCGGAAACGATTTACTATTCTAGCTAGGAACAGTTACGTTTAGAAATATCTTATTAGTAAACTAGCTTGTTGTTTCACTGTAGCAAAGTGTTTCGTTACGTTATACATGACAACATTACTTTATTACGTTGCTTTATTAAACCTTTACATTAGATATCCATTTCGCTCGTGGTTTATTGTTAGAAAATGCTATTTCTTCGTTTTTTTTTTGTTTTTTTTTAACCTAGGTAACCACAAAACAACAATTATCAATAACACAGCGAACCAAAACAAAATCCAGATCGATCGTGACAATAATGATCAGATTTTCCATTTTTTTGTATTTATTTTGCACTATGTATTTATTTTTCCTTTTTTACAATTTTATTCTTTAAACAAACATTCCGACTACATGTAAATATTTCTTTCTTATTATGAGGTTGTTATTTAACTAAAGTATATTTTATGTATTAAAAAAAAAAGACAAAACTAGTAGCTTATCCGATAATCTTGTGACGTAATAACCTCATTGTGAGAAACAGTTGGGATGTGCGGGATGTTTGTTCGCAGTTCATCGCTCACGGTGTGTGTATTATTTTCTTTAATGTTACTCAGTTTTCGCATTAATGACTTTGTACGGTATTATACTGTCGCTTCGTATTTATCGTACATGTATCCGTAATCGTGTGTCATCCTTATAATTCTTATCTCGTTTGATATCAGGAAGGAAAACTAAACTATAGATTCCTGCAATTTCGTCGCTCACAGTTTGCTCGTGTGGGAAAAAAAAAAAAAAAAAAAAATCAGCAGCTTTTTCGCGCACTTTCCAGCATTTTCTACATTTGACGCCAAGCGCATGAATATCGACACTATACGGTGATTTATCTGTGACGTTGTGCCTGTTTAACCCCTGAAATGCTGAAATCTAGTTGCTAATCTGTGCTAATATGATGCCTTAACGTCGTTTTCTATTTTGATTGACTATAGCTCAAAAAAACAAATCAAACCGATATAGAGAACTCGCTTAGCTCGGCATGTGCTGATAAGAGCAGGGAAGGTATATTAGCTTAGCATTAGCTTGAAACAGTTTAAAATGGTCAAATATAAAACTGCTAATGGCTCATTTCTGAAACCTTTTTTGATACTGCTCCTGTTTACAATGTAAAGACAGAAACATGGCTAGCTAGCTTTGATTAAATAGTTAGTCTCAATTTTATCTTGCTCTTTTTGCGACAATTACCAAAAATGTAACTCAAGTTAGTTCGATGGAATGGAACAAGCCTGCTTTTTGCTAAGCTACACTGTACCGTTCGTAACGTACAGTCAGTTCGTCAGTAAGAAATTCCTCAACATGTTCATAATTTAAAAAAAAAAAGTGTGCGAAGAAACAAAACATTTTTGGATTGTGAATTCTGCTGTGGTCGGATAGCCTGCAAGCGAGCAACTTTACAAAACTGAGAAGCAAGCATTAATTAGCTATTTTTTTTTTCTAAATAACTAAACTAAGAACCTAGGGACAAAACATAAAAATTGTAATCCGTCCCAAGGGTTTGAATATCAGCACATGTCCAGCACTAAACCACATACGGCAGAGTTTTTGGCTCGTGTTTGTTGACTTTATTAGCTGTAATTTGCTAACCGAACGCGTCAGACGACTCGGTCGTGGGATGTGAATGAACGTCCTACTCTCTAATGATTCTGAGTTTCTCTGTAGCTTTTAATATGAATTTAGAGAAGTAGAAAATGAGAATCCTTTTTTTTTTTTTTTTCTTCTTCATTCCAGATTTTTTATTACATTCTATCTTTATCAATGAGGATCGTTCTGAAGTACAGATGTAAAGTAAAGCGAGGAACTTTTTGCTCTCAGGGCTGTTATTTTGGCTTTGTTTTTTAAAGAAAAAATTGTAAACTAGCAAAAAAAAGTAAAAAAAAAAAAAAAATTTGCAAGCATTCTTTTTTATTTTATTTTAATGCTCACTCTAATTTAGTTTTTCGCATGAATGGAATTAAGTACATAAATAATCACAATAAAAGTGTTTTCTCTTGTTTGCACCAACCTGATTTTCCCGGTGTTATTTCCTTTTATTTTCACATTTAGAAATCTATAATAAAAAAGTATATATATTATTATTGTTACAAAACTCCCAACTACCATGTATATCTGTCCCTACCCGGTAAAAAAAAGTATATAAAAAAGTATACAAATATTTCTATTAAATTCTGCAAATTTTAAAAGGAAAACCTAACTATAACTACAATCATTCATTTATTCATTCATTATCTCCTGCTTTATCCTCTATTAGGGTCGCGGTGGGGTTCCCCATGCCCATCCAGGGGAGAACGTCTCGGGCGCTGGGCAGATAAACCCAGGACAGGGCGCCAATCCATCACTGGGCACACACTCACTCACACACTCTATATGGGGCAATTTTGAGAATTCAATTGACTTGATCCATGTTTTTGGACTGTGGGAGGAAACCGGAGAACCCAGAGGAAACCCACGCAGACACGGGGAGGACATGGAAACTCCACCCAGATGGGGATTCGAACCGGGAATCCCAACTACAATCATAATAAGTTAAAAAGATTGCAGGCTACAGAAGTAATGTGTTTTATTAAGTGCAGCGCCACCTGCTGGATTTAGTAGAAAGAAATTTCACACGTGTTTTTTTTTTTTTAAGATTTTTTTATATTTGTAAACAGAAAGCATCACTCAATAAATAAACAAACCAAGTTGTGACATCAAAACTATTCTATACTTTAGTGCATCATGTCATCCAACACACAGAGATGAATCACAAGACTGAGGGGGGGGGGTGGCGAACCTACACAAATCCAGGATGGTTTTGTTATTTAATCACATTGCTTTATTTAACTTTACTTTGCCTTTTCAATCCGATTTTCTTTAAACTTTCTCTAACCACTCAACAGCACCACCTTGTGGTCAATGACTCGCATTACGTGGCTAAAGCCAACAGTAATAAGCATAAAGTCTACATAGAAAATAGAATTATGAAAGCCGTGGAATTATGAGTTCTTTTTTTTTTTTATTAATTTCGAAGGCGAAGGTTTTCTCTGTCAGTACATCGTAAAATAAAATTTTATAAAGTTGAATTATTCTTAATATACGGTTCATTTTGATTATTCTATGATTTATTGCTTTTTGTTACATTATAAGGCACGGCTGGTATTGGCTCTTTAAATGTAGTTTTTCATAATAATAATAATAATAATAATAATATAATAATAATTACTAAGATGTGACGACAGTGTGGCCTGGGTTTGATTTCCAGGCAAGTGAGCAAAGTCCCTTGTGTAGTTTTGTATGTTCTCCTTCCATCAGGGTATGTGGATATGTGCGTTTCAGCCCTGCGATGCTCTGACATGGCCAGAATGATTTCTCGCCTTTTGGCCGATAAAATCTGGGATAGGCTTCAGCCTCGCTAACAGCCCAATGAACTATTACCCATAAACACTAAAAAAAATACAAATTATAAATCTACTGCCCCACATCCCAAAATACACCACACAGTCAAAAGTATCGGGACACAGTTGCTTTTATTCTCAGGGGAAAGATTTTGGAATGTCTTTGGAAATTTTAGTCTATTCAACCAGAAGAGCATTTATGAGGTCTGACACCGATGTTAGATGAAAGGAATTGAGGTCAGAGCTTTGTGTGGGTCAGTTAAGGTCTTATACACAAAACTCTTTATGGACCTCGCTTTGAGTATCAATCATGATGGAAGAGAGAAGGATCTTCCTTAATAATCAAAGCAAAATGTATTGCTGTGTGTTACAGAACTAAAAAAAAACAAAAAAAAAAAACACCCGGATTGAGTGAATGAGGCGTGTCCCAGTACTTTTGAGTACATTCCCTTGGATGCAAAATATGAAACATGCTTATATACTCTGTTTAACAAAAAGCAAGCATTAAAAAGAGTAACACAAAATAAACATAAAATTCTAAGAAATAAAAAGAACAATCTCTCGTTTTAGGCAGCAAATTATCAGACCTTGAACACAGCACAGACCCCCGAGATAGAAATGTATATAATATAGAGCTGATACAAAAGTGAGGACCTCCCATCATCAATGTGTTTTCATTTGTAGATTCTCTTAGTGTCTCACTCAATTTATTTTTTTTTTTTAAAAATGTGATGTTACTCTTATTTATTTCAGGGCAGGTCAAACCTTTGCATTGGACTGTATACAGAAATAAAAATAAACATTATTCAAACATGTAAATTGCAGAATCTTTAAAAGTAAGAGGCTTGTTTTTTTTTTGTCTGAAAAACAAAACACCAAAGTAAATAATAAAAAAACAAAACAAAAAAAAAAAAAATCCCTGGTTGACTTAAAACTAAACTGAGAAACAGGGGAAACCATGAACGCTGCATTACCCTGCTGTTTCTATATGAAATTTAAACTATACGTAATAATAATAATAATAATATATTATATTTATAATCATTAGATTTTTTTTTTTCACTGAGAAATTGGCCGTCGGTTCTAAAGCTGCGTTTTAACCGAATGTGTAAGAAAAGTTACAACACGCCAAAAACGCAAAACACCTTCAGACCCGTAAACAAACACACGAAGAACACAATGTGAAATTATGCATTTGGTTAAAACACAGCTTTAGTGGTTAATGTGTGGTGTTTGGTATGTTCTCCTACTTGATTTCACCCTGTATGCTGTATAACATGTAGCTCACGAACATGATACACAGCTGAGTGTGTAATGATTTAAAGTAAAAAAAAAAAAAAAAAAAAAAAAAAAAAAAAAAAAAAAAAAAAAAACAGACTCCGCCCCCCTGAGCTTCACTGACTGCAGGTTCAAAGGACGGACCGTGATTGGACGTTAGGGTTTACTGTTCATCTGATTGTGATCTGGGATTAGACGAGCTCGATGGCATCATACTGTGACGGAACATAGGGGGGGGGGGGGGGGGTTGATGACATGATCAGTTTAATAGTTAACAGATTAAAAAAAAAAATAATAATAATTGGGGGGGGGGGGGGTAATTAATAATGAATGAATGAATGAATAGAGGGGAACCTGCAGGTTTGCAGACCTGAGAGAAATCTCGTGATAGCTCACACACGAATACAAAACAGCTAATAAAATATATATAAAAAAAATATTTGGTTGTTTATACTGTGATGTCATAAATCCTTTGTGACTTATGTTCGTTCCTCACAGTTTCGTAATTATCCTTATGGTTCAAAATAAAAAATAAACCTACGTATTGAAAATTCTATAAAATGTAAAAATCTAATTTTTTTATAATTTTTTTTTTTAAGATTAAAAGACTGTGTATATATTTTTTTTGACTCTTTATCCTGAAACGGGAGGAGGCGGTTTGATGCGCCCCCTGGTGGTGAGAGGTACTTAGCACCTCAGCGCCGTTGATCTCCCACACCGGGGAAGAGATTGGTCTTCACTCGCTTTTGTCCGTTAATGGAACCCCTGAGTCCGGCTCCTTCATCCGCTCTCCTCCGTGGCTCATCATCATCATCCTCATCGTTCTCCTGCCAGTCGCGCTTCAGAGGAGTGAGCTCGGGAGCTGTGACATCACCGTCCTGTGTGTACACACCAAGAACATCACCAGCATGGATACACAAACACACACACACACACACACACACGGAAAATGCATGAGAGCAAACAAACAGTTACACAAACAATAAAATTGTGTTATTACAGTTACATTAAATACAAAAACGACAGTAAAATAGCAACATGAACAAAGTCCATAGTGGCGCCACCTCTAACCTGATGATGGCAGGAGGGGGCAGCAGCTCAACAACTCAACTCAACTCAACTCAACTCAACTCAATTCATAAAGCACTTTAAAAAAACAGCAGCAGCTGAAACAGAGTGCCGTACAGTGTTTAAAACTTCCATCCATCCATTATCTTCCGCTTTATCCTCTATTAGGGTCGCGGGGGGGGTTCCCCATGCCAATCCAGGGGAGAACGTTTCGGGTGCTGGGCACACACTCACTCACATAGACACTCTATATGGGGCAATTTGGAGAATTCAATTGACTTGATCCATGCTTTTGGACTGTGGGAGGAAACCGGAGAACCTGGAGGAAACCCATGTGGACACGGGGAGGACACGGGGAGAAACTCCACCCAGATGGGGATTCGAACCGGGAATCCCTAGTGCTGAAAGGAGAACGTGTTAAGCACTGAGCCACCCGTGTTTATAACTTAAAATTATAAAAAAAAAACAAGAATACAATATAAACAATAAAATAAATGTAAATCAAGTAAAAAGGTTATTAAAGCCAATGTAAAATCACGGTGCGTATAATTGCTCTACCTGACAAGTTGAGAGCTCCTCAGAAAATAGAAAGTTTTAAAAAAGGACTTAAAACATTTATTTTTAGAAGAACTTACCATCCTTAATTGATTGATGGTTTTATAGTGTTGTTATTTTGCTTTTTACTATGTAGCACTTTGAGATTTGTAACCAAATGTAAAGTGCACTACAAATAACATTTATTATTATTAGGGGTTCAAGCACGAAGTGCATGAAAACCTATTGTTTTCGCTCGGATTTTTCTTATTAGGGGTTCAAGCACGAAGTGCATGAAACCTATTGTTTTCGCTCGGATTTTTCTTATTCTTATTATTATTATTATTAGGGGTTCAAGCACGAAGTGCATGAAACCTATTGTTTTCGCTCGGATTTTTCTTATTCTTATTTATTATTATTATTATTATTTTTCTCCGGAAAAACGCGTTGGGCAGCCAAAACCGCAGCGCCATCAGCCACCAAACCCGGAGGGTACGTCCAGATGGTGTGCATCTTCTCAGATAACAAAATGCAGACGTTTTCATTGATTGGTGGCGCAATAGAGCAGCAAAACGCGTTTACGCGTCTAACTTCTACCACCTTCTTCTCACAGTCTTCAAACTTTTTTTCCAGTCTCACAGACCCTCAACAAACCACTTTGCAATTTGGACCCATAAGCTCCGCCCACTTAGATTTTTCGCTAATTTGCATAATTTAAAAATTCAACTTCTTCCTACTACTTCTCCATTTTTCACTCAATCCCCATGTGTTTGGTATCAAAAATTCAGCAGCAGAGTGTGCCCTCAACTCGATTTTAAAAAAAACTCTGACTTTTCCCTTCAGTCCCACTTCTACATGCAAATTCATCTACATGTCATAATTCAAATTAATTCATCCTTCATTCAAAAATCTGTAACTCAAACACCCTTCACTCAAACCTTCTACAACTTCACACACACATTCAGCATCAGTCCCTGAGGACGTCCAAGAAATTTGGCGCACTTCTGTCCATAGGTGGCGCTATAACAGTTACATGTCTGTTTCTCACTAACCGTACATGCGATCGACCTCAAACTCAACACACATCATCTTCTGTCCAGTCTCTAACAGATATCCAAAATGCGACTACATCCCCCGAGCTTTACGACCGCCATTAGCCAAACCGCTGTCAACAGGCCTTTCGTGCCCTTCCCGTTGACCGATGACCCTTAAACTTGACCACTCTGTACGTCTACGCACTCTTTACAAACCCCCCGATTTCGACGCCGATTGGCCAGAGGTGGCGCTATTTCTAAATACTGCTAATAACTTCCACATATGTACATCTACCGTCTCATTTATGCAATCCCATAATGCTCTACTACATCCTTCACATCTGTCCCCATACATGTCCATTAAAAAAATGTCCACTTCTCCAGATATTTCACAAAGTCCAAAACCTGCCCTTTTCCAACTAGTCTCTGGATTTTAATCCAATCTTCTCAAAATTCATCTGGTCATACTCAGGAGAATGTCTAGGCACATAATCATCAAAAAAATTTCGCCTTTTCCACTTCCACTTATTTTACACTAATATTTTTTCATTAGCGTCATTAGCACATATAGGCTACATTGCTATAACTCATTAGCCGTTAATCTCATCAAGTCCAAATTAAAGATGTATACCCGCCATGTCCCTCCGGTGATGCAGGCCGATTTTGGTTGACCTAGTCCTTAAGGGGCCTCTGATAGGCGCTATAGCAGCTACATGTGAGTTTCTCACTAACCGTAAATGCGATCGAGCTCAAACTCAACACACATCATCTTCTGTCCAGTCTAAAACAGATTCCGAAAATCCGACTACCTCCCCCGAACTTTACGACCGACATCAGCCAATCCGCTTTCAGCAGGTCTTTCACGCCCTTCCCGTCGACCGATGACCTTCAAACTTCACTGATCTGTACATCTACACATTCTTTCATAACCACCAGATTTTCACATCGATTGGCCAGAGGGGGCGCTATATATGTATGTTCCTACTGCCATGTTGTCCAGACTGTCCATACCCGCTTGAACCCCGCTAATCACCGCTTGCGGTTATATTTAGGGGTTCAAGCACGAAGTGCATGAAACCTATTGTTTTTTATTATTATTATTATTATTTTTTTCTCCGGAAAAACGCGTTGGGCAGCCAAAACCGCAGCGCCATCAGCCACCAAACCCGGTGGGTACATCCAGATGGTGTGCATCTTCTCAGATAACAAAATCCAGATGTTTTCATCTATTGGTGGCGCAATAGAGCAGCAAAACGCGTTTACGCGTCTAACTTCTACCACCTTCTTCTCACAGTCTTCAAACTTTTTTTCCAGTCTCACAGATCCTCAACAAACCACTTTGCAATTTGGACCCATAAGCTCCGCCCACTTAGATTTTTTGCTAATTTGCATAATTTTTGAAAATTCCACTTCTTCCTACTACTTCTCCATTTTTCACTCAATCCCCATGTGTTTGGTATCAAAAAATTCAGCAGAGTGTGCCCTCAACTCGATTTTAAAAAAAAACTCTGACTTTTCCCTTCAGTCCCACTTCTACATGCAAATTCATCTACATGTCATAATTCAAATTAATTCATCCTTCATTCAAAAATCTGTAACTCTAACACCCTTCACTCAAACCTTCTACAACTTCACACACACATTCAGCATCAGTCCCTGAGGACGTCCAAGAAATTTGGCGCACTTCTGTCCATAGGTGGCGCTATAACAGTTACATGTCTGTTTTTTCTCACTAACCGTACATGCGATCGACCTCAAACTCAACACACATCATCTTCTGTCCAGTCTCTAACAGATATCCAAAATGCGACTACATCCCCCGAGGTTTACGACCGCCATTAGCCAAACCGCTGTCAACAGGCCTTTCGTGCCCTTCCCGTTGACCGATGACCCTTAAACTTGACCACTCTGTACGTCTACGCACTCTTTACAAACCCCCCGATTTCGACGCCGATTGGCCAGAGGTGGCGCTATTTCTAAATACTGCTAATAACTTCCACATATGTACATCTACCGTCTCATTTATGCAATCCCATAATGCTCTACTACATCCTTCACATCTGTCCCCATACATGTCCATTAAAAAAATGTCCACTTCTCCAGATATTTCACAAAGTCCAAAACCTGCCCTTTTCCAACTAGTCTCTGGATTTTAATCCAATCTTCTCAAAATTCATCTGGTCATACTCAGGAGAATGTCTAGGCAAATAATTATCAAAAAAATTTCGCCTTTTCCACTTCCACTTATTTTACACTAATATTTTTTCATTAGCGTCATTAGCACATATAGGCTACATTGCTATAACTCATTAGCCGTTAATCTCATGAAGTCCAAATTAAAGATGTATACCCGCCATGTCCCTCCGGTGATGCAGGCCGATTTTGGTTGACCTAGTCCTTATGGGGCCTCTGATAGGCGCTATAACAGCTACATGTGAGTTTCTCACTAACCGTAAATGCGATCGAGCTCAAACTCAACACACATCATCTTTCTGTCCAGTCTAAAACAGATTCCGAAAATCCGACTACCTCCCCCGAACTTTACGACCGACATCAGCCAATCCGCTTTCAGCAGGTCTTTCACGCCCTTCCCGTCGACCGATGACCTTCAAACTTCACTGATCTGTACATCTACACATTCTTTCATAACCACCAGATTTTCACATCGATTGGCCAGAGGGGGCGCTATATATGTATGTTCCTACTGCCATGTTGTCCAGACTGTCCATACCGCCGGTTATTTTCTTATTAGGGGTTGAACCCCGCTAATCACCGCTTGCGGTTATATTTTTTTCTTATTATTATTATTATTTTTCTCCGGAAAAACGCGTTGGGCAGCCAAAACCGCAGCGCCATCAGCCACCAAACCCGGAGGGTACATCCAGATGGTGTGCATCTTCTCAGATAACAAAATCCAGATGTTTTCATCTATTGGTGGCGCAATAGAGCAGCAAAACGCGTTTACGCGTCTAACTTCTACCACCTTCTTCTCACAGTCTTCAAACTTTTTTTCCAGTCTCACAGACTCTCAACAAACCACTTTGCAATTTGGACCCATAAGCTCCGCCCACTTAGATTTTTCGCTAATTTGCATAATTTAAAAATTCCACTTCTTCCTACTACTTCTCCATTTTTCACTCAATCCCCATGTGTTTGGTATCAAAAAATTCAGCAGAGTGTGCCCTCCACTCGATTTTAAAAAAAACTCTGACTTTTCCCTTCAGTCCCACTGCTACATGCAAATTCATCTACATGTCATAATTCAAATTAATTCATCCTTCATTCAAAAATCTGTAACTCAAACACCCTTCACTCAAACCTTCTACAACTTCACACACACATTCAGCATCAGTCCCTGAGGACGTCCAAAAAATTTGGCGCACTTCTGTCCATAGGTGGCGCTATAACAGCTACATGTCTGTTTCTCACTAACCGTACATGCGATCGAGCTCAAACTCAACACACATCATCTTCTGTCCAGTCTCTAACAGATATCCAAAATGCGACTACATCCCCCGAGGTTTACGACCGCCATTAGCCAAACCGCTGTCAACAGGCCTTTCGTGCCCTTCCCGTTGACCGATGACCCTTAAACTTCACCACTCTGTATGTCTACGCACTCTTTACAAACCCCCCGATTTCGACGCCGATTGGCCAGAGGTGGCGCTATTTCTAAAATACTGCTAATAACTTCCACATATGTACATCTACCGTCTCATTTATGCAATCCCATAATGCTCTACTACATCCTTCACATCTGTCCCCATACATGTCCATTAAAAAAATGTCCACTTCTCCAGATATTTCACAAAGTCCAAAACCTGCCCTTTTCCAACTAGTCTCTGGATTTTAATCCAATCTTCTCAAAATTCATCTGGTCATACTCAGGAGAATGTCTAGGTAAATAATTATCAAAAAAATTTCGCCTTTTCCACTTCCACTTATTTTACACTAATATTTTTTCATTAGCGTCATTAGCTCATATAGGCTACATTGCTATAACTCATTAGCCGTTATTCGCATCAAGTCCAAATTAAAGACGTATACTCGGCATGTCCCTCCGGTGATGCAGGCCGATTTTGGTTGACCTAGTCCTTATGGGGCCTCTGATAGGCGCTATAACAGCTACATGTGAGTTTCTCACTAACCGTAAATGCGATCGAGCTCAAACTCAACAAACATCATCTTCTGTCCAGTCTAAAACAGATTCCGAAAATCCGACTACCTCCCCCGAACTTTACGACCGACATCAGCCAATCCGCTTTCAGCAGGTCTTTCACGCCCTTCCCGTCGACCGATGACCTGCAAACTTCACTGATCTGTACATCTACACATTCTTTCCCAACCACCAGATTTTCACACCGATTGGCAAGAGGGGGCGCTATATATGTATGTTCCTACTGCCATGTTGTCCAGACTGTCCATAACAGCTTGAACCCCGCTAATCACCGCTTGCGGTTATATTTATTATTATAATTGCCCCCATGGCAATTATAGAGACGCTCTCAAGTCAAGTCAAGGTTTAATAAAGGGTTCCAGAAAATGTACACACCTGAGGTTTGGAGAAGTTCCTGTTCATGCACCACTGCACAAAGTACTTCTTGGCGGCTTCCAGACTTGCTTCGTCCGTTTTCTTACAATAAACTCTGATCAGCTGCTCGGCAAACTTCTCTGGTAACAGCTTAGATACCTGCAGGACCCAAACCAAGGGCCAACAATGAGGACACACACACACACACACACACACACACACACACACACACACACACACACACACACACACACAGGGTAGTGTGCCTATGGGACTGAGGTTTATTAATAATATAACATCAACGTGCTGCCGGAGTGTTTGAGGTGCAGATGAAGCACCTGGTTCTTGCGGATCTTTATGGCTTTGTTGGGGTCGTTCTTACAGTAGAAGTAAACGCTGTTGATGGGGTTCTTCTCCTTCATCCCATAATCCATATAGATCACCTGAGGGTCAGTTAAAACATCATCATTTAATTTACAAATCTGCTTTTTTAATTTTTCATTGTTAGTTTTTGCTACTTTTACAGACTTGACGCTTTATAACGGTAAATTGTAAATATAGATATTTTTAATCCTTCATTCATTCATTATCTCTCGCTTTATCCTCTATTAGGGTCGTGGGGGGGGGGGGTTCCCATGCCATGTTTTGGGCGCTGGGCAGATAGACCCAGGACAGGGGGGCAATCTATCACTGGACACACACTCACTCACACAAACACACTCTATATGGGGCAATTTGGAGAATTCGATTGACTTGATCCATGTTTTTGGACTGTGGGAGGAAACCGGAGAACCCGGAGGAAACCCACGCGGATACGGGGAGGACATGCAGACTCCACCCAGATGGGGATTCGAACCGGGAATCCCCAGCACTGTGAGGAGAACATGCCAACCATTAAGCCATCGTGCCACACTAGACCATTAATTATCCATCCAGCCATTATCTTCCGCTTCATCCTATATAGGGGTCGCGGGGGGGGGGTTCCCCATGCCCATCCAGGGGAGAACGTCTCGGGCACTGGGCAGATACACCCAAGACAGGACGCCAATCTATCACTGGGCACACACTCACACACACAGACACACTCTATATGGGGCAATTTGGAGAACTCAATTGACTTGATCCATGTTTTTGGACTGTGGGAGGAAACCGGAGAACCCGGAGGAAACCCACGCGGACACGGGGAGGACATGCAGACTCCACCCAGATGGGGATTCGAACTGGGAATCCCTAGTGCTGAGAGGAGAACATGCTAAACCACTAAGTCACCGTGCCACCCATTTCATGTAATTCTTTTGATAATCTATCAATCAATCAATCTCTATCCATCAATCTTAATGAGATTAATTTTTTAACGAATCATAAGTCCAGCTTTCTTTCTTACATCGACCACGAAGTCCTCGGGCTGCAGATTGCCCTCGGTGCCGTTGGGTTTGCACTCGGACACCTCGCGGGACCAATCCTCCAACACGGCCTGAAATCAAATCAACAACACGCCAACAAGCCATGTCATCTCCGTGCTCAGGAAGTGAACGTGAATGTAACAGGAAGTGAGGTCAGAACCTGTGAGATCTGGAGGTCGGTGTCGGACGTGGTCTGACCCACGCACTTGTACAGCCGCCTGCAGAGGATGTTGTGCAGGATGGACCGAGGCTCGGACAGTTCCGACTCGGACGAGTACAGGATCTGCTCGAAAACGTGATCTGAACGGGGACACGGCAATCAGCACGCAATATACTGCCTTCTGATTGGCTGATAGACTGCGGGAGGGTGTGGCCGTCACGACCGTTAAGGAGGAGTCTGAGGAGAGGGGTGAGAGTTACTGACCGGTCAGTTTGGTGTACGCCTCCATGTCCTCGATCGTTTCTGAGATTCTGAGCATCTTCTCTGACGATCCCTTAATCTTAACATACGGATCAGCTTTCACCAGAGCTTCTTTAATCCTGCACACACACACACACACACGCACACACACACACACACACACACACACACACACACACACGCACACGCACACGCACACGCACACGCACACGCACACACACACACGCACACACACACGCACACACACACACACACACACACACACACACACACACACACACGGGAACGCGTATTATATGAGGAAGAATATTATTTAGATTTTAATTTATTATTGATTAATAATACATAAATGTAGTATTGATTCCAATCCACAGACACTTTCACACATTTTGTTTTTTAATAATATTAATTTATTATTTAATAAATGTAGTATTGATTCCAACACACACACCATCACACATTTAAAAAATTTTTAGAATAATATTAATTATTTAATACATAAATGTAGTATTGATTCCAACACACACACACACTATCACACATTTAAAAAAAAAATTTGAATAGTATTAATTATTTAATACATAAATGTAGTATTGATTCCAACACACACACACACACACACTATCACACATTTAACAATTTGTTTTAATATTAATTATTTAATACATAAATGTAGTATTAATTATCACACACACTTTCCACACATTTTTTTAAATAATGTTAATAAATTATTTAATACATAAATGTAGCATTGATTCCAACACACACACACACTTATCACACATTTAAAATTTTGTTTTAATATTAATTATTTAATACATTAAATGTAGTATTGATTTTATCACACACACTATCACACATATTTTTAGAATAATATTAATTAATTATGATATACATAATTTGTAGTATTATATGTAGTATTAATTTCATCACACACACACACACACACTCCCTCCCCCCAGATGTCAGTGCTCACATGATCTCGATGACCGTTCCCACTTTGTGCTGGTACGCCCGGCGATGCAGACAGTTCCGCGTGTGGAACATGTCGTACAGATTCCCTACTTCCTGTTAAAAAGCAGAGCAGGGTTAGCCTTCACCCCTTAACGCTCCGGGGGTACCGGTGCACCTGCACTCTCACCCCAACCATTCAATTGGGATTCTTACAAATTGCTTTGAAGAAAAGTGTCAAGCAAAAAAAAACAAATGGTGTAATGTATAATTTAATTACTTAATTAGTATATAAAATTAATAATATACTGCGGCCCTCTACTAGGGTGTGAGTCGCGTTCCCCATGCCCATCCAGGGGAGAACATTTGGGGCACTGGGCAGATACACCCAGGACAGGACTGCAATCTATCGCTGGACTCACTCACACACATACAAACTATATGGGGCAATTTAGAGCATTTCATTTGACATTGAATCCATGTTTTTGGGACTATGGAAGCAAACCCACTCAGACACCGGGAGAACATCCACCCAGATTGGGATTCGAACCTGCTTCCCCAGAGGAGAACATGCTAAACCACTAAGCCACTGCACCACCCCAGTTGTATATTAAACATGGATTATTTCTATTTTAAATACAGTATGACAGAATTCCTCGAATGATGTACATTTCGGGACTTCCCATTACAGGAGGGGGGGGGTGTACCTTGTCTCTGGTACAGATGTGCTTCTTGCCGTCCACCTCACACACGCGAGCGAACTTCAGGAAGCGCTGGTAGTCAAAGTTGTTCTGGATCCCCAGGTGATAGCAGTCCCTGTCAATCAACCAAACGAACGAGCAACGTCAGGACATCCTGACTTCACATTCATACCGACCAACAACATAAACCCCAATAAAACGTGCTCCTCCCATACCAACCTCTAAATAACCTTAAACACACAGTCCAACGCTTACGTTATTACGTTAATCACATTATTTTCATTCATCCATCCATTATCTTCTGCTTTATCCTCTATTAGGGTCGCGGTGGGGTTCCCCATGCCCATCCAGGGGAGAACGTCTCGGGCGCTGGGCAGATACACCCAGGACAGGACGCCAATCCATCGCTGGGCACACACTCACACACACACACACTCTATATGGGGTAATTTTGAGAATTCAATTGACCTTGATCCATGTTTTTTGGACTGTGGGAGGAAACCGGAGAACCCGGAGGAAACCCACACAGACACGGGGAGAACATGCAAACTCCACCCAGATTGGGATTCCAACCGGGAATCCCTAGCGCTGAGAGGCGAACGTGCTAAACCACTAATCCACTGTGCCGCCCTAATCACGTTATTTTATTAAATTATTATTTTTTTATTGCAATTTCATTGCATTTCCTAAAACTCAGAGGTCCACTGGTTAAAAAGTCACACAGTGACCCCAAACATATCATGACATCTAATAATCAGAGTTTATCTCTTATGGAAAGAAACCGATCACATGGTGTACCTCAGGGGTCAACACCGGGACCATCTCTGTTTTTATACTTTGTGACCTTTGTCACATCAATAAGAGATTTGTTTGTTATCTTGTTTTTTGTCGACAACAGCAGTCTCCCGTGTGATCAACACAGCAGCAATATTAAACCGGCTGATACGAAAAACACTGATCACTCCGCATACACGGACATCGAGCTCAAACCGGGAACAAAAAAAAAAAAAAAAGACAAAAAAACAAAAAAACAAAGAAAAAAAACTCACCTGGCAAAATAATCCCACTTATCTACGTCGATGCCGTTTCTCTTATTGGCTACGATCTCATACAGGAAGGCTTTCTCCTCGGACCTGCCCCGATACGGCCACTGACGGGAGAGAGGACCAAGTTAGCGGCGCCGAAAAAAAAAAAAAAAAAAAAAAAAAAAAAAAAAAAAAAAAAAAAAAAAAAAAAAAAAAAAAAAAAAAAAAAAAAAAAAAAAAAAAAAAAAAAACAGCGTGAACCGAGGAAGGGATTACGATTGGACCTAAAGCCGTACGTTGTTGGTGGTGGTGCTGCTCTCCAGTGGACCTGCAATCTGCTCCTTAATGAAGACCAGGTCGTTAGGTAGAGACAGACCGTACTGCTGCATCACACTCTCCAGACCATTCACCTTCACCAGGTGATCGAACATCTGCACAGAGGCGGTCTCATGCTACACACACACACACACAAGTTAAAATGAGGCTCATTAAAGTTGGCGTTAATTGTGGTAATCATTGGAGGCTGGTGTGGGTGGGTACAGATGACCTCAGGAGCCATTTAGTCCCCTTCACAGTGGGTGGTGGATGATGCTCAGTACTGCAGTGACACCGACGTGGTGGTGCAGTTGTGTCGTGCCACCCATACTGTACACTCTATAACACACCTTACAGTGCCACCTTGTGGATGTAGAATCAGGAAAAAAATCTATTTAAGTGGCTGGTGCTGTTGCTTAAATTGGAGTTCGGTTCTCACCTTCCACTTGACATCCGGTCTGACGCTGGGAATGAACATGCCATCAAACATGTGAGAGAACGGACCATGACCTGCACAGAAGAGGACGTTCCGAGAAAGGTGATTTAGGGATTCATTGGAACAGAACGTGGACTTCCCACAAAACTGCCGCATAAACATAGAAGTGCGTGTTTATCTCGTATCATAAACACGTCGTTCAATAAAACCAAAGGTGTCCAAGCACCAAAGCAGCGCATTACAAACATGACTCAAGGTCCCAACGTGGAACCACAATTTACCCTTAAACTGAGCGGACAGAGAGAACACCTTTGATCTCTGGACTACCTCAAGGTTCGGCCTCGGGACCGTACGAGCTGCTCTGTTTTTCCTCCGCATCAGATGCGTAAACACTTTTCTGGGCGGAGACCTACTTTTTGCCGCGGGCAGCTTTGCTGTTTTTCACAGAAATTGTGAATTTTTTTTTATCAAACACACTCCAGCAAACAGCATGGAGATAACTTGGCATAACTTAGAACAGCCTTTGGCTAAAGCACATGACTCATGACTCATGTTTCCCCTAAATGGCAACACACCCCCCCCCCAACCCCCAAAAACCCCCCCCCCCCCCCCCCCCCCCCCCCCCCCCCCTCCCCCCCCCCCCCCCCCCCCCCCCCCCCCCCCCCCCCCCCCCACCCGAACGAGCAAACACACACAGCACAAACGAACAACAATCCCCGTGACCCGAATTCCCCCCCGAACAGAACACGAACATTAATAAAACCAAAAAACACAGAACACATAGAACCTGGCTGCAAGGCATCGCGGGAAGTGGTAATAATAATTATTATTATTATTATTATTATTATTATTATTATTATTATTATAATTGGTCGTAGTTATCCCGTCCACCTTGATAAGCAGTTTGAATGTAATGTACATTTAAATGAGACGGGATTGAGGAACTGGAGCGTGGCTGCGCCGAGGTCACATGGGGATAGAGACTGCGATTCAGAATGACTTACAGTGTGTGTGTGTGTGTGTGTGTGTGTGTGTGTATAAGTGCTGGGTGAGCATGAGCATGTTCTCACCCAGGTCATGACAAAGGCCAGCAATCTGGACACACAGGATGTCCTGTCTGGTGATCAGCAGTTCAGGTTGCCTTTCATTCAAAGCCTGCACCAGACATCCAGCTAAATACCCGACTCTGAGGAACAAACACACATCCACATCATCAGTACCTGACCGCCGCTGCACCAAGACCTGCAAAGAAAAACATTTAAACCAGAAAAGATTACCATCAACCAAAATATCCAGATGAACCCATAAAGCACTAGGGATTCCCGGTTCGAATCCCCATCTGGGTGGAGTTTCCATGTTCTCCCCATGTCCGCGTGGGTTTCCTCCGGGTTCTCCGGTTTCCTCCCGCAGTCCAAAAACATGGATCGAGTCAATTGAGCTCTCCAAATTGCCCCATATAGAATGTGTATGCGTGTGAGTGAGTGTGTGCCCAGCAATAGGTTGGCGCCCTGTCCTGGGTGTATCTGCCCAGCTCTTGAAACGTTCTCCCCTGGATGGACATGGGGAACCCCCCCCCCCCCCCCCGACCCTAATATAGGATAAAGCGCAAGATAATGAATGAATGAATGAATGAATGAATACATAAAGCTGAGTCAGCAGAAGTTTTACAAATTCTGATTATTATTATTATGATTATTAGTTGATGTTATATTATAATGCAGCCCAGCGATGGATTGGCGCCCTGTACTGGGTGTATCTGCCCAGCGCCCGAAACGTTCCCCTGGATGGGCATGGGGAACCCCCCACCCCCCGCGACCCTAATATAGGATAAGGCAAAAGGTAATGAATGGATGAATATTATAATGCAATGCATAAGTTCCTCTAAATGGTTTCTATTTATCGATTTTTGTTTTCTCTCCCTCCCTGTGTAAGTGTGTGTGTGTGTGTGTGTATTTATGTATGTAGCCAGCGCATTTACGAATAAAATGACAAAATTAGGTTTACACATGGAAGATGCTTATTAATAAATAAAATGACCCTCTAAAAATTAATAAAAAATAAGGAGGAAACAAATACTCTGTAAGACAGTGTGTGTGCATCGTGTGTGGAGACGGATGTGAATTAGCATATTAATTATATTATAAATTATAATTTGTTATATGTTGATTACTGACGGCCAGAACTTTCACCAGCTTTCAGTGTGTGCCCGGCGACGGCTTGGCACCCTGTGCAGGGTGTGTCCACCCAGCGCCCAAAACGGATTTCGGTAACGTGTGTGATCTTGTACACTAAGCCTGTTAGACAGGGATGGGTGTGATAGGCTCACACACCCGATGGAGTGCTCGAAGCGGTTGTGCGAGGCTCCAGGGAACACCATGTAGGTTCCTCCAAGCTGCTTGATGTGCCGAAGCCTCTGGAACTGCGGCGTGTCGATGATGCGCACCAGCAGGGGGTGGAGTTCGATGTGGCCGTGAATCGAGTCGTTAAACACCTGAATAATTAAAAACCCGGACGCCAGCAATTAACCGACAACACCAAAGAAACTAATGCACGCGTCTAAAACATCACAAAAACTGAGGCACACGAGTGTTTAAAACATTCAAAAACAATTACTAAGAACAATTTAGGGAAGGCCCGTTCTCGCCAACACAGACGTGTTGTAAAAAAAATTTATATTAAAATGTGGTGTGAAAGAAAACAAACACACCTTCATGTTCTCCGAAGAAATCAGCCAGAGCTTCTGGAGACAGTGCAGGATCTCCAACCTCATACCCAGCGGCCTGAGAGAAGAGGAACCACGGGTTCAGGTCGGGTTCGAAAAACAAAAAAAAAGGGGGTTTTAGGGTTTTGATGATGAATTTAATTACTTTTGTTAATTATAATCACATTCAGGGCGGCACGGTGGCTTAGTGCCTCTCAGCACTAGGGATTCCCGGTTCGAATCCCCATCTGGGTGGAGTTTCCATGTCCTCCCCGTGTCCGCGTGGGTTTCCTCCGGGTTCTCCGGTTTCCTCCCACAATCCAAAAACATGGATCAAGGTCAATTGAATTCTCCAAATTGCCCCATATAGAGTGTGTGTGAGTGAGTGTATGCCCAGCGATGGATTGGCTCCCTGTCCTGGGTGTATCTGCCCAGCGCCCGAAACGTTCTCCCCTGGATGGGCATGGGGAACCCCCCCACGACCCTAATAGAGGATAAAGCGGAAGGGTTTTAATTACACTGTTTATTCATTTAGGAATGAAAGATTCTTAGTGTTATGGATTTGTAGGTGGAATACGTTTGCTCCCAACACGACAACGACACACACACACACACACACACACACACACACACACACTCACTCGATGCCCATCTTTTCCAGCTGTGGCTCTGTGACGTAACGAAGTCCCAACCCTGTAATCTTCTGCTCTGTGAAAACAAAAAACAAAAGATTCACAGTTTAATAAAATCATCTGAACAGGAACCTCGGTCTAATAAAGGAACTCTGGACCCAGAAAGCTGAAGCATGAGTATGGGGGGGGGGGGGCGGGGGGGGGGATGTAAAGAGAAACGGAAATGCAAATGTACGCAAAACACCCGAGTTTGAGCTCATTAGTCTGCCTCACATGTTCAGCTGTACACGGTCAGCTTTAAATCAACTCTGATCTGCATTCAGAATGATGATGATGAGGATGATGATGAGGAGAATCAGGATCAGAATATCTTTATTGTCATTATAGCAGGTATAACGAAATTAAGGTGCCATACTTTTCGGTGTCACATACATAAATTTAAACAGATAAAGATTTAAAAGAGTTTTAAAAGAGTACGCTATAATTTACAATTTACAAAAAAAAATTGAAAGAAAGAATCTTATTTACAATAGTGTATAAGAATGTAGAACCTGAGTTTGAATTGTATTTATATATTGCACGTTTTTTATTTCTTTATTTTTATTGCACGTTCAATAGTGAATTATGACTGTAAAATTTTTTTACAATGCACCATTTAGTGTTCGTACAGCGGTTGGGTAGAAGCTATTTCTGAGCCGGTTTGTTTTTGTTTTTATCGCTCTGTAACGTCGACCTGATGGTAGCAGCTCTAGGAGAACGTGACCGGGGTGAGAATTGTCTGTAATAATTTTGTGAGCTCTCTGCAGACAACGAGAAGTTACGACAACGAGAGGTTAATGATGATGAGGATGATGATGAGGTTAATGATGATGATGATGATGATGAGGATGAGGATGGATTTAACGTGTGAAACTCCAGACTGATCTGTCGATCTGCTGAAGCTCTGGATCTAAATCCTCCTCTTCTCATTTTTCATTGTTCTTTTCTTCTAACAGCAGAAAAGCGTTTATGCTGAGCGCGGTGTCTCAGTGGTGAGGGTGTTGGGTTATCAATCTGAAGGTTGGCGGTTCAAATTCCAGGTCCACTGAAGTTACCAGTGTGGGTCCTTGAGCAAGACCCTTAACCCTCATTGCTCCAGGAATGTTGTGATGAACCCTGTGCTCACCTTGTAAGTCGCTTTGGATAAAAAGTGTCCAATAAATGACCAAATGTAACGTAAATGTAAATGTATTAAAATGTTTTAAATTTGTACAAATATCAAAATGAAGCTGAACAGTTTGAGAATTCAGTGTAAGTCCTGCGAATAAAGATTCTCTGTGTTCTTCACAATGTGGATGTATGGAGGAGGAAAGAGAACGTCAGAGTGTGTGTGTGTGTGTGGGCGGCACGGTGGCTTGGTGATTTAGCATGTTCTCCTCTCAGCGCTAGGGATTCCCGGTTCGAATCCCCATCTGGGTGGAGTTTCCATGTCCTCCCCGTGTCCACCTGGGTTTCTGGGTTCTCCAGTTTCCTCCCACAGTCCAAAAACATGGATCAAGGTGAATTGAGTTCTCCAAATTGCCCCATATAGAGTGTGTGAGTGAGTGTGTGCCCAGTGATAGATTGGCGCCCTGTCCTGGGTCTATCTGCCCAGCGCCCGAGACATTCTCCCCTGGATGGGCATGGGGAACCCCACCTGCGACCCTAATAGAGGATGAAGCGGAAGATAATGGATGGATGGAGAGAGTGTGTGTGTGTGTGTGTGTGTGTGTGTGTGTGTGTGGTGGGGGGGGGGTGATTCAGTTTGAACTGAAACTGCTGTGTAAGTGAAACTGTTCTCTAAACCTGACTGCACATTCTGCCCCATGTGGGGCAATGTGTGGTGCATTAAACATTCATTTATAAATGTTCAGACTTCCAATGTGGAATTAACGATAAAATACAATTAATCATCAAATCATTCCTGATGTTTGAGTGTATGTGGAAAAACAAAAAAAAAAATCTTTGCCAAATTTTTTTTTTTTTTTCGATTATTTTGTGATTTTTTTTTTTATTTTATTTTAATATTGTTTAAACAAAAAAAGGTGGAAAAACAAAAAAAAATCTTTGCCAAAATTTTTTTTTTTTTCCGATTATTTTGTGATTTTTTAAAAATTTTATTTTAATATTGTTTAACAAAAAAAAGGTGGTTAATGTATATTTTTTTAACCCACCCGTTTCAGACACCACAAATCCCACCTTCCTAAACACGCATTGGTCAGAGGTCCCCTCTCGTGATTGGTCGGAATGGTTTCGGACCCGTCCATTGGTGGACAGCGGGGCTCTATAACCGGTACGATCGGCACAGCAGTCGATATCGGTTACGTTTACAGTTTAAACGGCGACAGTAAATAAACAGATGTACGCGGTTATCGTTTGTAAGCTTATACCGCGATATAAAATCACCTCGGAATTGCGTCACCCACTGGCCGAGCCCGGCGTGCCGGAGATAGGTGCAGATGCGTTCCGTGTCCCAGAGCCGGTACTCGGTGGCCGCGTCTCTCTGCCGCTGAGCCGCTGGAAGCTGCTTCTCCGGGGTTTTCATGTCCTCCTCGGACACCGGCGCCGCGTACGGCCGCTTTCTCGTGTCCATCGCTGCGAACGAGAGTGGAATCCGACAGAAGCGCGCTGCCCCGCGGAGCCCTGCAACACACACCGCCTCTATTTTTGTCTTTGGCGGTATGATCCGCGATAATTTCCGTCATTCTCCACTCCGCCGCCTGGCGGCCATTTCCAGAACTACACCCCAATGTAAATTTCCCCGTCGTCTTGATTATACTTTTATAAGTGATAATAAAAATCATTTATTAAGTTACAGTTTTTTTTTAAATAATGTGTACAATATATTGATTATAACTCATAAATATTAAATCGCACAAATATGAATATTCTTTTTTTTTATTATTTGTTCTATTTTTTATTATAATCTGTAATATAATATATAGTTTCCTCCCACAGTCCAAAAACATGGATCAAGTCAATTGAGTTCTCCAAATTGCCCCATATAGAGAGTGTGTGTGTGTATGCGTGTCTGTCTGTGTGAGCGAGTGTGTGCCCAGCGATGGATTGGCGCCCTGTCCTGGGTGTATCTGCCCAGCGCCCGAAACGTTCTCCCCTGGATGGGCATGGGGAACCCCCACCGTGACCCTAATAGAGGATAAAGCGGAATATAATGGATGAATGAATGAATGAATTGACTTGATCCATGTTTTTGGACTGTGGGAGGAAACCCGGAGAACCCGGAGGAAACCCACGCAGACACGGGGAGGACATGGAAACTCCACCCAGATGGGGATTCGAAGCGGCGATTTTATAATTTCACGTGAATTTGAAGTATTTTGAGCTTTATTTGTCATAATGCATCCTTTAAAAATAACTGAGAAAAAAAAAAACTTCTGTTTAAACAGGAAAAAGAAATAACACTATATTTAAAAAAAATCATTTTATTGATAATAGTTTATTTTATATAATTTAATTTAGTTTGTGGTAAATGTCGTATTTGTGCATAGCCTACAGTATGTTTAGTATTAAAGTTCCCTTGAAAGAGCTTTTATTGTGTTTTTATTTATATTCATTGTCTGCTTTGTATATATATTTTAATTTGATTTATTTGCAGCACGGTGCTTAGTGGTATGTTCTCCTCTCAGCATAGTCCCGGTTCGAATATATATGTTCTCCCCGTGTCTGCGTGGGTTTCCTCCGGGTTCTTTTTCCTTTAAGTCAATTGAAGTCTCCAAATTGCCCCATATAGAGTGTGTGTTTTTTTAATAGATTGGCGCCCTGTCCTGGGTCTATTGCCCAGCACCCGAAACGTTCTCCCCTGGATTGAACCCCTTAATAAAGGATGAAGCGGGAGATAATGAATGAATGAATGAATAAATGAATTTGATTTGTTAATTACTTGTATTTAATCACCAAGGAGCATGAGGATGGTTCGGCATGAGGGTGAGTGCTGACCTCTGCTGGTGTGAGGGTAGCATTGCAGGTACGACGAGACGACATGCCGCCTCAGTAAACATGGAGACAAAATATTCAGCAGTTCAGTTATTGTTAGTTATTTGTAATGTCGTAGTTTGTCTTTAGGGCAGCCATTTGGGATTTTAAATGTTCTCCGCATTTGCCAAAAAACGGAAAAAACAAAAAAATAAACCTTTATGAATTCTGTGACCTCCAACCTCCTGCCATGAAAAAAAAATAATGAGTTAAAAACTGAGTATTAAAATAACATGATTAAACTGACATAGTTACTATAAACATGCCAAAATATTTTCTTTATTATTATTATTATCATCCCTAACGTTACTTCATTCTGCGTGGCACTGCAGGAAATGGGCGGGGCGTTGTGATGTGTGGGCGTGGCCTGGGCACGAACAGGAAGGTGTATATCTTCGTTTTCGGTGTTCGGATAAACGGTAATATTTATCATTTTTGAATGTAGTTTATAATTAATAGATTAGGTTTCCGATCGACATCCACACCGCTGCTTCATCACCAGCGCGTTTTAAAGCCGCCTCGGTTTTTAAACCGCGTCGATTTAGTTCTCGATCTTCTCGCTAGCGTCCGAATGGCGGACGTGTCTCAATCCGCACGCTCGCTGACTATCGAACATAAAGGGCCCTGTCCGCAGCGCGAGCTGTAGTGTGCACTCAGACGGGGCGGTGAGAGTCCGTTTGGGACACAGCCCGCGATTTTGACGGCTAATTACCGTTAGCCGTTTAGCTTTAGATATGTTTTTATTATGAATCATCACGTTTGTGTTTTGTAAGTTTTTTTTTTTATATTTTTTTAAAAACAGAATAAGTATTTAATCGCAAGCGCTCTTCGGTGCTTTTTGAGACGTTTCCCTGGTTTTATTGTACATTCTAAAGTACAGTTGGTGTTTACAGGCCGCAGGTCGGGCCGCGGCGTTCTTCTAACTTGAGTGTCATTAAGATACAGATTTAATTAAATATCGATCTAATTACCTCCTTTGCATTTAATCAGTACGAATAACACACACGTGGCAGCTTCGAAAGGATTTCCTACCGTAGGATATTTAGGTTTTCAGTGTTCCGTAAATATCTTTGGACAAGCTCGCACACTTTTGCGCAACCTGACGTCATAAGTGAGCGAGCGGCAGGACCAATAGGGGCTCTGCATTTTAACTGTTCGTTCGGTCGGTTTTGGTGCCTTTGAATTCCACTCGGTTAGAAATGAACGGAGTTTTTAGAGGAATAATGATCGAAACTGTTCTGCAATCTTCCCACAAACGCGTCCGACGTTCCATTAGACTCATGTTTATGATGACGTAAGATGGACTGTGACGTCATCTATTTACTTAATAAATAAAAAAAGCTTCCATGATTCTATGTTCTTTCTCGATACTTGTATCCATGACATATATATGATTGTATATATGTTTATATGATTGTATATATGTTTGTATGTGTTTGTATGATTGTATATGTGTTTGTATGATTGTGTATGTGTTTGTATGATTGTGTATGTGTTTGTGTGATTGTATGTGTTTGTATGATTGTATGTATGATTGTGTATGCGTTTGTATGATTGTATATGTTTGTATGACTGTTTGATTGTATGTGTTTGTATGATTGTATGTATGATTGTGTATGCGTTTGTATGATTGTATATGTTTGTATGATTGTATATGTTTGTATATGTTTGTATGATTGTATATGTTTGTATGTTTGTATGATTGTATATGTTTGTATGATTGTATATGTTTGTATGTGATTGTATGATTGTATATGTGTTTGTATGTGTTTGTATGATTGTATGTGTTTGCATGATTGTATGTGTTTGTATGATTGTGTATGTGTTTGCATGATTGTATGTGTTTGCATGATTGTATGTGTTTGTATGATTGTTTATGATTGTATGACTGTATATATATTTATATGATTGTATGTGTTCTGTGGCAATATTAAGCCGTGGCTCATGTTGTTGTTGTTTTATTGTGTTGGCAGATGGCGGCCATTCGTAAGAAGCTGGTGATCGTGGGTGACGGCGCTTGTGGGAAGACATGTCTACTGATCGTCTTTAGTAAAGACCAGTTCCCCGAGGTTTATGTTCCCACCGTGTTTGAGAACTACGTCGCTGATATCGAGGTGGATGGAAAGCAGGTGAGAGAGATGCAGTGAATGTATGGAGTTTAATAAAGTGTATCAGTGTGAACTGATTGTTGTAATGAGAAGTGTGTGTGTGTGTGTAGGTGGAACTGGCTCTGTGGGATACAGCCGGACAGGAGGATTACGATCGACTGCGGCCGCTATCGTATCCCGACACGGATGTCATCCTCATGTGCTTCTCCATCGACAGTCCCGACAGTCTGGGTGAGGATCTGCTGAGCTTCAGGACCGAGCATCACCACCACGCTCTTTCACCCGGCACTTCTAACCCGCCTCTCGTTCTCACGTTCCACAGAGAACATCCCGGAGAAGTGGACACCGGAGGTGAAGCATTTCTGTCCCAACGTCCCCATCATCCTCGTAGGCAACAAGAAGGATCTGCGTAACGACGAGCACACGCGACGGGAGCTGTCCAAAATGAAACAGGTCTGAGCTCCTGCTCTCTTAAATCACTCCGTGGGGGGGGGGGGGGGGGGGGAGTTATCATTAATAACATCACAGCTGTGACGGCCGCATGCAGGAACCAATCAGAGGTCCCGTAGATCATCACAGCTGTGATGTTATTCATGGAAATCCAACAGCTCCCCAAAAACAGCCAGTAGAGGTCGCTGTTGGGAGTGCGGTGACCGTTTCACGTTTGATGCTAAAGCTTTAATGTGTGTCCCCCCCCCCCCGGTGCCTCTGTCTCACAGGAACCTGTAAAACCGGAAGAAGGGCGCGACATGGCCAACCGCATCAACGCGTTCGGCTACCTGGAATGTTCGGCGAAGACGAAAGACGGCGTCCGCGACGTGTTCGAAATGGCCACCAGGGCGGCGCTGCAGGCCAAGAAACGCGGCAAGAAGAGCGGCTGCCTCTTATTATAGTGCCGCCGCGCGGCAGCCGGCCGCCGTGGGGCAGTGAAGCGACGGGAGCTGTTAACGGGTTGGGGAGCGGGAGCGGGAGGGGGTTCCGTGGCGCCGATTCGGCTGCGGAACGTGAGATCTCAGACGTGCTGTCGTAACTGAAACGGCGTTGTCCTGTCATCATGAAAACCAGAGTCCAACCCCGTCCCAATAATGTTTAACACGCCCGCGTTCACTACCACTACATCAAGTACCCTTCTCTTTAATCAGTGTGGGTTCTCCACCAAATGGTGGGGATTAAGACGTGATTTTGGTTTTATTATTTAGTATAAAAAGCGGAAGTTCACAGGACGTGTGGGAGGGGTTATAGCGTGGGGGGGCGGGGTTATTACGTGGTTACATTTTTAAGGAGTTGACTTTGAGAACATGAAGTTTTCTTGTGAATATTTTACCCTTTGGTTCTGTCTGCAGTCACTGTGTGTGTGTGTGTGTGTGTGCGTGTGCGCATGATTTGTAAAGACGTTATTTAGCCATCACTCGTTTCTCTTTTCTTTCTCCTCACCCCGGTGTTTGAATCACTCTAAGCTGTACGTTAGTGACCGGAAACGTATAATGTTTCTTGTTATTTAAAGCAGGTGTTTTTTTTTTTTTTGTTTGTTTTTTTTTTTAATGTTGCATTTAGAAAATAAAAAATGTAAATCAAAGTTCTGCTCAAATGTCTTCGATCCGATGACAACGTGCGTCCATTTATTTATCCGTTGTCTTTCCATTAATCCTCCACTGGGGTCACTCACACAACATTCATTATCTTCTGTTTTATCCTCTATTAAGGTCGTGTGTGTGTGTGTGTGTGTGGGGGGGGGGTTCCCCATGCCCATCCAGGGGAGAACGTTTCGGGCACTGGGCAGATACACCCAGGACAGGGCGCCAATCCATCGTTGGGCACACACTCACTCACACACACACTCTATATGGGGCAATTTGGAGAACTCAATTGACTTGATCCATGTTTTTGGACTGTGGGAGGAAACCCATGCGGACAGGGGGAGGACATGGAAACTCCACCCAGATTGGGATTCGAATCGGGAATCACTAGTACTGAGAGGAGAACGTGCCAAACCACGAACTTAAAAGCATTCGATCGATTCCGAAATCCATGTTGTTGGACCGCGGGCCATGGGGAGATCATGCAAACCATTCAGGCGGGGAACCTGGGTCCCCAGTGCTGGGAGAACGTGTTCTCCGCTGCGCCCTCATGCCACCCCAGATTTGATGTTTCTTATATAAACATGGCCTCGTGTTACGAGCAGAGACGCAGAGACGAAAAGGACGAGGGCGGCGGTTCTTCAGAACAGTAACTCGAGGCAGACGCACGTCTTCAATGCTTCTCTACAGCGGTACAAACCACTATTTATTGCGGATAAAAAAACAAGACATTTGCTCCTGAATGAAGCTTAAACCATTAACTTGCACTCGTACGATCAGGAGAGAGAGAGAGAGAATACACAGGAAACAATGACGCGAAACCAGGGGGGGGGGGGGGGGGGGGGGGCAATCTCCATAGACGTGAAGAACGCTGCCGAAAGCCACGTAGAACACTTCAGTCTTTTAAAACAACAACTCTGCAAATACCAAACGCTTTCACTTCGTTAACTCACAAAGGGCCAGAAACTCAAAGCGGCCCCGGCTGAGGGGCTCAGTTGGTCCCCGGGGCCCCGACGTCCACAGAGACGCGTGATGGTGGAGGACGAGAGAATGGGCGTCGGCCAAAAATGGAATGTTTATGACTTGATAACGAATTCAGCGCGATAGTGCTAAAGATAACGCAGCGTTCGGTGTTTTAAAGGTTTTATTCTTTTGACATTGTCAAACTATGAACTTGGGGGGCAATTTATTAGGAATATCCGACCGTCCCCATCACTTTTGCTGCTATCCGATTGACCGATGACACGGCCGAAGTGCAACACAAACACTGCAGGGATACCGATGTAACGTCAGACGTTAAAATTTAGAAATATGGAGTTGATGACGGCAGGTTCCAAGTGCAGCTTTTTAACAAAGGAGCGAGGAACGTTAGACACATCATGAGATGAAACACTTTGATGTTTTCAGTATGAGCCCTGACCAAAAACACAAAAAAGAACTGACCGCGTTGGCAATAGTTCTGCAGTTCGCAGCAATAATCTGTGAACATTATGCATAACCCTAAGGCTGATGGGCTACAACAGCAGAATGTGAAGCTGTAGTGAGCACCAGCTGAACAAAATTAATCTCAAGTTCATAAAAACAAAACCTACCAATAATAACACTATATGGCTAAAAGTTTGACGACACACACGGCTCTTTTTTTTACTAAAAAAGAAAATGTGTAACAACGTTAAAAACCTGTAACGAGCTTACAAACGATCCTGTGGGTCATTAATTACGTCTCCCGAGTTCAGGTGCCGGATTGCAAAACTGGTTTAAAGTGCACGTCGCCCTTTCCTCAGCATTAAACCGCACAGTGAAGAACTAAGCGCCGTTACTCAGAGCCTCACGCAAAAAAATTTTTAATTTATTATTTAGCCATATAGTGTAAATACGCACGTGTTAGGTTGAACGCAAAGTTTAAAGTAGATTTAATTTCGGGTAAACTGTTGATTTCTTCATATTTGCACAACCTTGTGAATCCCCTTATTGAAGTGTGTGGGATGTAGTGACACCTAATGGTAAGGTTTTAAATTGCAAGCCATCAAATATGACTTGCCCTGCCCAATATGGCTGCCACATTGACGCTGCTGCTATAAAATGGAGGTGTTCGTGACCAACTAAAGGACATCGTTAGAGTTGCCGCAGTTACCAATGAGAAATTAAGAATAACTAATGTACACTGCATCCCATCCCTCCGAAAATCTCCCACTACATCCCTGCACGCTGCATCTTTAAGGATTTGGGGGGGAGGGCGGGGTCAACCTTCAGCTTACACAGAACAGTGTGCACAGCAAAGAGGGTGAGTTTAGAATTCTTGTCCAAATTAATTTAAAAAAAGAAAAAAAAAAAAATTTTTTTTTTTTTTTTTTTTTTTTTGAGAAATCAAAACAGGTTTCATCGTTGGCCAAACGGAGTCCTCGACCCCTGGATTAAATGTTACGGCCCTTGAGGAAAAGATTCCGGTAAAACGAAAACGCAACCAACATTCAGAAGGCAAACAGAAGAACGTAACGTAACGAGAGCGTTGGACGAGCGATAAAGGAAACTGGCACGGCTGCCGTACATCAGATTTTTTTTTTTTTTTTTTTTTTTTGCCGAAACCAAATCGAAACCAGAGAAAAAGAATCGAGAACCCAGTCGCGCTTACAGAGACCGGTTACATCCGACCGCTCCACCTACGGTGAGGCTTCTTGGGGTGAAATGACCGTTCAGCACCCCCTGGTGGCGGTGCCCGAGAGGAGCACGGGTGTGAGATGACGCTGAGGCTGATGGACGAGAGGACGTGACTGGGTGGGGGATTCTTTCGAGGTTTATTTGTCTTTGTCAGACTCTGTGGTCTTGTCTTTCGCAGACTCCTCTGCTTCGGGGGTGGAGTCCTCGTATCTGGTGAGGAAAGTTTGTGGGGGGGGGGGGGGGGGGGTGACAGAGAAAATGGTGTAAGAGCTTCAAAATGGACATGACGCATAAAGCGGGAGGACAAAAAAAATAAAACAAGAGGCATGAAAGCATGTAGCTGATGGTTCAGCTCGTCAGAAGGATTTCTAGTTTAAAAAAAAAAAAAAAAAAATGCAAAAATTCTATAGCATTTTGTTATTTTATCAGCGCGGATTTAGCGACATGGCAAAACGATAAGACGAACACAACCGATCGCGTGCAAAGCGAAAAGCTCCAGCACCTCAGCATGAGGGCGAGAGGGTCGCACGGTACGTTACAGGACAGAGGGGGTGTGGCGGCGGCGGCGGCGCGGGGAGGAGAGCATAGGGCTCTGCATGGCGCAGGCCAGGCTGGCGGGGGAACCGGAGACGGTGGGGAAACGGGTGAGGCGCGGCGAGTGGTGCAAGACCGCGGCTGCCGACTCATAACTGCACACGATAATTAAAAAAAAAAAAAAAAAAAAAAAATACAAAAAAAAAAAAAAAAAAATTTTTTTTAAATAATGAGATCATAAAAGGGGAGCAGAGGAAGGACAGGAGGAACAAGAAAGAGCAATGAAGGTAATGACCAATAAGCAAGTGGGGGGGGATGAGAGGTAGAAAAGAATATAAAGAAAACGAGTGAGACAGACGATGAGGACGAGGAGACGAAAAGGAGGAGCAGAGAGGTGAGGAGTTAGAACAGAAGAAAAGAAAATAGAAATAAGGCATTTAAATAAAAAGGCGTGTCGGTTTCTTTACTGACAGATCATCACTTATTACGTTACTTTTTTTTTTTTTTTTTTTTTTTTTTTACTGACACCTCTCTCACCACTTGTCCTTGATAACCGGCTTACGTTCTAATCTGCTCTGATACATAATGAACTCCGCACTCTTTGTTCTGGGGGGTCACCATGGCAACAATCAGAGGCGTTTCGGCGCTCCACGGATTCCCATCGTCATACGTCTGCGCCCCCCCCCCCCCCCCCCCCCCCCCCCCCCGCACCATCGACATCACGCCCCGTCGCACCTCCGCCCACCAAATGCCCCACATTTTGTCATCATGTCTGTTCTCTGCTTTCTCGTCCTCGTGCCCACATGCATGCCCTTGCGCGTCTCCTCGGTCAGCCCTCTATGTTTGCCCCCACGCCCCCCCCCCCCCCCTAATGCCCATACCCCACCGATTGAGCGGAACAGTTACCTGAACATCTCGGTCAGTTCTCCCTTCAACAGCGCCACCACCACGGGAAAGCCCACGCAGGCCGGGACCAGGTAGAGCAGAGCGGGCTGTGGGTCGGCACACGGGCATGTGATTAGATAACGATAATTTTGTTAATTTCCTCTAACGAGCGGTTTGGGCTCGGACTCACCTGAGCGTGTTTAAACGTGTGCATGACGAAGATGGTGAGACCCAGACCGAAGATGTAGGCCAGGAAGCTGGTGTAGAAGTACGTACGCGTGTTCTTCTGCAGGCTGAGGGGCAGAGAGACAAGCGTCAACAAAACCGACCGGCTCAGGGTTCGAACCGGTTCCCCTGTTCTGTTCAGAGACTTTACCTGACATCAAAGCGCAGCAGCAGAGCGATGAAGATCCCTAAAAAATTTAAAAATAAATAAAATTTGTTAATTACTACATTTCCTTAAAAGATCAAAGAGAAACTGGTGACCATTTTAGTTTAAATTTATAAATAAAAAAAAAAAAATAAAAAAAAAAAAAAAATTCGGCGGCATGGTGGCTTAGCATGTTCTTCTCTCAGCACTAGGGATTCCCGGTTCGAATCCCCATCTGGGTGGAGTTTCCATGTCCTCCCCGTGTCTGCGTGGGTTTCCTCCCACAGTCCAAAAAACATGGATCAAGTCAATTGAGTTCTCCAAATTGCCCCATATAGAGTGTGTATGTGAGAGTGTGTGCCCAGCGATAGATTGGCCCCCTGTCCTGGGTGTATCTGCCCAGCGCCCGAAACGTTCTCCCCTGGATGGGCATGGGGAACCCCCCCACGTGACCCTAATAGAGGATAAAGTGGAAGATAATGGATGGATGAATAAAAACTGATGTTCTAGGTAATTTATTCTCATCGTTCTAATAAACACGACGTCCAGGTCAGGCGGTTCTACCTGGAATAACGATGTCTCCCAAACCCAGCATGGCAAAGTTACTGGCATCCAGCCCCCTCTCCAGGAGGTCCTGAGGAAACACCACTGCAAGAGCAAAAAAAAAAAAAAAAAAAAAAAAAAAAAAAAAAAAAAAAAAAAAAAAATTACAATTTATATATATATATATATATATATATATATATATATATATATATATATATATATATATATATATATATATATATATATATAATAAATTGTTATTTATTACAATTAATAAATATGGACTCACATTTGATTGGCGCCTCGAATGATTTGGCCACCGTCACCATGACATTTGTGCCAAAAACCTGAAAAGCAAACAATAAACTTCAGAGGACTTTTAATGATTGAATAATTATTTATGTAAAGGAGTCCACTCACCCAGAAGATGTCATACACGAAGAGCCCCCCCAGCAGGATGCAGCCGGTACTGACGTTGTTCAGATGAAGTAACTCCACCCCGTTTAGCGCAAACGCCAGTCCAAACAGGTTGTTGGCAAGCCAGTGCTGTCAATCAAACATTACGGACAGAAACGGTGAGCTTCCCACTAAATCTACAGCCTCGGGAAGTTTGATTCACTGTGTGAGACAGGACGAAGGAGGGGGGAGGGGAGGGGGGGGGGTTCCATTACCTTTTTCAGAACATACCAAACTCCCACGACGCCGCTGATCACCAGACAGATCAGGTCCTTCACATCAAACTCGTAGTTGATGACTTCTGCGGGACAGAAAAGACATTTCGGGTTGAAACACTAAACTAACAAAAGCTGTCGGGTCTGAGCCACTGGCACCAGAACAACAAACACCAACGCACCGCCAAAGTCTTTTTTTAATAGCTGTAGTTTGTATGCATTGAAAACTACTAAACTCTCTCTCTCACACACACACACACACACACACACACACACACACACACACACACACACACCTTCTTTGTTTTCTCCAGAGCCTTGAGTGAAGAGGAGCTGGTACTGCTTGTTGGGCAGACAGTTCGGCAGAATCCGGTTCATAAATGGACTGAAACCAAAAAAATTTTTTTTATAAATATATATATATAATTTTTTTTTTTTTTTTTATTAACTCAATTCTGTCACATGGTGCAGAAGCTACGGCAGACCGGTGCACTCACCTCATGGTATGAGACAGAGCCAACACACCCAGTACAAAGAAGTATATGGATAAGAGCAGGTTGATGTACATCTGAGAGAAAACCTATTTATTTAGAAAAAAAAAAATTATTATTATTATTTTAAAAGAATTCAGCATCACTGTTGTGTTGTGTCTGATCCACATATATCACAATTTAAAAATGGTATTTAAAAACAAGTCATTAGAATAAAAATGATCAGGTGTTGGTTAATTAACAGACTACCGCTTACCTTAAAGAACAGATAAAGTCCAAAGAGAGTGCAGCTGGCGATGATGGGGAATCGAGCAGCATCCCGGCTCGTGATGGTCTCCGGCATGTCTGACGCGTTCTGACACACACACACACACAGAGTTAACAATTCTGTTAACATTAACACATAGATTTAAGTTCACCATTAAAACTGAATATCTCCTCTTTGTGCTTCTGTCTGTTAAATAAAATTTTAAATGTAAAGATTTGCAGAGTTTATACAAAACAAACTGATCTCAGTCTCTTTATGTCTTTCTTACTTTTGTGTAGGAATAACGAAGGGCCTTCCCTAAACTGTTTCACAAAACTGTGTTCTTATTGCACTGTTGATGTCTCAGCTGTGTGATGGTGTGTGAGGTTCCAGCTGTTTGATGGTGTGTGGGAGGTTCCAGCTGTTTGATGGTGTGTGTGATGCTTCAGCTGTGTGTGATGTGTGTGTGATGGTGTGTGTGGTTCCAGCTGTGTGTGATGATGTGTGTGTGAGTGCTGTTCCAGCTGTTTGATGGTGTGTGTGGGTGCTGTTCCAGCTGTGTGTGATGGTGTGTGTGTGAGTGAGGTTCCAGCTGTGTGTGATGGTGTGTGTGTGATGGTGTGTGTGTGTGTGATGCTTCAGGTGTGTGATGTGTGTGTGATGATGTGTGAGAGGTTGCAGCTGTTTGATGGTGTGTGTGTGATGTGTGTGAGGTTCCAGCTGTTTGATGGTGTGTGTGTGTGTGAGGTTCCAGCTGTTTGATGGTGTGTGTGTGTGATGTGTGTGTGATGTGTGTGAGGTCCCAGCTGTTTGATGGTGTGTGTGTGTGTGTGTGTGTGATGTGTGTGTGAGGTTCCAGCTGTTTGAATGTGTGTGTGTGTGATGTTCCAGCTGTTTGATAATGATGTGTGTGTGTGTGTGTGTGTGATGGTGTGTGTGAGGTTCCAGCTGTTTGATGATGATGTGTGTGTGAGTGTGATGGTGTGTGTGAGGTTCCAGCTGTTTGATGGTGTGTGTGTGTGTGTGTGATGTGTGTGTGAGGTTCCAGCTGTTTGAATGTGTGTGTGTGTGTGTGTGTGTGTGTGTGATGTTCCAGCTGTTTGATAATGATGTGTGTGTGTGTGTGTGATGGTGTGTGTGAGGTTCCAGCTGTTTGATGATGATGTGTGTGTGAGTGTGATGGTGTGTGTGAGGTTCCAGCTGTTTGATGGTGTGTGTGTGTGTGTGTGATGTTCCAGCTGTTTGATGGTGTGTGTGTGTGATGGTGTGTGTGAGGTTCCAGCTGTTTGATGTGTGTGTGTGTGTGTGTGTGTGATGTTCCAGCTGTTTGATGGTGTGTGTGTGTTCTGGTAATCATCACGTTGCGGGGACATTTGTCTGTTTACATAGTCATCTCATGAGGACCTCTTGCGGTGTGGGGACCAAAATTCTAGTCCCCAAACGGGAAACCATTTTAAATGATTAAAAAAGGTTTTCTGATAGTGCTTATGAAGTTTTAAGCTTTGGCCCATACTGCATGATTTTCTGTGTGTGTGTGTGTGTGTGTGGCGGAGTTCAGTTTCTTCCCCTATAGTTTATGAGTGGTGTTACATGTTACATAACTAAGTTGGACAGATATGGAGGAGCAAGGTTATGAATAATCTTAAAAGTTACCAGAAGAGTTTTGTAATCTAAGTGGAACTTCATGGGTAACCAGTGAAGCTGCTGCAAGACCAGAGTGATCCATCAAAGAAAATATTTGTGCAGAGGATCAACAGGAAAACAAAAGGTAAGCACATTTATATACATATATAAATATATATATATATATATATATATAAAAAACTTACTTTTTAGTTAGATATACTTTCTTAGCAATACTTGTTGTTAGGATTAATAAATAAATACCTAAATAATGCAATTTCTCAATTTATCCAAAGCTTCAGGTATGGGACATTTATTTTGAAACCGCGTGCAATTTAACGCCGTCATTAGTGCTAACAGATCGCCTTCAGGTGTAGAGACAGGGGTAGTTGTTAAATCGGCCATAAATCGGGCATTCACCATAAGAAACTGTAATGTCGGTGTGTGAAAGGTCCCCCTGTGGAACTGTAATGTGTGAGAAAGGTCCCCCTGAAAGTGTTATTATTCCAGAGGTGAGAACACAGTTTTTTTTCTGAGCAGGATGAAATCTTTCATTATTCTTAAAATACTATTTTCATGGATTAAACTATGATGTAAATTGTTATATTGCTTTATTTACAGATTGTGACAGAGTATCAAGAAGAATTAGACATTCCTGTACCAAGACTGAGGAGGACTAAAAGTATCATAGTAAGTGCTTAACTAAGCATATAAACATAATTGTAGCTAGTAAGTATCATATAAAATTTATCATATAAAATGTTGTTGTTTTTTTTTTTATTTTTTTATTTTTTTATTATTATTATTTTATATTTAGATGAAAGACACAAACCTTGAAGATTCTGGTGAACTATTTGATTCTACATCAGAGAGTGCAGATGATCACACTCCAGATACCTCCAGTGATGGCGAAGGTGATGCTAGCCTTGAACTAAACCTGTCAGCAAAACGTAAGCAAAATGTGGATGTCTCTGGCTTGGGGAATTCCCCGGTTTTCAATGCTACATCAGACAGAATCACCATTGACCAGCACAGCTGTACATCTGAAGCAGAAGAGCCCAGTTCAAGTCAGAACATAACTGACCGCATAGTTGTTAGTGCAAGCAAAAGGATGGGTGGACAAAGAGTGTATGACAAGAAACATTATTGCTTGTATTGCTCTAAACCTTATTCTAAGATGGCAAGACATCTTCAACGTGTTCATGAGAATGAATTTGATGTGTCCAAAGCTCTAAGCTTTCCGAAGGCTTCCAAGGAAAGAAAGAACCTGCTAGATTATATTCGCAACAGAGGAAACTATGCCCACAATGCCGCTGTTATGCAGTCTGGAAAGGGGAAACTTGTTCCATTTAAACGCCCACGTGAAGAAGCACAGGGAAATGATTTCATGCACTGTGCATATTGTCAAGCACTATTTAGAAGAAAGTTCCTGTGGCGACACGTGCGTAACTGTCAACTTAGGCCTGGATCGGTTGGCCCCAAACCTGGAAAAAAACCGTGTTCAGTCTTTGTGTACGTTCACTGGGCCTGTGCCTTCACATGTCAGTAAAGAACTATGGGGAGTAATCAGTGCAATGAATCCTGACCCAGTCACAAGTTTAATAAAAAATGACCTAGTCATTATTAATGTTGGGCAACACTTGCTGAACAAAGGTGGGAGATCAGCTAAGAATCAACAGCATGTGCGAGAGAAGATGCGAGAAATGGGAAGGCTTATTCACAATGCCAGAAAAGCCACCAGCTTGAAAAAAATGGAAGATCTCATTAATCCTAACAAGTACATGGAGGTGATCCAAGCTGTTAAGATTACATGTGGGTATGACTATCAAACCAACACGTTTTTGACCCCATCATTAGCAACCAAACTTGGGAACACTCTGGTTAAAGTAAGCAAACTCTTAAAAGCTCAGGGTTTAATCTCAAACAACACTGAACTTGTGAAGAATGCAAATGAGTTTCAAGAGATCCATCAGGAAAAGTGGAATGAGCTGATCTCTGCTACAGCATTGAGGAACATTAGGGAAGCAAAGTGGAATGTACCTACTCTCATGCCTTTTACCGAAGATGTCCAAAAAATGCATGCATATCTTAGTCGAATGCAAGATGAGTTTTTCAATTTACTCACTGAAAATCCCTCTGCCAAAGCCTGGACGGATCTCGCGAAGGTATGCCTGGCACAGATCATTCTATTTAATCGACGCAGGGAAGGAGAGGTTTCTAGCATGCCTTTAGCTGCATTTTTATCAAGAGACACTTCTGATCACCATGAGGATGTGGACTGGGCACTCTCTGAAGTGGAAAAAAAACTCTGTAGACACTTCTCAAGGGTTGTCATCAGGGGAAAGCGTGGTCGCCCGGTTCCAATTCTGCTGACTTCAAAAATGCAGCATGCATTAGAACTGCTTGTTAAGCAGAGAGAAACTTGTGGGGTTCAAGAAGACAACAGCTATATGTTTGCAAGACCAGAAGCCATGACACATTTCCGAGGATCAGACTGCCTTCGCAACGTTGCAAAGATGTGTGGTGCAAAATGTCCTGGGTCTCTGACATCTACCAGATTAAGAAAGCATGCTGCTACTCTTTCAACTGTGCTAAATATGACAGACACCGAGATGGACCAGCTGGCTAATTTTCTTGGACATGATATAAGGATCCATCGAGAGTTCTATCGACTGCCTGAGAAGACCCTTCAACTCGCCAAAATTAGCAAAGTTCTAATGGCGCTTGAGCAAGGAAGATTAGCTGAGTTTCATGGCAAGAACTTGGATGAAATTGGGCTAGATCCTGATGGTGTGACATTTTAACTTTCTTACTTTTTTACTATACATTTCTTTTTGTTTGATCGCATAGTTAAGCTGTAATTTGTTTGACTTCCATAGAAAGAGCTGTGGACAGTGATGAAGAGCACAGGAGCATACAGGAGGGAAGCTGTTCACCTGCAGTTAGTGGTATGTCAGTAAATTGCTGTTAAAAGACTATAGTTTTCCCTTATTGTAATAAATTTACTTTCATGTATTTGTTGAGCTCCTAATGTACAATAAGAACTTTATTGATCTCTATTTTTCAATAATTTTCCACAGAGCGATCGGCAGAAATGACACTTTCTTCTAGCTTGAGCAATGAAATGCTGTCACCACAGCCCAAACAACGCAAACAGTCATCAGACAATGAGATGTCATCAGAAGTTAGTGCTATAAGGCCTTCCTTCAAAGGTGATCTTATTTTTCATTTCTACTTCCTACTGTATGTCAGTGATGATTGTCTTTTGTTTCTTAAGAAATGTTCAGACAATGTAATACTTCAGCTTATACACATTTCAATTTCAAATGTATTTTTCTGACCACTTTAAGGTAATGCTACCAAGAAGAAGAAAACACCCTGGAAGCAGACGGAGGTGCAAGCTGTGGAAAGGCACATGAGTAGATTCATCACCTCATGTATTGTACCAGCAAAGCACAACTGTGAGAGGTGTTTAAGAGCTGAACCAGAAGTTCTTAAGAACCGGGACTGGAAGAATGTAAAATATTATGTTTATAATAGAATAACAGCTTATAAAAGAAAATTGCAACATAAATAACATGTGAAATAAAATAAAAAAAATCCATTGTTATACTAAGTGAACAAGTGTTCGATTTTTTTCTGTTGTTGTTGTTGTTGTTGTTGAACTGAGTTGAGTTTTATCCTATTACCTGCTGTGGTATGCATTCCCCATTAGCCATGTTTATTAGATTTTTCACGAGTCCCCATATATGACGAGCAAGACATTACTTCGTCTTTTGGGATGTTTAAAGGCGTGTATAAGCTAACGGAACATTGGTTATTGTGCCTGATTTTTTTTGAACCTCTAAAACCTTTAGAAAGGGTGGTCCCCGCAGTTGATGATCAGAATGTTGGTCCCCGATAAACATGAAAACCAGTATGTGTGTGATGGTGTGTGTGAGGTTCCAGCTGTTTGATGGTGTGTGTGTGTGTGTGATGGTGTGTGTGTGTGTGTGTGTGTGTGTGTGTGATGTTCCAGCTGTTGCACTGATGTGCACGTTTTAAAGAACACAGAGTTGTGACTCCGTGCCGCTCGGCTTTAAAGCGGAACGTTTCATTAAAACAGGATTAAAAACGCGGCTCTGATTAAAAACGCGGCTCTGATTAAAAACGCGGCTCTGATTAAAAACTCGGTCTGAAATTCAGGAACAAAAACTTTTTAAAGGATGAAAATAAGATTTAAAAGCCGCTCTCGCGCTGATACAGAACCGCGCTGATGGTTCCGAACCCTTGCCCGAACCCTTGCCCTTGCCCTTGCCCGGGCTGAGGTACCTTGCTCTTGGACGTGCGGACGGAGCGCAGCGCCCCGAAGAAGATGGGCAGCAGGGCCATGATCACCAGGCTGCCGTACGCCAGCGCCGTGCCCTCCGCCGTGGCCACGAACCGGGCCGCGGTGCCGTTCCCGCTGCCCGCCTCGGTTCCGTTAACGGCGTCGAGAGCCGCGCCGGCCGAGCCCTGCTCCACATCCGCCATCACTAGAGGAATCCGCGCCGGAGCTGGACGAGTCGAAGCGAAGGTGTGCGGACAGAGCGGGAACTAACGCGGGAACTAACGCGGGAACCAGAACGGGAACCAGAACGGTCCGCTTTCAGCTGAAATAAGGCCACGTTTCCCTACAGCCAGAGACCGCAGCGCTTCTTCAACCCTGCAGAGAGCCAGCAGACACGGTGCGCAATCAGCCCTGACGCAACACTGACCCCTGGAGGACGGGCGTGAGAGCGCAGCGGCTTTTAAATGACACCTGAAGTTGGACACCCGTCCGTCCATCTGTCCATTATCTTCAGCTTTATCCTCTATCAGGGTCACGGGGGGGGGGGGGGGGGGGGGGGGGGGGGGGGGGGGGGGGGGGGGGGGGTTCCCCATGCCCATCCAGGGGAGAACGTTTCGGGTGCTGGGCAGATACACCCAGGACAGGGCGCCAATCCATCGCTGGACACACTCACTCACACAGACACACTCTATATGGGGCAATTTGGAGAATTCAATTGACTTGATCCATGTTTTTGAACTGTGGGAGGAAACCGGAGAACCCGGAGGAAACCCAAGGAGGACATGGAAACTCCACCCAGATGGGGATTCGAACCGGGAATCCCCAGCGCTGAGAGGAGAACATGCTAAACCACTAAGCCACCGTGCCCCCCCCCCCCCCCCCCCCCACATACATATGTATATGTATATATATATATATATTCATTCATTCATTATTCATTATCTCCCGTTTTATCCTCTATTAGGGTCGCGGGGGGGGGGGGTTCCCCATGCCCAACCAGGGGAGAACGTCTCGGGCGCTGGGCAGATACACCCAGGACAGGACGCCAATCCATCGCTGGGCACACAATCACTCACACATACACACTCTATATGGGGCAATTTGAGGAACTCAATTGACTTGATCCATGTTTTTGGACTGTGGGAGGAAACCGGAGAACCCGGAGGAAACCCACGCGGACACGGGAACGAGAACATGGAAACTCCCACCGTGGCACGGTAGCTTGGTGGTTTAGCATGTTCTCCTCTCAGCGCTGGGGATTCCCGGTTCGAATCCCCATCTGGGAGGAGTTTCCATGTCCTCCCCATGTCCGCGTGGGTTTCCTCCGGGTTCTCCGGTTTCCTCCCACAGTCCAAAAACATGGATCAAGGTCAATTGAGTTCTCCAAATTGCCCCATATAGAGTGTGAGTGTGTGAGTGAGTGTATGACCAGCGATAGATTGCCCCCCTGTCCTGGGTGTATCTGCCCAGCGCCCGAAACGTTCTCCCCTGGATGGACATGGGGAACCCCCCCCCTCCTCCTCCCCGCGACCCTAATAGAGGATAAAGCTGAAGATAATGGATGGATGTAATTAATAGTTTTCCCACAGAGAGGGATTTTGTTGTGAACTTGGCAACCCGCGGGAGAGCTGGGGCACAGGGCGGAGGCCTGCAGACGGATCCGCGTTGGGAGGAGACGCCGAGTTGAGAGCAGAATAACAGAATTACAGAATATTACAGATTAACAGATTAAACGGGGTGTGGCTGTGAACAGGTGAGTGAGCTGCGGGGGACGGCGAGCCTGACATCGCGCACTCGGGAGTCTGCTGGAAACGCCGCTCCATCATCATGGATGAGGAATACGATGTGATCGTCCTGGGTACCGGACTGACGGTAAGAACCGCGGTATCGATACCGAGTTACAAAATCAAACGCGATGTTCCGACCGTTTAACATTTACAACATGTTTAATTCCACCAAGCGCTTATTTCATTATAAAAACTTTATTCCTGGCTGTCGGACCTGGAGGCCTGTGTTGTTTGTGCACGATGAAAAAAAAAGAATGTTAATGATTTTACATTAAAGATCATAAAAATAATAATGCACCCGAATACTTTTTTTATTTATACTTTATTTATTTATTTTCTAACTTAAAACACCGGCTTCATTATTCATCTCAGCAAATTATTTCAGTATATATATAAACTAAGTCGCTCGTTTCTTTGCCGTAAAAAAAATAAATAACTGACACGTGTTAAAGAATTATAAATCAAATATTAAATAGTAATAATGACGTCACGCTCATTTCGGACGCGTTTACAGCGTCTCTATTCCACCCATATTCCTATAAATCCCGCCCCCTGGGCTCGGATTGGCCGAGGGCATGTCTTGTTTTGGATTTCAATTGGTCAGATCGCAGAGACGCGCTAAATAATGATTGGACATACAAGCCGTTGAGTGGAGCCTGTTGTCGCCTCGCTGTTGACTTTAGGACTGTTGTTTTTATTGTTTTTAATTAATTCGAATAAATCATTCTGAGATAGAAGGCAACATTTTTAATTAATCTTTTTAAAAAGTGCCGATGTTTAAAGTCTGTTTATTTCTGCAACAGCTTCCGTTTATAATGAAGGAATTAGGTATTGATGGATTTGCAGACTGGGTAATATAATTGTTTGAGGGAAAAAAAAACCCCACACATATATATATATATATCAGACGGACGCATTTTATGGCACAGTATTTAATATTTAGTGGGGTTTTTTTATTGCCCAATCAGTGGACTTTGCGTGTGACTGGTGAAGACAGCCAATCACGATGAAGAGGCGGAGTCTAAGGAATATGGGTGGGGAAAAAAACAAATGCTTCATGACAGATGGGGCCGTACACGCCCTTTATCACAGCATTGTAGTCGAGATACAATGAATGAAGTGAAAGCCATGCCGCATTTAGTCTCTCTCTCTCTGTCTCTCTGTCTCTGTCTCTCTGTCTCTCTCTCTGTCTCTCTGTCTCTCTCTCTGTCTCTCTCTCTCTGTCTCTCTCTCTGTCTCTCTCTCTGTCTCTCTCTCTCTGTCTCTCTCTCTCTCTCTCTCTCTCTCTCAGTCTCTCTCTCTCTCTCTGTCTCTCTCTCTCTGTCTCTCTCTCTCTCTCTCTCTGTCTCTGTCTCTCTCTCTCTCTCTGTCTCTCTCTCTCTGTCTTTCTCTCTGTCTCTCTCTGTCTCTGTCTCTCTCTCTCTCTCTGTCTTTCTCTCTGTCTCTCTCTCTCTCTCTCTGTCTCTCTCTCTGTCTCTCTCTCTCTCTCTGTCTCTCTCTCTGTCTTTCTCTCTGTCTCTCTCTCTCTCTCTCTGTCTCTCTCTCTCTCTGTCTCTGTCTCTCTCTCTCTCTCTCTCTCTCTCTCTCTCTCTGTTTTGGGTTTTAAATGTGAGGCATCATCATCCTCCACTATTTGCTGCAGAAACCATAAGTTCTACAAAGTGCACTGTGATGTAAAACACTGCCCCCTATCGATTATAAGTTACAGATTCATTGGGCGTCATTCAGGCCCATTACCATCCATTCATTCATTATCTCCCGCTTTATCCTCTATTAGGGTCGCAGGGGGGTTCCCCATGCCCATCCAGGGGAGAACGCTTCGGGCGCTGGGCAGAGACACCCAGGACAGGGTGTATCTATCATCCATCACCGGGCACACACTCACTCACACACACACACACTCTATATGGGGCAATTTGGAGAATTCAATTGACCTTGATCCATGTTTTTTGGACTGTGGGAGGAAACCGGAGAACCCACACGGACACGGGGAGAACATGGAAACTCCACCCAGATTGGGATTCGAACCAGGGATCCCCAGCCCCGAGAGGAGAACATACTAAACCACTAAGCCCTAGGGCCATTACAATGTTTATATTTTTATGTACGCAGTTTGTGGACAGTGGCAGCGCCTCCAGTAAATAGATATGTATGAAAATAAATTGGAATTATCTTTAAAATAAATGATTATATTTACATTTATATTTGGTGTTTTTACAGACAGATTATATAAAGCTTTTTCAGAACCGCACAACATTCATCTTAACGTTCGAAGCTGTTTGAGTCAACAGTGATTTCGACGTGGACACATTCTTGTAAAACATGCTGCGATGTCGTGAGCAGCCGGCAAACCCAGAATCGGCACGGACCATTCAAATTCAGATTACAGGGCAGTTTGTGGGATGCTGCTGGCCCGGTGTCCTGGCAGCTCATATCCTCTTCCAAAGGGTGCGGTTCAGTGTGCGGACTGGACTGGCTGAGTGCTGCCCATCATTTTTTATTTTTTTTTATTTTTACGGGAAGCCGTCTGCGCAGTTCAGAACAGTACTGCATTGTTCTCTGAGTTCCTGTATCTGCTTATGTTTACACTGAACACACGTGGGATTCCGCTCACTGTACAGAATATTCAGGGTTGGCATGTCATTTAGAAAATGTCAGGCTTTTTTTCCCTCATAGTTCCTTTTTACAGCTCAATTAGAGGATCCCTTACAGATACAGATTCTCAATTATTTTCAGTTAAGCCGCCCCATAGGAAGAAGAAAACATCTTGCGCCCCCCCCCCCCCCCACACACACTCACCCTCACCCCACCACCCCGCACATGACAAAATGGGATAAAGTATTTTTACACGCCCACTGCAGTATCATTTGTCTATAAATTTGTTATACGTACATTTACATTTACATTTACATTCAGCAGACGCTTTTATCCAAAGCGATTTACAAATAAGAACATTACAGTCAGAAGTTCTGGAGAAAACCCGCTATAGTGTAAATTCATCAAACCTGATTGTTATTCAATGCTGCGGCCCCTCCCCCTTTTTTTATTTTTTATTTTTATTTATTATTATTATTTTTTTAATTTACAACAGGTACACCTCTTTTATAACAATGTCTCCTTATTAACAATAAAGAAAACAAAAAAGAAAGAAATAGAGATCAACTTAGAACAAAATAATCATTTTATTAACTTTGTTTTTTTTAATTTGTAACAGAAACGAATGAAATCCTTATTTAAACTAGAAACGTTTTTGAACCGACTGGCATTTCATACTGAAAAATGAAATGAAATAAAGTCAATAAATAAAAATCAATTCAAATTCATCAGCGACATTCATTCAGGAGCTCAATTTATTAACACTTTAACCTCCAAAACAAAAAGAATACGACACTTTGTGCTGTTTTTTTTTTTTTTTTTTTTTTTTTTTTTTTCCGCAAACAAAGTCAGTTGTGACAACTAGGGGTGAGCTGCAATATTCGCTGATTCGACGATTCGATTCGGAGAACCGTAGTCGACTATGAACCTCATAGTCGAATGTACCATTTTGACCACATGGGGGCGCCCATGGCTGCTGCTAAGCATTAGAATTTATATGAAATGTCTTTGTTTTCGTTATATATATATAGCCTTTTGTCAAATGAAATCATCCTAATTTCTAGAAAAAAAAAGAAAAAAGAAAAACAAAAAAAGGTTTTCTTTTGTTAGAAAAACAAGTAAAATATAAAAAAAAAAAAATAAATCTTTTTAAAAAACTACGCTTATAGCGCCATCTTGTGGTGAAATTTTAACTGATTCGACTATCAGTCGACTATAGGGAAAATCTGACGAATCAGATTCGACTATGAAAATCTGTAGTTGAATACAGCCCTAGTGACAACACAACAAACCTTTATTTATATAACCTCTATTATAAACCACAAGGCCGAATATGAGGCTTTTATGATTATGCGCCCCCCCCCCAGGCACCGCACTGCTCCCCCCCAGGCACCGCGCCCCACTATTTGAGAAGGTCTACCTTACAGTTAGAGGTTCTTAGATTTGCACAAATAAATAATTATGTTCATGTACACCAATGGATGACTTTTTCCTTGTGTTTTGAATATCTTCAGGAGTGCATTCTGTCTGGCATCATGTCCGTCAATGGGAAGAAGGTCCTGCATATGGACAGGAACCCGTACTATGGTGGCGAGAGCTCGTCCATTACACCTCTGGAGGAGGTACGTTCTTGAATCCTGGGTGGAGACAGTCAACACACTGGCCAGTTTATTAGATATGCAAGCCTCATTACTGTGATAATTGTGAGGTTAATTAAACTGTCTTTGTGCTGGGCAGCTCTACAAGCGCTTCGGGATGCCAGACAGTCCACCAGAGGCGATGGGACGCGGACGAGACTGGAACGTCGACCTCATCCCCAAATTTCTCATGGCTAATGGTTTGTGGTTGCGTGTTTGTTCAATTATTAAAAATATGTCGTCTGGAAAATGTGCTTCATACAATTTTAAGCTAATTCATCTTTATTTATATGTTTTATTTAGATCGTCAGATTCATCTTTATTTGATGCTTTTACTTCTGTTTTTTTAAATATATTATATTTTTTATATATATATATATATATATATATATATATATATATATATATATATAATATTAATATATATATATACAGTATATATATATATATTTTTTTTTATTATATATATATATATATATTTTATTGATATATATATATATATATATATATATATCAATAAAAAAAGAGTTTGCATGTCCTCCCCATGTCTGCATGGGTTTCTTCCGGGTTTTCTGGTTTCCTTCCACAAAAACATGGCTCAAGGTGAATTGAGTTCTCCAAATTGCCCCATATAGAGTGTGTCTGTGTGAGTGAGTGAGTGTGTGCCCTGCGATAGATTGCCCCCCTGTCCTGGGTGTATTTGACTAGCGCCCAAAACGTTCTCCCCTGGATGGGCATGGGGAACACCCCCGCGACCCTAATAGTGAATAAAAGGAAGATAATGGATATATATATATATATAATGGATATATATATATATATATATATATATATATATATATATATATATATATATATATGTATATTATACCATAATATGACTATCCAGCTGATTTTGATTCATCTGCAGCTCACTGATTCTGTTCTGTGATCATCTGTATGCCATGGTGTTCCTGTTCCCCTAATTTCAGTGCCCCGTTCTTCTGCAGGTCAGTTGGTGAAGATGCTGCTGTACACAGAAGTGACTCGCTACCTGGATTTTAAGGTGATAGAGGGAAGTTTCGTCTATAAAGGAGGGAAAATCTACAAGGTTCCCTCGACGGAACCCGAGGCTCTGGCCTCCAGTGAGTCTTTATTGCTGATTATTAAAGGCTTTGTGAGTTTGAACGTGTTTTCCGTGTTGTTCATCGTGATCCCGACGTCGTGACCGTATGGCATCACTATCATTAGAATTCTCTGTGCGCAGATCTGATGGGGATGTTTGAAAAGCGGAGGTTCCGCAAGTTCCTGCTTTTCGTCGCCAACTTCGACGAGAACGACCCCAAGACCTTCGAGGGCGTGGACCCGAAGAGCACCACCATGCGGGACGTGTATAAGAAGTTCGATCTGGGCCAGGACGTGATCGATTTTACGGGCCACGCTCTGGCCTTGTACAGAACAGACGAGTAAGTACGTCGTGAGACGAGGGAGAACCCGAGGAACCGTCCCGAGGTTCTGCTTCGCGACTGTGCTTGCTGACTTAAGCATCCGTCCGTCTCTTCTCAGTTATCTAGAGCTGCCCTGTCTGGAGACGGTTAATCGCATCAAGCTGTACAGTGAATCGCTCGCACGCTACGGAAAGAGCCCGTATTTATACCCGCTGTATGGACTGGGAGAACTGCCCCAGGGATTTGCCAGGTGGGTATCAAGGACATTTTACAGTAAGGTGGGGCATCAGCATTTTGTTAACAAGTCTACATCACAACTGCCGACCCCCTCCACGCCCCGGCGCTCAGTCAGGTCCTCCGATGCTGGCCTGCTGGCCATGCCTAGATTTTGGCTGTCCCCCTGGGGGGGCAGATCATTTAGTGTGGCTGCCCCCACTCCCCCCACTGGATCTCTGTCTTCGCTCTGTCTCCTCATCTTTATTTTAAATCTTATTAAAAACCTATTTCTTAATTTTTTATCTGATTGTATTGGATGTGTGGCACGGTGGCTTAGTGGTTTAGCATGTTCTCCTCTCAGCACTAGGGATTCTATTAGGGGTTGGAATCCCAATCTGGGTGGAGTTTCCATGTCCTCCCCGTGTCTGCGTGGGTTTCCTCCCTCCCACAGTCCAAAAGACATGGATCAAGTCAATTGAGTTCTCCAAATTGCCCCATATAGAGTGTGTGTGTGTGTGAGTGAGTGTGTGCCCAGCGATAGATTGCCCCCCTGATTGTCCCCCATGGGCAACCGCTTTATACTCTATTAGGGTCGCGCGGGGGGGGGGGGTGTGTCCCCATGCCCATCCAGAGGAGAATGTTTCGAGCACTGGGCAGATCACTGGCACACTCACTTCCACACAAACACACACTATAAGGGGCAATTTCTATTTAAATAGCTTTCTATTTACCTCGAATTGAGAGTAAACCCACACAGACACGGGGAGGACATGGAAACTCTGCTCTGCCGCCCATAAAATAGTTCTCTAAGTTAAGATTTCACCTGCTAATATAATTATATATTTTTTAATGCTCCCGTTTGACCTCTTCGCTCAGGTTGAGTGCGATCTACGGCGGCACGTACATGCTGAACAAGCCGGTGGAGGAGATCGTGATGGAGAACGGACGTGTGGTGGGGGTGAAGTCAGAAGGGCAGGTACAGTCCGGCGCTCCTCCACATTCACATGCACTCCTATTGAGTTTAGGTTTATAGACTCCAGTATGGGGTCTGGGTGAAGTGTCCCGCCGAGTGTCCGGCATTTACAGATGTTGTGGCATCAGTGGACTGAATCCACATGGTTGTCATGACTACAGTGTGCTGACACGCTGTCCATCATCATCATCATCAGGTCGCGCGTTGCAAGCAGCTCATCTGCGACCCGAGCTACATCCAGGACCGCGTGCGCAAAGCGGGCCAGGTGATCCGCGTCATCTGCGTTCTGAGCCACCCCATCAAGAACACCAATGACGCCAACTCCTGTCAGATCATCATCCCGCAGAATCAAGTGAACCGCAAATCGGGTCAGACTGATTTTTTTAAATGCTGAACTGATTTCAATTATTAGTTTCTTTAAACATATACAATAAACAATAACATGCTCTTATTTAACTTTGGCGCAGTGTATTAATCAGTATATAACCACAAGTATGCACACCCCCCTGATCCGGAATCTTCTTATATGTGAACAGATGTATAAATTTTGATTAATCTCTATATTTATATCTATTGTATACTACTTTATATATATATATATATATATATATATATATATATATATATATATATATATATATATATATATATATATAAATAAATTATATTAATTATATAAATGTATTTTATGTACTGTATATACATATATTTATATATTATATTTATAGTTAAAATATTATATTACATTTATATTTGTAGTTGTATATTATATATATATTATATATTTTCATAGTTGTATATTCTATTATATTTCACCTATCTATATACTGTATTTAAAAAAAAAATTATGTCATTTTCTTCTTTAAAATTCCATCCATCCATTTTCTTCCTCTTTATCCTTATATTAATGTCGCGTTCTGGGGTTCTCCATGCCCATCCAGGGGAGAACGTTTCGGGCGCTGGGCAGATACACCCAGGACAGTGCGCCAATCTATTGCTGGACACACACTCACTCACTCACACACTTTATATGGGGCAATTTGGAGAACTCAATTGACCTGATCCATGTTTTTGGACTGTGGGAGGAAACCGGAGAACCCGGAGGAAACCCACGCGGACACGGGGGGAACATGGAAACTCCACCCAGATGGGGATTCGAACCGGGAATCCCTAGTGCTGAGAGGAGAACTTGCTAAAGCACTAAGCCACCGTGCCGCCCTATATTTATATTTGTAGTTGTATATTATATATATATTATATATTTTCATGGTTGTATATTCTATTTCACATATCTATGTACTGTATTTAAAAAAAAAAAGTTTTTTGTCATTTTCTTCTTTAAATTTTAAATTTAAATTATAACTTTAAAATAACGGGGTAATCGGGGTCCGTGACCCACAATTTCGTTCTTATTCTCATTTCGTTCTTATCTCTTATCTCATGATATTAAAATCTTCTTGAATCTTGAATCTTGGTCATGTGATGCATTCTGGCCGATTTAACCGAATGCCCCCCCCTCTGTCCTGCAGATATATACGTCTGCATGATCTCGTATGCGCATAACGTGGCGGCCCAGGGCAAGTACATCGCCATCGCCAGCACCACGGTGGAGAGCGGTGACCCCGAGGCCGAGGTCCAACCTGCGCTGGAGCTGCTCGAGCCCATCGACCAGAAGTCAGTGCACATTTCTGATCTGTCGCTGATGTTAAGATCTTAGATGGTTGTAGATGAAGCAGATGAATCCGGTTGGTTGTGAGAGTTGTAAAGGTGTTCTAGATTTCATATCTATATATATATTCACGATCACCTGTGATTGGTTTGGCAGGTTTGTGGCCATCAGTGATCTGTACGAACCGTCTGATGATGGATCTGAGAGTCAGGTCAGTGCCACATGTTGTGGGGGGGGGGGGGGTTCCCTATGCCCATCCAGGGGAGAACGTTCCGGGCGCTGGGCAGATACACCCAGGACACGGGGGCAATCTATCGCTGGACACACACTCACACACACACACAGACACACTCTATATGGGGCAATTTGGTGAACTCAGTTGACCTTGATCCATGTTTTTGGACTGTGGGAGGAAACCGGAGAACCCGGAGGAAACCCACGCGGACACGGGGAGGACATGGGAAACTCCACCCAGATGGGGATTCGAACCGGGAATCCCTAGTGCTGAGAGGAGAACATGCTAAACCACTAAGCCAGCGTGCCACACATCCGATACAATCAGATAATAAATAAATAAAAATCCATGTTTTTTGGGACTGTGGGAGGAAACCGGAGAACCCGGAGGAAACCCACGCGGACATGGGGAGGACATGGGAAACTCCACCCAGATTGGGGATTCGAACCGGGAATCCCCAGTGCTGAGAGGAGAACATGCTAAACCACTAAAGTAATCCACGTGATTATATTCAGGAAACAATACACAATCGATTCAGAGAGGGGGGAACCCTAAACCCTTCATGTACCCTCACCCACCCCCACCCCCACCCCCACCCCCACCCTCCTGCACAACCGCCATCGTGAGAGTGACCCTCACCACGTGCACACTCCCCGCCGTGTTCATCAGCGCGGGCGTGATCCTCACCCCCTTCATGTTCCTCACCACCCTGACCCTCATCACACGCATGACTCTGAGCGCCATCACACTAATGAATCCTATCCCGTCACCTCTCCCACGCGTGTAAATCGCCACCATGTGAACCATGTGAACCTTTCCTTTCCTCCGCAGATCTTTTGCTCCAGAGCGTACGACGCCACCACGCACTTCGAGACCACCTGCAACGACATCAAGGACATCTACAAGAGGATGACCGGCACCGACTTTGACTTTGAGAACATGAAGCGCAAGCAGAACGACGTGTTCGGGGAGGAGGAGCAGTGAGCGCACGGGGGGGGGGGGGGGGGGTACACCGTCCTCTCCTTAAATAAATGATAGAATGAGGGAAGGATGGAGAAGCTCCTCTGGTTTAGACCTGGATCTTAAGCATTGTTTCCTAAATCTGCCTTCTACACACACACACACACACACACACATATACACACACCACACACACACACACACACACACACACTCCCTCTTTCCACCTGACTTCTCTCTTCATGCTGTACGTTCCATTTCGGATGTCTGATGTTTTCCATGTTGCACTACAATCTTCACGTCTTTATAAAAGCCTTGTGCTCCATTTAAAGATCCATAGGATGCAAATTAACCAATAGGAAACCGACGTTGACCCGTTTGACGTCCACATGGACATTCCCCCCCCCCGTTGTCACGTCCGTAAAACTGCCCACCGTGTGTCTGAGAACCCGAAACCTTCCGACTGTTCTCCTGTTGGCGGTGGCCACATGGCTTTGCTTCTTATTTTCATATTCTCTCTTCAGCTTCCTGACGTCAGTCCAGAGCGTGAGCTCCGATTGGGAATGAAGGACCGACTGACCGTCAACAGGACGGGAAAGCGGCGATTGGTTGTTTTGGTGTAATTGTTTTGGTGAGAGATGTTCCGCAAGATGTGGAGAACGCGACCTCAGCTCGGCTGATGAAGCATCCGTTATTTATCATCACGTTTGTTCATTCATTCGTTATCTTCAGCTTTGTTCTATATCAGGGTCGCGGGGGGGGGGGGGGTTCCCCATACCCATCCAGGGGAGAACGTTTCGGGCGCTGGGCAGATACACCCAGGACAGGGCGCCAATCTATCGCTGGGCACACACTCACTCACACAGACACACTCTATATGGGGCAATTTGGAGAACTCAATTGACTTGATCCATGTTTTTGGACTGTGGGAGGAAACCGGAGAACCCGGAGGAAACCCACGCGGACACGGGGAGAACATGGAAACTCCACCCAGATGGGGATTCGAACCGGGAATCCCTAGCGCTGAGAGGAGAACATGCTAAACCACTAAGCCCCCGTGCCGCCCTCATCACGTTTAATTAAGTTCTTAATGAACTAAAGCTTGATTTAGAGATGCTCGTTTGAGATTAGACTTTCTTCTCAGCACTAGGGATTCCCAGTTCGAATCCCCATCTGGGTGGAGTTTCCATGTTCTCCCCGTGTCCATGTGGGTCTCCTCCGGGTTCTCCGGTTTCCTCCCACAGTCCAAAAACATGGATCAAGGTCAATTGAGTTCTCCAAATTGCCCCATATAGAGTGTGTCTGTGTGAGTGAGTGTGTGCCAAGCGATGGATTGGCACCCTGTCCTGGGTGTATCTGCCCAGCGCCCGAAACGTTGTCCCCTGGATGGGCATGGGGAACCCCCCCCCCCCCCCCAATAGAGGATAAAGCGGAAACCGAAGCCGACACCCTGATTTCTGATGGAACTTGTGATCTGCTGGTGGAACCCGCTGCTGATCTTAACTTTGCCTTAAAACCTCAGCATTTTGTTCACACGTGTTCTCCTCGCACCCACAACCCTCCACCCGCTGAATGAACACAGGTTTAAACATTCACTGAGGGACTTTTTGGGTTCCTGGTTGGAGGCTCTGAACATCGAATGAGATGAACTGAGGAATAAAAACTTTAAAGTCTTTATTTCAATGATGTCTGTTTAAAATCTATAGTTTTTTTTTTTTCATCCTGTCATTGAGATTTTTATTTATTTAAATTGAGAGTTGTTGTGTAACACATTGTTCTGTGTTCTTTGCTTTGTGAGGACCACAGTCTGTTGTTTTTTTTACCTGAACTAACCCTGCGTGTCATCAATATCTGACCCACGGTTCGAGTCCGGAAACGCTAACATTCTGTAAAAGTACATTTAACATCAAATGGGTTTCGATTCTGAAACAATAAAGGCGCAGAAACGAATGTGAGGTGTGAAGAGTTTTTATTTTCAAAAAACATTATATCAAAATATTCATTCATTATCTCCCGCTTTATCCTCTATTAGGGTCGCGGTGGGGGGTTCCCCATGCCCATTCAGGGGAGAACGTTTCGGGCGCTGGGCAGATAGACCCAGGACAGGGCGCCAATCCATCGCTGGGCACACACTCACTCAGATATACACACTCTATATGGGGCAATTTGGAGAACTCAATTGACTTGATCCATGTTTTTGGACTGTGGGACGAAACCGGAGAACCCGGAGGAAACCCACGCGGACACGGGGGGAACATGGAAACTCCACCCAGATGGGGATTCGAACGTGCTAACCACTAAGCCACCGTGCCGCCCTATATCAAAATATATTTTTCATTCATTCATTATCTCCCGCTTTATCCTATATTAGGGTCGCAGGGGGGGGGGGGTTCCCCATTCCCATCCAGGGGAGAACGTCTCAGGCGCTGGGCAGATACACCCAGGACAGGGCGCCAATCCATCGCTGGACACACACTCACTCACACAGACACGATCTATATGGGGCAATTTGGAGAACTCACTTGACTTGATCCATGTTTTTGGACTGTGGAAGGAAACCGGAGAACCTGGAGGAAACCCACGCGGACACGGGGGGAACATGGAAACTCCACCCAGATGGGGATTCGAACCGGGAATCCCTAGGGCTGAGAGGAGAACATGCTAAACCACTAAGCCAGATGCACAAAACATTGCGTTACTGATGTGGATGTAAGTGCATGTACAGTCGCACCGACAGCTAAATTGTTAGTTAACTGTTATAAATAATAGTTATTAAAATAATTGTAAATATTTCAGACTGATTTAACTAAACATTTTTTTAACTTTCCGACCACTAAATGGCGCTGCAGGGTAAAGTGAGTCTATATACATTATTAAAGGTTTAAACAGGACGTTCTTGACTGAATTGGGACTTAAACTTGGAGCGATTGAACCAAAACATAAAGTAATAACTGATCTGAGCGCAGGGGGGCGCTCACTCTGCAGTGGTATAGATTTTAACCCCAGATTGTTATGTGTAATGTGTCACATGTTTCAGTAGGGGGCAGTGTGTGCTAATTCATCGTTGGTTAAACCCATACTCTGCTCTTTATCATTGAAGTCAGGTGCAAACACCCCGTACTATTTGCTGAAGCAAATTATTTACAATTAATTAAGTTCTTGTAGTTAGCGAACACTTTAATTGAAGTAATTAACTAATGAATGGAGCATGGGTTCATTTTACAGACAGCTGAGATTTATTTAATTTGATTTCACACTCAGTTTGATAAACTGATGAGAGATAATGAGGATATACAAAAAACCCTAATGAGATGATCTATAAACAACAGTAGATTGTAATGTAGGCCACAGTCCTACAGATGAATTGGAATGCTGACTGTCGCCATCGGTGTTGGACCTTACCCAATAGATTTATTTGAATTTAGTCACAAAATTAATGAAAAACTTTACAAGGAAGCATTCATTCATTCATCATCACCCGCTTTATCCTCTATTAGGGTCGCGGTGGGGTTCCCCATGCCCATCCAGGGGAGAACGTTTCGGGCGCTGGGCAGATACACCCAGGACAGGGGGGCAATCTATCGCTGGACACACACTCACTCACACAGACACGATCTATATGGGGCAATTTGGAGAATTCAGTTGACCATGATCCATGTTTTTGGACTGTGGGAGGAAACCGGAGAACCCGGAGGAAACCTACGCGGACACGGGGAGGACATGGAAAGTCCACCGAGATGGGGATTCCAACCGGGAATCCCGAGTGCTGAGAGGAGAACATGCTAAACCACTAAGCCACTGTGCACTTTTTAACCTTTTTTTTTATTAATTTGCCAGTTTCAGATATGGCTCCCCCCCCCCCCCCCACACACACACACACACACACCTTCCAATAATTGAAATCAGGTGTTTCGGTTCCACAGACGTGTATTTGGAACAACTCTGGGCTTTTTTTTTTTTTTTTTTTTGTGGGAATAGTTAAAGGAAGGGAATTTTTGTGTTCCAGCATGTGGAAACAAACTGTTTAATATTCATTTATTCATTATCTCCCACTTTATCCTCTATTAGGGTCGGGGGGGGGGGGGTTCCCCATGCCCATCCAGGGGAGAACGTCTCCGGCGCTGGGCAGATACATCCAGGACAGGGCGCCAATCCATCGCTGGGCACACACTCACTCACACAGACACACTCTATATGGGGCAATTTGGAGAACTCACTTGACTTGATCCATGTTTTTGGACTGTGGGAGGAAACCAGAGAACCCGGAGGAAACCCACGCGGACACGGGGAGAACATGGAAACTCCACCCAGATGGGGATTCGAACCGGGAATCTCTAGTGCTGAGAGGAGAACATGCTAAACCACTCAGCCACCGTGCCGCCACATGTGAACATTAGTTCTCCGAAACTGATAACAGTATTTGGGGTTTTTTTGATGATAAGATTTCAGGGTATTTTTGGCGAGGCATTGTTTATTGGGAGTGGTAGCTCAGTGGTCAGGGAATTGGGTTATCAATCTGAAGGTTGTGGGTTCAAATCCCAGGTCCACTAAAGTTACCAATGTGGGTCCTTGAGCGAGACCCTTAACCCTCATTGCTCCGGGGGTGTTGTGATGAACCCTGTGCTCACCTTGTAAGTCGCTTTGGATAAACGCGTCTGATAAATGACCAAAATGTAATCGTGTGGTCAGATAGTGAGGTCACAAAAGCCCAAAAGCCATCCATTTGTTTACACTTAATAAAGCGAGACTCGACTGCGTCCCAGTGCCGCGCGCCAGGCGCATATCCTCCCCCCCCCCCCCTCTCTCTCTCTCTCGGGTGCGCGCGCGTCGTGATCCTCTCTCGCGCGTTTGCAGGAGCGCGCTCACACACACACACACACACACGCGCACACACACACACACGGCGCACACACGCACATATACCGAGGTCACCTTCTGTAGCGTCTCTGCGACGGAGCAGCCGCGCTCAGCGAACAGCGTCCGGTCGGTAAGAAACGCGCATTTCCTTTATTATAAGGCGCTTTGTTGTTTTAATTCTAGGCTGACGCGCTCGGTGCGTGTGTGTGTGTGTGTGTGTGTGTGTGTGTGTGTGCGCGCGATGGGTTCGCATTCGTTCTCGGTTGTTTTGCTCGTGCGATTCTTTTTTTATTTATTTTTTGCGCAAAGTCAAAAATGCGCACGACGGACGGACGGACGGACGGACGGAAACGACGCGTTGTGTCGTGCGTGCGCGCGCGTGTTGTGCCTCACTGTGAGGACCGAGCTTTCAGCTGCAGTGCACATGCAGAACTGCGGAACAACGCTCAGGCGTCAAGGAGAGAAACGGCCCTGACACACACACACACACACACACACACACACACACACTGATATCACACAAAAAATACGCGACCTCGTTAAATGTCTGTCTGTCCATTAGGTCCATTATGTTTACATTTTTAAATATCGTGAAATCGATATTGACAGCAAGTAATTACGAGAAGATCTGATATTTTTTAATCATTATGTTAGTTTACTATATCATGGGGGAGGGGGGGGGAGGGTTCCCCATCCACATTTACATTACATTTACATTTTGGTCATTTATTGGACGCTTTTATCCAAAGCGACTTACAAGGTGAACACAGGGTTCATCACAACACCCCTGGAGCAATGAGGGTTAAGGGTCTCGCTCAAGGACCCACACTGGTAACTTCAGTGGACCTGGGATTTGAACCCCCAACCTTCAGATTGATAACCCAACGCCCTAAACACTGAGATACCGCTCCCATCCAGGGGAGAACGTTTCAGGCACCCAGGACAGGACACCAATCTATCACTGTGGACACTCACTCACACACACTATATGGGGCAATTAGGGAGGGGCATTAACACCATCATGTGAAGGTAACATCTCTTATCTTATGACGGTGGAGCGGTGATTGTTGGAAGCGGTTGGTTGGTTTGTTGAAGGTTGTCGAACATGCTGAAGGTTCTCCTGACGCCGTGAAATGTCTCACCATCCGAACAGACGTTTATTAAAGTGCATCTCACTATTTAACATCCCATAAAGCACATGGGGTTCGAACTTAATACACACATCAGTGTTAGTTTGCTGCAGAATGGTGTGGAGGGTTGGGTTTAGGTGGACTGGGCTGTGCATTGTTGGAACTGTTCGTGGTGCTGAAGTCAGCATCTGCCCCTGCTGGAGGGTGAAGGGAACTACATACAGAAGTTCTTTAGCTCGAACACATCCAGCTTTGATGCAGAAACGATACAAACACAACAGAACTGCCATTTTATACAGATTACTGCAAATTATAACATGATTAAAAATGGATTTGAAAGGAAACTTGAAACAAAAACAAAAAACAATACAGTATAACATGCAAATATAATTGAAAATGTATTAATTGCAAACATATAATCGGCACCTATTATAACTATATGGACTATAAAACTATATTTATAACTATATGGACTAATATATTGACACCTGTATATAGAGGAGCTTTTATTAATGTGGTGAGAAGCATGTGAAACAAACTGTTTAATATTGATGTGGTTAATTTAGGGTGGCACGGTTTGTGAGAGGGGGTGAGTGTGTGTCCAGCGATGGATTGGCGTCCTGTCCTGGGTGTATCTGCACAGTACTTGAAACATTCTCCCATGGGTGGGCATGGGGGAACCCCCTCTCCCCTCCAGTACCCTAGTAGAGGATTTTAAGCGGAAGAGAATGAATGAATAATTAATTTTAACAACGATAAAAAAACAATACATGTAAATAAAACAGAAAACGTATTAATTGCGAAAACATATAATCGGCAGCAATGATATGGACTTATATAGTGACAGCTGTATGTAGAGGAGCTTTTATTAATTATAGAGGAGCTTTTATTATTATATATTCATTTGAAGCATTATTTATCCTGTAGGGTGTTTGTGAGTCCAGACACTGATGGTGGTTAAGAAACAGCTCTCTGTGATGCTTAATTTCAAAGTTAGGACAGGACCGAGGTGAAGTCCTCCCACAACAAGTCCTGTTTTCATGGATCTTGCTTTGCGCTGGAATAGAAAAGGATCTTCCACAAACGTGTGATTTTATTCATTTGTGGCGATGGCATTAAGTAAAACAGCTGAACTCTGAAAATGAGGGGTGTTCATTTGCGAGGTGTGTCCCAACACTTTTGTCCATACAGTGTAGGCTGATGACAGTTAAGATTGTCTCCCCACACGGCTCTGCGGATTGGCCGTGTCTTCACGCGAGCGTTCTCGGAGGAAGCCGGCAGGTTTCCTCTCGATCACACCTTATAACAGGGTGCTGCCACCAGCCATCACCACTCGGGCCTCGCTGACAGCTCTGTTCCGACGACGGGGAGTAAAGCCATGAGGATCTGCCCCGTGTTCTGATCCCGGGTCGTCACTCTGATATGCACTAATGATCGCAAGTGTGAGGTTGCCCTCACAGGAAAAAAAAAAAAAGAAAAGCAGAGTCAAATTCCTGTGAGTGAGCAGGAGGAGGTATTTGGGTGGAGTTTGCATGTTCATGTCTGGCTGGTGGTTCTTTTTTGGGAACTCTCTTTCCACCCAGAGTACAAAGACGTGCACATCAGCTGAAATACTCCATCCATCCATCCATCCATCCATCCAAGTTCAAGTAATTTATTTATGTCGCGCTTTTTACAACAGTACATCGTCACAAAGCAGCTTTACAGAATGAAAAGCCTTTAGACCCCCAAAGAGTGAGCCGAAGCGACAGTGGCAAGAAAAAACTCCCTGTTATGTTGTTATTTAAGGAAGAAACCTTGTGAGGACCAAGACTCAGTGGGGGACTCGTCCTCCTTGAGCGGCCGGGCAGCAACAACAGTGTAGATATTAAGTTATAGCAGATATTAAACAAATGGAAAAACTAACAACTGGAAAACTATATGTGAGTCCATTAGGGGGCGTCCTGCAGGACCGCCTTGTCAGGTTCCATACAGTATTCGTCAGCATCCATCCATCCATCCATCTATTATCTACTGCTTATCCGGGTCCGTGCCATGGGGACAGCAACCTAAGCAAAGAGGCCTAGACCCGATCCCTATCCACCTCTTCCATCTCCTCAGGAGGCACACCGAGGCGTTCCCGGGCCAATCAGAGACAATCTCTCCATCCTGTCCTGGCTCGTCCTCGGGGTCTTCTCCCAGTTAAACATTCCCAAAACAGCCCACCAGGAAGCCGTCCAGGCAGCATCCGGACCAGATGTCCAAACCACCTCAGCTGGCTCCTCTCACTGAAGGAGCAGCGGCTGTACGGTGAGCCCCTCCCGAATGTCGGAATGTCCCGAATATCAGGGTCGCGGGGGGGGGGGGGTTCCCCATGGACATCCAGGGGCGAACGTCTCGGGCGCTGGGCAGATACACCCAGGACAGGACGTCAATCTATCGCTGGGCACACAGACACAAACTCACACACACACACACTCACTTTATATGGGGCAATTTGGAGAACTCAATTGACCTTGATCCATGTTTTTGGACTGTGGGAGGAAATCGGAGAACCCGGAGGAAACCCACACAGACACGGGGAGAAAATGGAGATGGGGATTCGAACCGCTGAGAGGCGAACATGCTAAACCACAAAGCCACCGTGCCGCCCCGCTGAATTAACATTAAACTTAATGTAATCTGAATGAGTTTGTGGAGCGGGCGGCACGGTGGCTTAGTGGTTTAGCAGGTTCTCCTCTGAGCGCTGGGGATTCCCATTTCGAATCCCAATCTGGGTGGAGTTTGCATGTTCTCCCCGTGTCCGTGTGGGTTTCCTCCGGGTTCTCCGGTTTCCTGCCACAGTCCAAAAAACATGGATCAAGGTCCATTGAATTCTCCAAATTGCCCCATATAGAGTGTGTCTGTTCTGTGTGAGTGAGTGCTCAGTGATAAATTGGCGCCCTGTCCAGGAGGGTGTATCTGCCCAGCGCCCGAGACGCTCTCCCCTGGATGGGCATGGGGAACCCCCCCCCCCCCCGCGACCCTAATAATGGATGAAGCGGAAGATAATGGATGGATGGATGAATTTGTGGAGACGCTGTTTCAGGAATTTTATTTTAGTCGTTTTGAGCCATATCTGAGTAGAAGTGGGAATTGCCCCGGTGACTCCACTGTCCGAAAAGCTTCCCAAAGACTAGAAACGTGTTTCTGCATTTAGGAAACTGTGATTGTGGATCTTTTTTCTATACATTTAGTCCTTTTTCCTAAATGCCCTTAATTAATGATGAATTAAGAGTATTTATTTTGCAGACTCACTCCAAAAACCTTTTTCAAAACCCAGAAAGCGATTATAGAACTTCAAATTACCGCTGACGATTTCAAACACAGCAACTGGCATGCTCGTGTAGGTGTACGGATGCTCAGACGTTACGTCATTTACACATGTTTCTGGCTTCTGAGAGAAATCCGGGAAGCGGGGATTAAGGAGGGGACCTGTGCAATGCGGCCTGTGATAATTCCACGTGATTGGTGGAAGGCTGCAGTTTGCGTCTCGCCCGCATGCTTTCACAGCTGGTTAGTGGCTTTACTGAGTGTTTGCACGAAGAATTTCTAGGAAGAGGTTTACTGCTGGAAGAACGTCATGCGATGCTAAACCAGACCCGACCGTATGAGGCAGGACATCAGAGGAGACGCACATTAATTTATAAACATGAGAATTAAAACAGAGGATGAATTAACAGAACGTTTGGGCGTTTTTAGTTCATTCATTCATTCATCCATTATCTTCCGCTTTATCCTATATTAGGGTCGCGGGGGGTTCTTCATGCCCATCCAGGGGAGAACGTTTCGGGCGCTGGGCAGATACACCCAGGACAGGACAGGGGGGGCAATCCATCGCTGGGCACGTTTTTAGTACAGGTCACTTCAAATGTGCTGGCTCAGCATGTGCAGCCACAGCCAGGACGATAACTCGGGACATTAGGCATTAAATCAACGTATGGCAGCAGGTGTGGCCCTTGTATAAGTGCCACACACACACACACACACAACACACACACACACACACACACACACACACACACCACTACGTCGGTGTCACTGCATGATACATCCATGTACTTTCAACGGCAACCGCAGGATTGAATGTTTTATGTAATGTGTATGTAGTGTGTATTTCTACGATTGTACTGTATATTTGTCACATCAGCCAGCGGCTGGTGGTATAACTGGTACATCTGGAATGGCACGGCAGCACCCCCTATTGGCTTCTGGTGTTATTATTTGTTGATTTGTATATGTGGGGGGCTTTGGAACTCTGCTTCATTGTGAGTAGTCATCGATAGCAACGTGTTACGGTCCTGTCATGATGCGTGCTTATGTCTGATTTCGCCCGGTGTCTTCTGCATTAAAGACTAATTCTGAAGGACCATCAGCTCTGCACTCTTCCCTCTTTCCAAGCCAAAAATATATAATTTTATTATTATATTATCTATTATTTATATATATATCTGTCTGAATATGTCTGTCTTTATTCAAGAAAATTCAAGATTCAAGAAATTTTTATTATCATTAATATCACATTGTTACATGAGATAGTAATGAAATTATGGGTCATGGACCCCGATTACCCTGTCATTTAAATTAAAATTTTGAAGAAATGAGAATTACACATATCGCTATGTGAATTTGAAATATATTTATATTTATCTGTCCAAATTAAATCTGAATCTGAGGTTCATTCCTGAAGCAGCATCGAGAATGAGGTGTAAGCAGGAAGCATCGCTGATGATGTGAATGGACAGATGGTGGATACAGTGTTTTCGACATGCAAAGCTCTTACAGTAGCAGGAAAGTGTGTGTGTGTGTGTGTGTGTGGTGCAAACGACTCCCGTAGACTTCACAACAGTATCATCAGGACGTCTGCTTTCGCGCGAGTGTCTCTTCTCGGTGCCACAACATTCAATCTTTTTACAATCTTTTCAGGCTCTTGCTCGCTCTTGTCCTTGCTCTTCTGCCCACAAGGTGACGTTTTTAAAATAGCTCTCTCCAGTCTGAGTTCTATCCCCTCACTCGTGCCATCTCTCGGGTGATGATATAATAATATAATTGTACTGCAGAAATGCGATGGAAAATGTGTCCCATCGCACAAACGGTGAATTCATGCCGTCTCCACGCTTCAGAGCAGGATTTCCACCCAGATGTCGTTAAAGCGAAAAACACCTTCGTTTTAAAACGTTAATCAAACGAGATGATAACATTTTACAGGCCTAAGGTCACGGATATTTCCACGTTAGAAAGGAGCTCTGAAGCTGCTGGCTGTAGGGCTTCCTGTGGCGATGGCCAATGGCAAGGACCTCGGAGGACTGAACCATAGGGTTGTTATCGATTCCCATTTCAGACGGTGACGTCCGGTCAAAACCAATAATTTCATCATGTCGTCTGATAGAAAACAGGTTAGAAGAGCAGCCAAGCACGTCTGCGCCATGCGTCTGCTCCCGCGTCCCGATTTAATTATGACTAAACAGCTCATTAACATACATGCTGTATAAATATAGATCTTCATGAAATGCTTAATTATCGATTAGGAAACATGGATTTTACGGGTTCTGATGCGTCTCATTGAGGCTGGTGAATGGAATCGGGCGACTTTTTGACGATTTTTCTTCCGTGAACCTTGTTTGTTTCGACCTGGCCGAGCACCGGTGCACAACGCGAGCGCCGTAAACACAGGGTTGGGTGAGTTGGATGTTGAAGACGTGAACCTTCACGACCTTAACTGGACTGAACGCTCAGATGATTCAGAATGAAGCTGAGAGGTCAGGTCTTTTTGTCCAGCGTCAGTTTCTGACCTCACAAGTGGTTAGGGATGTCCACGGACTTGCTCTGGATCCTGTGGAAGGGCTTCCAAGGATGTTATAGTTGTGGGGTGGTTGCAGTGGAGAGCGGTGGTGTCCGTTTAGTGCAGCACTGGCTCTCCGTGCTACTGTTTTAGGGCGTGGTAGCTCAGTGGTAAGGGTGTTGGGTTATCAATCAAAAGGTTGTGGGTTCAAATCCCAGGTCCACTGAAATTACCAATGTGGGTCTTTGAGCAGGACCCTTAACCCTCATTGCTCCAGGGATGCTGGGGCCGACCCTGTCCTCTCACCCCAACCATAAATTTGGGATACTTGTAAGTCACTTTGGATAAAAGCGTCTGTAAAATGACCAAAATGTAAATGTAATATAAATGTTAATTCATTAATTTACCAATTTATTGGCAGGCGACACGGTGGCTTAGTGGTTTAGCATGTTCTCCTCTCAGCGCTAGGGATTCCCGGGTCGAATCCCCATCTGGGTGGACTTTCCATGTTCTCCCCATGTCTGCGTGGGTTTGCTCCCGGTTCCCCAGTATCCTCCCACAGTCCAAAAACATGGATCAAGTCAATTGAGTTCTCCAAATTGCCCCATATAGAGTGTGTCTGTGTGTGTGAGACTGTGTGCCTAGTGATAGCTTGGCACCCTGTCCTGGGTGTATCTGCCCAGCGCCCGAAACGTTCTCCCCTGGATGGGCATGGGGAACCACCCTGCGACCCTAATAAAGGATAAAGCGGGAGATAATGAATGAATGAATTTATTGGTAGACACTGTAACTGTTGTTGTTTTAAAGGTGAAAATCCAACGGCAGCCACTTTCTACAGCCACTGACCTCAGGACGTCCACCTTTGTGATCTGTAGCTTGGGGGAACCGGCAGTGTTTGCTGTGCCGATCTGGTTCTAGATTAAACACCAGCAGCAACAGCAGCATCATGCTGGTGGACAAAAGGCAGTAGATACTCGTTCGTGTGAAGAGCAGCAGGTCGGGGCAGTTCCGGCAGGGCAGATGGCGTCCGGCGACTGAAGCCTCTTTTCTGTCTTTACTTTATTGAGTGATATTTATTTATTTATATCGAATGGAGACAGCTGTGTCCCTCAGCGGCGCTGCAGGTTCTGCTGCCAGCTGTTTTCCTTTGCACAGTTGTTACCTGCGTTTTGTTCTGCGCTGTGGCGGTGCTGTGTTTTTGCACTCGCCCGTTCCACATCTCTTCATGGTCTTGCGTTTCTGTCAGTTAGTGCTCTTTTTAAAGAATTATCTAATATCAGACGTGCACGGTTAAGGGCAGGGTGCAGAGTCGTGTACCATTAAATAAGATACAAGGCCATAACATGCAAACACTGAGACCTGATCGCTAATTGCAGATGAGTGTGAAGGTGGGAGCATAAAGCTGGAGCACTGAGGGGGATGTAACGATGCCGTGGCATCTGGAGATGCAGATTTGGCTCGGTGAAAACATAACTGGAGATTTCTAAGGTGACATTTAATTTCTCTCCCTCAGGTTTGTTACTTGAAGGTCTAAATACCCCAAATCTAAACCTGAACCTGAGATCTGAGACCGACATGGCAACAACGGAATAAGATAATAGAACATAAATGGAACATGATGACAGGTCAACAACCTCCATCCATCCATCCATCCATCCATTATCTTCAGCTTTATCCTCAATTAGGGTCGCGGTGGGGGTTCCCCATGCCCATCTAGGGGAGAAGCTAAGTTCAAGTTCAAGTAATTTATTTATATAGCGCTTTTTACAACAGTACATTGTCAAAAAGCAGTTTTACAGCGAGCCGAAGCGACAGTGGCAAGAAAAAACTCCCTGTTATGCTGTTATTTTAAGGAAGAAAACCTTGTGAGGACCGAGGCTCAGTGGGGGACTCGTCCTACTTGAGCGGCCAGGCAGCAGCAACAGTGTAGGACAGGCATGTAGAGATATTTAACAAATGAGAACGTCTCGGGCGCTGGGCAGATACACCCAAGACAGGGGGGGCAATCTATCGCTGGGCACACACTCACTCACACACACAAACACACTCTATATGGGGCAATTTGGAGAATTCAATCGACCTTGATCCATGCTTTTTAGACTGTGGGAGGACATGGACACTCCCACACGTACACGGGGAGGACATGGAAACTCCACTCAGATTGGGATTCCCAGATTGGGAATCCCTAATGCTGAGAGGAGAACATGCCAACCACTAAGCCACCGTGCCGCCCTGGTCAACAAGGTTTATTCTCAGACCTTCAGGCATGTCTGTGATGAAGTTAGAAATAAAGACAATAAAGAAATTTCAACTGTTACGATTAAGATTATTATTAATGAGACTTCGTTATTTTTTGGATTGCATTATGGGTTTGGGGGCGGCACGGTGGCTTAGTGGCTTAGTGGCATGTTCTCCTCTCAGCTCTAGGGATTCCCGGTTCGAATCCCCATCTGGGTGGAGTTTCCATGTTCTCCCCGTGTCTGCGTGGGTTTCCTCCGGGTTCTCCGGTTTCCTCCCACAGTCCAAAAAACATGGATCAAGTCAATTGAATTCTCCAAATTGCCCCATATAGAGTGTGTGTGTGTGGGTGAGTGAGTGTGTGCCCAGTGATAGATTGGCACCCTGTCCTGGGTGTATCTGCCCAGCGCCCGAAACGTTCTCCCCTGGATGGGCATGGAGAACCCCCCCCCTGCTACCCTAATAGAGGATAAAGCGGAAGATAATGAATGAATGAATGATTGGCGCCCTGTCCTGGGTGTATCTGCCCATGGCCCGAAACGTTCTCCCCTGGATGGGCATGGAGAACCCCCCCGTGACCCTAATAGAGGATAAAGCGGGAGATGATGAATGAATGAATGAATGAATTATGGGTTTGGCTCAGAGTAGGTTTATAGTTTTTATCGTGCCGCTGGAGGCTGAACATGTAAACAGGTTTAAGGTGATTAATATGAGCAGATGATGATAAGTGTAACCCCGTCCTGTCCTGCAGCTTTGTGTGAGGGTTCAATGTGATTCTGGGTAAAATAATCTCCGCCCCCTGCTGCTCACCACAGGATCCCTCCACAGAGCCTCTCGCTTGATGCACTGTGGCCTCCATCTTAAGCGGCGTTCACACGTTGCTGTGTGTGGGAGGTGTGTGTATGTGTGTGTGTGTGTGTGTGTGTGTGTTTGCCGGGGTTCTTGAACTCACCCTGCTTCCATTTTCACAGCCAGATGCACACCTGCATATCTGTGTAATACAAACATACCATGAGCACCTCTTACTGCTGATGTTAGGACATCACACACACACACACACACACACACGCACACACCACACACACACACACACACACACACACCCTGTGAGGGATTTTTCCATCGACCCATGTGCTGCTGTAATAAACCATCTTGATTCTTCATCCATCCATTATCTTCTGCTTTATCCTCTATTGGGGTTGCGGGGGGAGGGGGGGGGGTTCCTCATGCCCATCCAGGGGAGAACGTTTTGGGCGCTGGGCAAATAGACCCTGGACTGGACACCAATCCATCGATGCGCACACACTCACTCACACACACACACTCTATATGGGGCAATTTGGAGAATTCAATTGACTTGCTCCATGTTTTTGGACTGTGGGAGGAAACCGGAGAACCCGGAGGAAACCCACGCGGACACGGGGAGAACATGCAAACTCCACCCAGATTGGGATTCGAACCGGGAATCTTTTATTTTGTCTCATTGCCACGAATGTGTAGATTTAAGCAAATTGTCATGACAACAGTTTAGGGAAGGCCCATGTTTGTACCTCTGCGTGTTGTAAAACACCTTGTCTGGCCCGCACAGTGCCACGACCTCAACCCCATCCCGCACCACCGGGGGGAACCAGAACGCAGCATGTGAGAGGTGCAGCTACGACAGCGAGGCCTGAAGAAAAGGCATTAAATATTAAAAACAATAACACGACAGCTTTGTGATGAGAACATGCTCACAGGGGCGTCAGCAATCCACCGTGAAGACTGATTCCATCGGCCACGCTGCGTTTTATTTATTCTGATACGTCAGAACATCAAAAGTACATGTGATTTTCACAAACTAAACTAATTTGATTGATCTTTTGCACGAGGCTGTGTGTATATCATTAAAATCAGTAGCTCTGCATGCGATGGCATTAAATTCTTCTCTGTTTGCACCGACCTGCGTTCTCGTGCTCCCTCGATGGCGTGACCTCACACTGTTCACGATTCCAAAACATTTTATTATCATGAATATCACACGTGGTACATGAGATATGAACGGAATTATGGGTCACGGACCCCCATGACCCCGTTATTTTAAAGTTATAATTAAAATTTTAAAGAAGAAAATGAGAATTCAATTTATTTATTTATTTTTAAATACAGTATATAAATATGTGAAATATAATAGAATATACGACTATGAATATATATAATATATATTCATTCATTATCTTCCACTTTATCCTCTATTAGGGTCACGTGGGGGGGTGGGGGGGTTCCCCATGCCCATCCAGGGGAGAACGTTTTGGGCGCTGGGCAGATACACCCAGGACAGGGCGCCAATCTATCACTGGACACACACTCACTCACACACACACACTCTATATGGGGCAATTTGGAGAATTCAATAGACTTGATCCATGTTTTTTGGACTGTGGGAGGAAACCGGAGAACCCGGAGGAAACCCACGCGGACACGGGGAGAACATGGAAACTCCACCCAGATGGGGATTCCAACCGGGGATCCCTAGCGCTGGGAGGCGAACGTGCCAAAACACTAAGCCACCGTGCCGCCAATAATATATATAATATACAAAAATAAAAATAATATAGAATATTTTAACTATAAATATATAAATATATATACAGGGCGGCACGGTGGCTTAGTGGTTTGGCATGTTCTCCTCTCAGCACTAGGGATTCCCGGTTCGATTCCCCAATCTGGGTGGAGTTTCCATGTTCTCCCCGTGTCCGCGTGGGTTTCCTCCGGGTTCTCCGGTTTCCTCCCACAGTCCAAAAACATGGATCAAGTCAATCGAGTTCTCCAAATTGCCCCATATAGAGTGTGTCTGTGTGAGTGAGTGTGTGTCCAGCGATGGATTGGCGTCCTGTCCTGGGTGTATCTGCCCAGCGCCCGAAACGTTCTCCCCTGGATGGGCATGGGGAACCCCCACCGTGACCCTAATAGAGGATAAATTGGAAGATAATGAATGAATGAATATATATACAGTATATGAAATAAATTTAAGAAAAAAAGTAGTATACAATAGATATAAATGAATATAGAATATAATATAGCAGCATATAGAATGTATATAAACGTATGTATACGTTCTATATGCTGCTATATTCTATTCTATTGTTTTCTCTCTTGTTTTAAAGTTTAGATCAGATTCAGGATTTAATTAGCTGCACATCTTGGGCTGATCTGTGATCAGTGTTACTGTATCTGATCTAACCTAATAAGTCTGTCTCTGTCTGAAAGCCTCGAACCGGCCGAGCGAAGTGAGGTAGCCGCGGTTGATCACGCCGTTTATTTTAATCTAATGAAGACACGCTGTTTTGAGAACCCGGTGCATCAGAAATTACGGCGGTTATAATCCAGAACCTCATGTATTTACATTATACAGACCAAAACATCGGGACGCCTCCGGAGCTTTAATGACATCATATTCTCTGTTGGTTTCTCCCGGGGGGGAGGGGCTGTGGACATGACGGGAGCTGATGACCGAGGGAAGGGATGGATGGGGGAGGGTGGTGGCATCTTATTCTGGTCCTTTAATTCTGAAGCAAAAGGACCGTCCGGGACGTGTCTCCGTCTCTGTCCCTCTCTGAGACAATGGAACTGAATGAAGCACCTGCCTTCGGGGGGCGTGTCCCAATATGTTTGTCTATGTTGTGTTGTCACAGACAGGGTTCTGCACACAGGAACATGTTTTATGTACCGATTGCATCATAGGCCGCCAGGTGGAACTGTCCATCCGTCCATTATCTTCTGCTTTATCCTCTATTAGGGTCAAACACTCACTCACACACACACACTCTATATGGGGCAATTTGCAGAACTCAATTGACCTTGATCCATGTTTTTGGACTGTGGGAGGAAACCGGAGAACCCGGCTGGTGGAACTGCAGGTACAGAACTCAGCACGGCAGGTTCTTTAGTCTGAGCTCGTTCCCGTTATCACCGCCCTCTCGCTCCGACTCATTTAGCTTCCTGCCTCTCGTTAAATACCCGCACACGGAACATTAGCAGAACCTACTGCAGGTACATCCATTACCTCCCTCACATCCTCGGCTCCGCCTCCCGTTCCTCAGCGCCATCACCCATGATAATGATGCGGTGATACCTTTAAAAAACGTAATATTCATGGCTGGTGATAAAAAATTCATCCATTATCTTACTGCTTTATCCTCTATTAGGGTCGCGGGGGGGCGGGGGGGGGGGGTTCTCCATGCCCATCCAGGGGAGAAGGTCTCAGGCGCTGGGCAGATACACCCAGGACAGGGGGGGCAATCTATCGCTGGGCACACACTCACTCACACACTCTATATGGGGCAATTTGGAGAACTCAATTGACTTGATCCATGTTTTTTGGACTGTGGGAGGAAACCGGAGAACCCGGAGGAAACCCACACCACGGGGAGGCGGAAAACACCCAGATTGGGACGGGACATGGAGAACATGCCACCCTAAGCCATGGCTGGTGATAATAAATTCCAAATTAAATGAAGAGGCATTTAATAATAAATGTAATAAAATCGTGGAATTGTTTCATATGCTGGTGACTTTTGGAACATCCATCCATCCATTATCTTCCGCTTTATCCTCTATAAGGGTCGCGTTCATGTTCTCCATGCCCATCCAGGGGAGAACATTTCGGGCGCTGGGCAGATACACCCAGGACAGGACGCCAATCTATCGCAGGGCACACACTCACTCACACACACACACTCTATATGGGGCAATTTTTGAGAATTCAATTGACTTGATCCATGTTTTTTGGACTGTGGGAGGAAACTGGAGAACCCGGAGGAAACCCTGGTGGACACGGGGAATCCCTAGTGCTGAGAGGAGAACATACTAACCATTAAGCCATGGCTGGTGATAATAAATGTAAATGAAGGAGCATTTAATAATAAATGTAATAAAAACATGGAATTGTTTCATATGCTGGTGACTCAGTTTTGGAACATTTATTCATTCATTATCTCCCGCTTTATCCTCTATTAGGGTCGTGGTGGGGTTCCCCATGCCCATCCAGGGGAGAGCGTCTCGGGCACTGGGCAGATACACCCAGGACAGGACGCCAATCTATCACTGGGCAGACACTCTCTCACACACACACACTCTATATGGGGCATTTTTTGATAATTCAATTGACTTGATCCATGTTTTTGGACTGTGGGAGGAAACCGGAGAACCCGGAGGAAACCCACGCGGACATGGGGAGAACATGGAAACTCCACCCAGATTGCGATTCGAAACGGGAATCCCCAGTGCTGAGAGGCGAACATGCCAAACCACTTAGCCATGGCTGGTGATAATAAATTCCAAATTAAATGAAGAGGCATTTAATAATAAATGTAATAAAATCGTGGAATTGTTTCATATGCCGGTGACTCAGTTTTAAATCATAAACGCGTAAATTCTGTAACTCGAGAATCGTTTTGTGTTTCGTTTTTATCCGACTTGATTATTTTTATTTGATTCTGCTGGAAAACTGGATTAAAACTGTAAATGAAATGCGCTTGAAGAGCTTCCCCGTGTGTGTGTGTGTGTGTGTGTGTGTGTGTGTGTGTGTGTGTTATGTAACTGTGTGTAGAGTGAACAGAGGCGGCGTGTTTGGTGTCTGAGTCATAGCTCAGATTTTCCATTCAGAGTGACAGAATCGTCGACGATCAACATTTAATAAAACCTTTTGCTTTTTGCGTTTATTATCAATTCTTTTTTTTGGGGCCAAAAGTATGTGAGCGCGCGTGTGGTTTTGCGGAGCTGCTCCTGACCGGATGCAGGTGTAAGCGAATGCAGCGGGGCTCCGTTTACACCTGGGGGCGACTCGGCGTCTCTGATATAACCGAGCTGCATGTCTCTGAACTGCGGGAATGAACCGGTGCTCCTGAACGAATCCCACGTTCCAACATCAGGCAGCAGACCGTCCTTTACTGGCAATCGAACCCGTTCCCTTTATTCTTCGAGGTGAGGATAATAGAGATGGACGGTTGATAGATGGAGGGGATAAATGAAGAGACAAATAGATAATAACAGTAATGGATGGAGGACGGGAAGGGCGGATGGAGAAGAGAGAGGGAGCATGGAGAGGAGACTTCATCCTGGTCCTGTGATGCTGTGATGGTTAATAAATTGTCCATTGCTGCTGCAATGTGTGAGCAGATTGCCTCTTGATTTCGGTCCCTCTCTCTCTCTCTCTCTCTCTCTTATTCTCTCTCCCTCTTGATCTTCCTCATTGTGTCCCCATCACGAGACCGATCTGCTGTTACGTAAGCGCCGTGCTGCCCCTGATTCTGCACTGCAGCGTTACTCAGCGCTTGTGTGGACGGTGCGTCTCTACAGATGCTCCCTGATCCGCCGATGTCCTGGGTTTCTGAGACCGTCGACACGCCGCTTCCCGGTGTCTTAAACATGAAGTGCAAAAATAAACCGTCCTCCTGCTGCACATGTGCACTGTAGGAACGAATATCCCATTATCATTTCCTTCACATTAACTGCCCCCCCCACACACCCTGCAAAAATGTTTAAAAACGTGTTACCAGAAGAGACTTTGCTCGTAAATGAACCTCGTCTCATTTAAAGACATATAAACATCCAGCCTTTAACTGTGGACAAAAAACAAACATGTCCTAATAACATACATGTGCTTATTATCGGCTCCCACAGTGGGTTGTGTCTTATATTGAATCGTGTGTAGCTACCGGGAAACGCCCGTGTCAGCTACGCTTTGATTTGGTTACAGATTTTTAATCGAACTTCATTATCTGACCCTAAAAAGAAAGGGGCACGTTCTCCTCTCAGCACTAGGGATTCCCGGTTCGAATCCCCATCTGGGTGGAGTTTCCATGTTCTCCCCGTGTCCGCGTGGGTTTCCTCTGGGTTCTCCGGTTTCCTCCCACAGTCCAAAAACATGGATCAAGTCAATTGAGTTCTCCAAATTGCCCCATATAGAGTGTGTCTGTGTGAGTGAGTGTGTGCCCAGCGATGGATTGGCGCCCTGTCCTGGGTCTATCTGCCCAGCGCCCGGGACGTTCTCCCCTGGATGGGCGTGGGGAACCCCACCGCGACCTTGGTAGAGGATAAAGCGGATAATAATGAATGAATGAATAAAAAGAAGGGACTCAGAATGAAAGAATAAATGAATTGTGGTGTGTGAGGTGTCCACATACTTTTGGCTTCTTGGTGAGTGTAGGCTCAGATGTATAGTGGGATGAAAAGACTGGATTTATTTTTAGTTAATTAAAGTGTGATTGGGAACAAACCCTTGATTTTTGCGCAATATAGTATGGAAGTGTGTGTGTGTGTGTGTGTGTGTGTGTGTGTGTGTGTGTGTGCGTGTGTGTGTACATGTGGTGGAATTCACAGGCACGTGTGTTGGAGTGTATATGGCCTGTACATATCCAGGGAGGCAGTCTGTGTTGCCATGGCGACCATGTGAATGGGTTTGGTGGTGTGAGTGGATGAGAATGTGACTGGAATGTTGGAGAGCAGTGTGTGTGTGTGTGTGTGTGTGTGTGTGTGTGTGTGTGTGTACATGTGCATCCTCACATCTTTCTCAGTGCACATTTAATACACACCATTATTTCAATTGCAGCCTATAATGTGCGTGCCGATTGTGTCATGTGACCTGCTGTATGCCAGATAAGGCACTGCATCATCTGTTTACACCAAACGCAACGTTCCGAAATGATGGTGAACGTGGGATGGATGATGGTGAACGTGGGCTGGATGATGGTGAACGTGGGCTGGATGATGGTGAACGTGGGCTGGATGATGGTGAACATGGGCTGGATGGTGGTGAACGTGGGCTGGATGATGGTGAACGTGGGCTGGATGATGGTGAACGTGGGCTGGATGATGGTGAACGTGGGCTGGATGATGGTGAACGTGGGCTGGATGATGGTGAACGTGGGCTGGATGATGGTGAACGTGGGCTGGATGATGGTGAACGTGGGCTGGATGATGGTGAACGTGGGCTGGATGATGGTGAACGTGGGCTGGATGATGGTGAACGTGGGCTGGATGGTGGTGAACGTGGGCTGGATGATGGTGAACGTGGGCTGGATGATGGTGAACGATGCTGGATGATGGTGAACGTGGGCTGGATGATGGTGATGGTGAACGTGGGCTGGATGATGGTGAACGTGGGCTGGATGATGGTGAACGTGGGCTGGATGATGGTGAACGTGGGCTGGATGATGGTGAACGTGGGCTGGATGATGGTGAACGAGGGCTGGATGGGTGAACGTGGGCTGGATGATGGTGAACGTGGGCTGGATGATGGTGAACGTGGGCTGGATGATGGTGAACGAGGGTGGGATGGTGATGATGAAGGTGAACGTGGGCTGGATGATGGTGAACTTGGGCTGGATGATGGTGAACGTGGGCTGGATGATGGTGAACGTGGGCTGGATGATGGTGAACGTGGGCTGGATGATGGTGAACGTGGGCTGGATGATGGTGAACGTGGGCTGGATGACGGTGAACGTGGGCTGGATGATGGTGAACGTGGGCTGGATGATGGTGAACGTGGGCTGGATGATGGTGAACGTGGGCTGGATGATGGTGAACGTGGGCTGGATGGTGGTGAACGTGGGCTGGATGATGGTGAACGTGGGCTGGATGATGGTGAACGTGGGCTGGATGATGGTGAACGTGGGCTGGATGGTGGTGAACGTGGGCTGGATGGTGGTGAACGTGGGCTGGATGATGGTGAACGTGGGCTGGATGATGGTGAACGTGGGCTGGATGATGGTGAACGTGGGCTGGATGATGGTGAACGTGGGCTGGATGATGGTGAACGTGGGCTGGATGATGGTGAACGTGGGCTGGATGATGGTGAACGTGGGCTGGATGATGGTGAACGTGGGCTGGATGATGGTGAACGTGGGCTGGATGATGGTGAACGTGGGCTGGATGATGGTGAACGTGGGCTGGATGGTGGTGAACGTGGGCTGGATGGTGGTGACGTGGGCTGGATGATGGTGAACGTGGGCTGGATGATGGTGAACGTGGGCTGGATGATGGTGAACGTGGGCTGGATGATGGTGAACGTGGGCTGGATGATGGTGAACTTGGCTGGATGATGGTGAACGTGGGCTGGATGATGGTGAACGTGGGCTGGATGATGGTGAACGTGGGCTGGATGATGGTGAACGTGGGCTGGATGATGGTGAACGTGGGCTGGATGATGGTGAACGTGGGCTGGATGATGGTGAACGTGGGCTGGATGATGGTGAACGTGGGCTGGATGATGGTGAACGTGGGCTGGATGATGGTGAACGTGGGCTGGATGATGGTGAACGTGGGCTGGATGGTGGTGAACGTGGGCTGGATGATGGTGAACGTGGGCTGGATGATGGTGAACGTGGGCTGGATGATGGTGAACGTGGGCTGGATGATGGTGAACGTGGGCTGGATGATGGTGAACGAGGGCTGGATGGTGGTGAACGTGGGCTGGATGGTGGTGAACGTGGGCTGGATGATGGTGAACGTGGGCTGGATGATGGTGAACGTGGGCTGGATGATGGTGAACGTGGCTGGATGATGGTGAACGTGGGACTGGATGATGGTGAACGTGGGCTGGATGATGGTGAACGTGGGCTGGATGATGGTGAACGTGGGCTGGATGATGGTGAACGTGGGCTGGATGATGGTGAACGTGGGCTGGATGATGGTGAACGTGGGCTGGATGATGGTGAACGAGGGCTGGATGGTGGTGAACGTGGGCTGGATGGTGGTGAACGTGGGCTGGATGGTGGTGAACGTGGGCTGGATGATGGTGAACGTGGGCTGGATGATGGTGAACGTGGGCTGGATGATGGTGAACGTGGGCTGGATGTGGTGAACTGGCTGGATGATGGTGAACGTGGGCTGGATGATGGTGAACGTGGGCTGGATGATGGTGAACGTGGGCTGGATGATGTGAACGTGGGCTGGATGATGGTGAACGTGGGCTGGATGATGGTGAACGTGGGCTGGATGATGGTGAACGTGGGCTGGATGATGGTGAACGTGGGCTGGATGATGGTGAACGTGGGCTGGATGATGGTGAACGTGGGCTGGATGATGGTGAACGTGGGCTGGATGATGGTGAACGTGGGCTGGATGTGGGCTGGATGATGGTGAACGTGGGCATGATGATGGTGAACGTGGGCTGGATGACGGTGAACGTGGGCTGGATGACGGTGAACGTGGGTTGGATGACGGTGAACGTGGGCTGGATGATGGTGAACGTGGGCTGGATGATGGTGAACGTGGGCTGGATGATGGTGAACTTGGGCTGGATGATGGTGAACGTGGGCTGGATGATGGTGAACGTGGGCATGATGATGGTGAACGTGGGCTGGATGATGGTGAACGTGGGCTGGATGACGGTGAACGTGGGCTGGATGGTGGTGAACGTGGGCTGGATGATGGTGAACGTGGGATGGATGATGGTGAACGCGGGATGGATGATGGTGAACGTGGGCTGGATGAAGGTGAACGTGGGCTGGATGATGGTGAACTTGGGCTGGATGATGGTGAACGTGGGCTGGATGATGGTGAACGTGGGCTGGATGATGGTGAACGTGGGCTGGATGATGGTGAACGTGGACTGGATGATGGTGAACGTGGGCTGGATGATGGTGAACGTGGGCTGGATGGTGGTGAACGTGGGCTGGATGATGGTGAACGAGGGCTGGATGATGGTGAACGTGGGCTGGATGATGGTGAACGTGGGTTGGATGACGGTGAACGTGGGCTGGATGACGGTGAACGTGAGCTGCATGATGGTGAACGTGGGCTGGATGATGGTGAACGTGGGCTGGATGATGGTGAACGCGGGCTGGATGATGGTGAACGCGGGCTGGATGATGGTGAACGTGGGCTGGATGATGGTGAACGTGGGCTGGATGATGGTGAACGCGGGCTGGATGATGGTGACGGGGGTCGGGAGGTCAGAACATCACAACGCCGCTTCCTCAGACAGAGCAGCTTCATCACGATCATCACAGCTTCCTTTAAAACAGGATCCTAACGACTCAATTAGAGAATGAAGGCACTAACGAGCCCCTTTTTTTAAAGTAACAGATGATAATATAACGTAATGAGCCGCGTCCATTACGTAAAAACCTTCATAAAGACATGTTCACCATCATCCAGTGGGTTTCCGTGTGGACGGTTCTGGTTTCATTCAAAGCTCTGGCTGAAGACCATAAGGATGAACCGGTGTGGAGACTGTAAGCCACGCCCTCTCATCAAACTTCAGTGTGAATGCTCTTCTGGATAAACAGAAACGAATTCACAAAGGCAGCAGAAGTGGATGTGAAAGCTCCAGAAGGTGTGATGAGGGTGTGATGTGTCTCGGCCCTGAGAGAGACGGGTGACCCGTCTGAAATGTCTTCTAACCTTTCACCAAATGAGCAAGTTGATCGGCTTCGGTTACCTCAGTGAGGGCAATTAGAATGATGGGCTTAGAAAATGAAAGAATGAGTGACATGTAGAACCTGGACGCTGATGTTTCATTAGCGTGACGATGGATCAACACGGTCAAAAGAACGGGGCTTTAAAATGTTCAACATTACTAAAAAAAAAACAAACAAAAAGAACAAAAAAAAACAAAAAAAAATTATATATATATATATACCAACCACTAAACCACTGTGCCACCCTATATATATATATATATGTATGTGTATGTGTGTGTATATATATATATATATATTATGGTGGCACAGTGGTTTAGTGGTTGGCATGTTCTCCTCTCAGCGCTGGGGATTCCAGGTTCGAGTTTCCATGTTCTCCCCGTGTCCGCGTGGGTTTCCTCCGGTTTCCTCCCACAGTCCAAAAACATGGATCAAGGTCAATTGAATTCTCCAAATTGCCCCATATAGAGTGTGTGTGTTTGTGTGAGTGAGTGTGTGTCCAGTGATAGATTGCCTCCCTGTCCTGGGTGTATCTGCCCAGCGCCTGAAATGTTCTCCCCTGGATGGGCATGGGGACCCCCCCCCCCCCCGACCCTAGTAGAGGATAAAGCAGAATATAATGTGTATATATATATATATATATATATATATATATATATATTTTTTTTTTTTTTTTTTTTTTAAGCATTTTCATGAGCACAACTTCAACACCTAGAACCCTGGTTCTGATGATGTCCTGCATCTGCATTGCTGCTGTAGCACTGACCTCTACTGGCTGGTTAAGAAGTTGCCGATCAAAGGGCAGGGGTACTAATGGTAGAACACGTCATACATCATGCTTCCCCCGTTGCTGGTGCTGTGTGTTTGTTGGAGGACGTATGTTGGTGGTGCAGGAATTGGACACGACTGAATTAGGAGACGACTCTGTGAATCTGATCCACATGGAAAGTGAGACAGGAGGGGGGCGTGTTGGGCGCGTCGGGGGCATTACGTCACGGTTTTCCTCCGGCACGTGTCCGACTGAAACAGCTGTGTAAACTGAATGAAGAAGCAAATTGAGGGTTGCGGTGTTGTCCTCAGGTTTTGTAGTTGTTCCTCAGACACCGGACATGGGCTGCTGAGAGCGTCAACACCAACAAACACCGCAATTCATAAATGATGCAAAATGAATGAGTTAAACTGGACATTCTTCACAAAAACAGCAGTAATGGTTGACCGCCCTGCTCTCTTTAACGTCTAATAAAGTTTTTTTTATATAAATGAAATAAATAAATGTATTATTATTTATGGCAGGGTGTACGGTGGGACCCTGGACAGGTCACTATTGTAGAGCAAACAAACCGATGAAGACCTTAGAACTTAAAGCGGGAGCGTGAGGATGTCAGAGTCGGAGTCTGAGAGGAACCAAAGAGCGGTGATTGGTTGCACCAAAAATAGGGCCGCCCAAATCTGGAGGTTCGGGTGCAGCCACGTCAGCTTGAATTAAGTCTTTCCATATCGGTGAGCAGAGAAGAGGAAGGAGCCTCCGGCGTGACCCGTCCTCTGCACAAAACAAAAGCCAGCCATCTTTGTTTCTCGTCACCAGCGCTCTCTTTTATGAGCTGTTTGTTTAGAGGGATGTGATTGGTGGCTTTGACGTGGTGACCGATATTGTGTCATCTGTCCCTCTCTTTGTCCCTCTCTCTCTCTCGCTCGCTCTCTCTCTCTTTGGCTTCCTTGTTTAATCCTCTTTAACAGGCCGCCACCATCAGCCATTTCATCACTTCTGACCTCCCAACCCCGCAGTCACATGACTGGCTCGGTTCCACCTCTCGGCTTGGCGCCCGCCAAGACCGTTCTCCATTTTGTTCGGTCACACCTTGTGCCTGTTGCGGTCATGCGATGGCATGTTTTTGGTCATGTCCAGGCCGGTTGCAGGCGCGTGCAGCCTCCGACGGTGAGAGCACCTGCCACACGTCCAACATCGCCGGCGGCGACGACCTTTTCCTCTCCGTGGTTCTTCGGCTCGCCGTTTTCTCGCTTCTCGACATAAACATCGTAAAATCCTACAGAACTCTTCGATGAAGCGTGCGAGAGCTTGCTGGATGACCCGTTTATCAACCACTGGCATCCGTATGATGTTCTGTTCCATCGTGTTCCAAGTTTTTATTTTTTTTATTTATTTTTTTTTTCCCTCTCTCTCCTTTTCCTCCTCTTTTTTCCCGTCATGCATTGGCTGAATAATTCAAATCAATCAAATAAAAGCACAACTAACAGGATGAGGCTACAATAATCTGTAGAACTGTTCCTGTAAAAACGTACATCAGTGCAGCCAGATTACCATTCAGATTGCAAAAGCTACCAGACATGACAGGTTATAAAAAATAAAATAAAATTAAAAAACGTCGGCACGGTGGCTTAGTGGTTTAGCACGTTCTCCTCTCAGCGCTAGGGATTCCTGGTTCGAATATCCATCTGGGTGGAGTTTCCACGTTCTCCCCGTGTCTGCGTGGGTTAGGGTTCTCCTCCGGGTTCTTCGGTTTCCTCCCGCAGTCCAAAAACATGGATCAAGTCAATTGAATTCTCAAAAATTGCCCCATATAGAGTGTGTCTGTGTGAGTGAGTGTGTGCCCAGCGATGGATTGGCGCCCAGTCCTGGGTGTATCTGCCCAGTGAAACGTTCTCCCCTGGATGGACATGGGGAACCCCACCGTGACCCTAATAGAGGATAAAGCGGGAGATAATGAATGTATGAATGAAAATTTTAAAAAATGTGTGTGGTCATCGGGAGGTCGAATTCCGGGGGATGATATCAATGTGTGTCTGCACTGGTGACTTCCAGTGTGTCTCCATCCATCCATCCATTATCTTCTGCTTTATCCTCTACTAGGGTCGCGGGGGGGGGGTTACCCATGCCCATCCAGGGGAGAACGTTTCGGGCGCTGGGCAGATACACCCAGGACAGGGCGCCAATCTATCACTGGGCACACACTCACTCACACACACACACTCTATATGGGGCAGTTTGGAAAACTCAATTGACCTTGATCCATGTTTTTGGACTGTGGGAGGAAACCGGAGAAGAGGAAACCCACGCGGACACGTGGAGGACATGGAAACTCCACCCAGATGGGGATTCGAACCGGGAATCCGCCAGCGCTGAGAGGAGAACATGCCAAACCACTAAGCCACCGTGCCGTCCCCAGAGTTTCTCCATATCTTTTAAACCATGGACCTTTGGGATTGCTTCCAACTCGCCCCACAACCGTCATCAGAGGAAGTGGTTTAGAAAAGTGGAATTATTGAGGAGAAAATGGTGACGGAGCCGGAGGACATTTAATTATTCACCACCAAACGAGACGCCATCTTCTACATAGAACTTATCCATTGATCATCATCTTAAAATACCATCAGCTCAGATTTAATTAAATGAATTAAATCGTCCGGAAATGTGAGAAAGTCATTTGTAAAGAAAAAAGGAACAAACATCCATCCATTATCTTCCGCTTTATCCTATATTAGGGTCGTGGGGGGGGTACTCCATGCCCATCCAGGGGAGAACGTTTCAGGCGCCGGGCAGAAACACCCAGGACAGGACGCCAATCTATCGCTGGGCACACACTCACTCAATTACACATACACACTCTATATGGGGCAATTTGGAGACCTTGATCCATGTTTTTGGACTGTGGGGGAAAACCAGAGAACCCGGAGGAAACCCACGCGGACACGGGGAGAACATGGAAACTCCACCCAGATGGGTATTCGAAACGGGAAAACACACACTCTATATGGGGCAATTTGGAGAACTCAATCGACCTTGATCCATGTATTTGGACTGTGGGGGGAAACCCGGAGAACCCTGGAGGAAACCCGCGCGGACACGGGGAGGACATGGAAACTCCACCCAGATGGGGATTCGAACCGGGAAAACACACACTCTATATGGGGCGATTTGGTGAATTCAATTGACCATATTTTTTGGACTGTGGGGAGGAAACCCATGCGGACACGGGGAGTACTCCACCCAAACTCCACCCAGGATTGGGATTCGAAGCAGGAATCCCTTGCTAACCACTAAGCCACGGTGCCGCCCACTGGTAACAGAGTCTGTATGATATACTTTCACCTTAGATGAGCTTTAAATAGTGTAAAGTCTGTTATGGGGGGGTGGAGGGGGGGGGGGGGTGGGGGTTTAACTCGGAGGCCGGTTGAAATCTGCTTACTGTAATAGGTTTAGATCAGAGTGCAGCTTTTCACCGAGCCAGCCACAGAAACGGCACACAGGGTGGATGAGCGCAACAGAGATGATCTGATGAACCATGACGCCATTCCACTAATTACACAGAGCGTTCAGTGACGAGGTTCTACCTCAATTAAAACGATTGTGGTTATTTATGATTTAGCCGGATGCTGACCGTCTTCTGCCTCCATCTTTTCCACTGTAAATGTTCAGTGTGATCAGTGTTGCATTGTGTCTGAACACACAGTAACATCCATCCATCCATCATCTTCCACTTTATCCTCTATTAGGGTCGTGGGGGGGGGGGGGGGGTTCCTCATGCCCATCCAGGGGAGAACGTTTCGGGCGCTGGGCAGATACACCCAGGATAGGGCGCCAATCGCTGGGCACTCACACACACTCACTCGCACATACTCACAAACACACTCTATATGGGGCAATTTGGAGAATTCAGTAGACCTTGATCCTGAGAGCTGAGAGGAGAACATGCTAAACCACTAAGCCACCGCGCCGCCCCACTCAGTAACATGTGAAACCAATAGGACGTCCATTTATAATAATGAGTTGTAGAAGTCCATCCATCCATCCATCATCTTCCGCTTTATCCTCTAATAGGGTCGGGGGGGGGGGGGGTGGGGGGGGGGGGTGGGTGGGGGGGGGGGGGGGGGGGGGGGGGGTGGGGGGGGGGGGGGGGGGGGGGAGGGGGGGGGGGGGGGGGGGGGGGGGGGGGGTGGGGGGGGGGGGGGGGGGGTGGGGCGGGGGGGGGGGGTGTTGGGGGGGGGGGGTGGGGGTGGGGGGGGGGGGGGGGGGGGGTGGGGGGGGGGGGGGGGGGGGGGGTGGGGGGGGGGGGGGGGGGGGGGGTGGGTGTCCAAGGTGGGGGGGGGGGGGGGGGGGTTCCAGGGGGTCTGGGGGCCAAGGGGGGGAATAATCGATGGGGGGGGGGGGGGGGGGTGGGGGGGGGGGGGGGGGGTTTCTCCATGTCCATCCAGGGGAGAACGTTTCGGGCGCTGGGCAGATACACCCAGGACAGGACGCCAATCTATCACTGGACACACTCACTCACACAGACACACTCTATATGGGGCAATTTTGAGAACTTCAATTGAATTGATCCATGTTTTTGGACTGTGGGAGGAAACCGGAGAACCTGGAGGAAACCCACATGGACACGGGGAGAACGTGGAAGCTCCACCCAGATGGGGATTCGAATTCGGGAATCCCCAGCGTTGAGAGGAGAACATGCTAAACCACTAAGCCACCGTGCCGCCCCACACAGGAACATGTGAAACCAATAGGACGTCCATTTTTAATAATGAGTTTTAGAAGTCGCTCGGGTTAATGAGCAATCAGCAGTCGTTATGAAAGCACGGTGGGGGGGCGGTGCACCCCCCCTGCTGCCCCTCGGTAAACCCGGTGAGAACCGGGTGAGAACCCGGCGAGGCGGCTGAAGCGCGACAGCTGGAGCTGAACGATAAGAATGATAAATAAATCTCATTTCTGTAAGGGCCGTGGTATCGGGCCCCGCAGCAGGGGGCAGGTGCGGCTACGTCTGGATCATCAGCAAAAAAAAATCACCAAAAACATCATCATTCTGAGGATTATAGAACAGAAAAAAAAAAAAACTAATTTTGAGAAATACTAACACGTTATCGTAATAATACAATTACAATAATTACAATAATATTATGTTACGCCAACCTATCGCTGGGCACACACTCACACACACAGACACACTCTATATGGGGCAATTTAGAGCATTCAGTTTACCTTGAATAAAGTTTTCGGATTATGGGAGGAAGCCGGAGAACCTGGAGGAAACCCAATAATGATAATAATCCATCCATCCATTATCTTTCGCTTTATCCTATATTAGGGTCGCGGGGGCAGGGGGTGGTTCCCCATGCCCATCCAGGGGAGAACGTCTTGGGCGCTGGGCAGATACTCACTCACACAAACACACTCTATATGGGGCAATTTGGAGAACTCAATTGACCTTGATCCATGTTTTTGTGGGAGGAAACTGTGACCCGGAGGAAAATCTGCCCTACACATAGAACATGGAAGCTCCACCCAGATATTCGAAACGGGAATGGCTGAGATGAGAACATGCTAAACTCTGCTGTCCTGTGGATCGTAATTTAAACCTTTTGGAAGGTTCTAAGGTTCTCAGAATGCCGTTCTTCGGTTGTTCCAGCTGCTCTCTCTCTGTCTCTCTCTCTCTCTCTCTCTGTCTCTGTTTGTTTGGAGTTTGAAACGTTCTGTATTCTGTCATCGGCGTTCCGTGTCATTACCTCCTCCTCATCACGCTGCCGCGGTCTCACTGAGTGCTGCTTCACACCGAGAGCTCGAGATGTAAAATAAAAAGGATGGAGCAGGAAAGAGAGGTGGATGGAGGGTGTGGAGGGTGTGGAGGGATGGAGGGTGTGGAGGGTGTGGAGGGATGGTGGTGTGGAGGGATGGTGGGTGTGGAGGGATGGTGGGTGTGGAGGGTGTGGAGGGATGGTGGGTGTGGAGGGATGGTGGGTGTGGAGGGTGTGGAGGGATGGTGGGTGTGGAGGGATGGTGGGTGGGCTCATCTAAAAAGATGTGGACGGATGGCTGTATGGATGGAGACGCAGCAATACAAATGAATCGATTAGATCAGGACCGGTAGACTGAAAGAAAACATCTGTATGAACGGATGGAGGGATGATGGGCGGGGTTTATCTGGATATGATACAGAAGGATGGATGGAGGGATGATGGGCGGGGCTTATCTGTATATGATACAGAAGGATGAATTGATTAATGTTAATAGAGTTTTAGGAAAATGGAGAAATGGTTAGATGATGATAAAGATAGATAAGGAGAAGGATGGCCGGCTGTACATAGACGCACTGAGATATAAGAGATGAATAGATGGATGGATGGATTGATGGATGGATGGATGGATTGATGGATGGATGGATGGATGGATGGATGGATGATGGGCGGGGTTTATCTGGATATGATACAGAAGGATGGATGGATGGATGATGGGCGGGGTTTATCTGGATATGATACAGAAGGATGAATTGATTAATGTTAATAGAGTTTTAGGAAAATGGAGAAATGGTTAGATGATGAGAAGATAAAGATAGAAGGTGATGGATGGCCGGCTGTACATAGATGCACTGAGATATAAGAGATGGATGGATGGATGGACGGACGGATGGACAGACGGATAGACGGATGGATGGACGGATGGACGGACGGACGGATAGACGGATGGATGGACGGATGGACGGACGGACGGATGGACGGATGGATGGATGGATGGATGGACGGACGGATGGACGGATGGATGGATGGATGGACGGATGGATGGATGGAGGATAATAGATCAGTGCAAACATTGGTGTGCAGATCCAGGTTGAAGGCCATAATGCGTTTGTTTCTGGTTCTCCGTTGGTGGATGTTGCGCCTCCTGCAGGATGAATATGGATGTGGATGATAAACAGAGACGACTCTGATCAGCACTCTGTGTTCTAAATGATGTCATTTTGCTGAGCTGTGATTGGTCCATCGGGAGTTAAAAGCCCCCCCCCTTTGAAGATGAGTGGATGATTGGAGTGAATGAGTGATGCTGTTGGTTCATATTAGAACTCATGCTTTCGTCTGCCGTTTGTTCGGAACTCATCTGTATGAAGCATTAACCAGCCGACTGAGTCGAGAACCGACGGAGCACGGCGTTCTCTCCTCCCTCGTTCTCTCCTCTTTCGTTCTCTCCACCCTCGTTCTCTCCACCCTCGTTCTCTCCTCCCTCGTTCTCTCCTCCCTCGTTCTCTCCTCGCTCGTTCTTTCCACCCTCGTTCTCTCCACCCTCGTTCTCTCCTCCCTCGTTCTCTCCTCGTTCTCTCCTCCCTCGTTCTCTCCACCCTCGTTTCTCTCCTCCCTCGTTCTCTCCTCCCTCGTTTTCTCCTCGCTCGTTCTTTCCACCCTCGTTCTCTCCACCCTCGTTCTCTCCTCGTTCTCTCCTCCCTCATTCTTTCCACCCTCGTTCTCTCCTCCCTCGTTCTCTCCTCCCTTGTTCTCTCCTCCCTCGTTCTCTCCACCCTTGCTCTCTCCTCCCTCGTTCTCTCCTCCCTCATTCTCTCCTTCCTCGTTCTCTCCTCGTTCTCTCCTCGTTCTCTCCACCCTCGTTCTCTCCTCCCTCGTTCTCTCCTCCCTCATTCTCTCCTTCCTCGTTCTCTCCTCCCTCATTCTCTCCTTCCTCGTTCTCTCCTCGTTCTCTCCTCGTTCTCTCCACCCTCGTTCTCTCCTCCCTCGTTCTCTCCTCCCTCGTTCTCTCCACCCTCGTTCTCTCCTCCCTCGTTCTCTCCTCCCTCGTTCTCTCCACCCTCGGTCTCTCCTCCCTCATTCTCTCCTTCCTCGTTCTCTCCTCGTTCTCTGCTCCCTCGTTCTCTCCTCCCTCGTTCTCTCCTCCCTCGTTCTCTCCACCCTCAGTCTCTCCTCCCTCATTCTCTCCTTCCTCGTTCTCTCCTCGTTCTCTGCTCCCTCGTTCTCTCCTCCCTCGTTCTCTCCACCCTCGTTCTCTCCTCCCTCGTTCTCTCCTCCCTCGTTCTCTCCTCCCTCGTTCTTTCCACCCTCGTTCTCTCCTCGTTCTCTCCTCCCTCATTCTTTCCACCCTCGTTCTCTCCTCCCTCGTTCTCTCCTCCCTTGTTCTCTCCTCCCTCGTTCTCTCCACCCTTGCTCTCTCCGAGAACGTTTCGGGCGCTGGGCAGATACACCCAGGACAGGACGCCAATCTATCGCTGGGCACTCACTCACACAGACACAGACACTCTATATGGGGCAATTGGGAGAACTCAATTGACCTTGATCCATGTTTTTTGGACTGTGGGAGGAAACTGGACACGGGGAGGACATGGAGATTCGAACCGGGAAGCCACCGTGCTGCCGGACATTAGTATTAATTAATTATTAATTTGTAGTGTCTTTCAGTTGCATTACACTGTATAAAACCCACTCATGCTTGTTGGATAACGGGACGCCTCCACCTTTCGGGAAGACCCTTTACTGTTCTTTGATGTTATAGGCCTTTTTTTTATAGACCTTTGATTTTATAAACCATTGATGGTTTTCTACAACATTTTGGAGCGTGGAATTTATTTTGGAACTCAAACAAACAGAAACCCTTCACGAACCCTTCGTTCGGTCTCTATTGTTGGGGTGAAAGTGTTCCAGACAGACCCCTCTCCACCCCCCCCCACCCCCCGTTCTCTCTCACCCCTCCCCCTGCCCTTAACTTGCATAAGCTGTTGAAGTGGAGCACTGTGGATTAGCTCCCCCGCGTTCATTACGGCTCGATGCTGAACTGGTTTGTACCGAACCTCCGTCCGCGTCGCCTCTCCAAACCGCAGACCCATTAGAGTCCCGAGACCCGACTTCACACACGACGCCTTCGGTTTCTCTAAAGGTCCTGACACACTTTTTCGGATGGGGTCGCTCCGGGTAAGTCTGTGGAATGTCACTAATGCTTCGGGATCTTCCGCCTTGGCAGTGGGTTTTGAGTAATCCGTGTATTTCAGACCTGGTCTTGTGTTTGTGAATGTTCTTCACACTGAGAGTGAGACCTGTCTGGTTGTTCTCCAACATTCTGATCGTCGTGATATAATATAATAAAATTATAACAAAAGAACGGGTGGATATGTTCTCAAGTGGATATGTTCTCAAGTACATTATAGGATTCCTCTGCAGTGAAAAGCACAAACTCCGGCCCTACAGATTTAAGTTGCTTTTTTTTTTTTTGTAAATTGTTTTGCTGCAGCTTTGATGAAACATTCAACTTTATTATTTATAAGAGCTGAATCTGAGCTTTCTTTCAGAAATGAACGTAAAAGCTCTTACTGGGTTTATTGCCATTCGTTTGGATGTGAATATTTTGGGGTTAATGGTCTTGTGGTTCTCTCCTGATGATATTTAATGATGCTTCAGGAGTTTATTCCAGACCAGTTAAAAACAGAGCTTAATCTTTTTACAGGCGGAGATACAAAACCTTATAATGTTTTTTATTTGTGGATTTATAAGTTGATCTTTTTGTGCAGCAGCAGCAGCAGCAGTTGAGTCTTCAACCCTTAGAGATTCCTAAAAGTACCTGTGAAGGTCCGATCTCAGATAATGAGCTGATGGATCTCTGACTATATAAAGGCCTCTTTAACGAACACTTTGGCATTTTTTAATACATTTCTTATTTTCTTTACCCTTATGATGCGACTGCGATTAATTTGGCATCTTGGCTTTTTATGTTAATTAATTAGTCAAATAAATGATTTTCACTCTGCTTCGGGATAACTCTTCACTCATTCCACAAACCTTTCATGGGCTTTTAGTTCTTTATTGTTTTTTTGTTTCATCCACCCCGACGTTCCTCAATGCATTCTCTCATTGGCTTTGAAGAGGCCTTTGATTGAAGGATGGCCGTCATTGTTTAAGAAATGAACAGCATTCAGCAGACAGCCTTCCTGAGTGACTTACAGGGATTATAACTTCTACAATTTAAGCAACCCGGGGTTAATCACCTTGCTGGAGGCTCCAACGGTGGCAGATTGGCAGCGCTGGTGTTTGTTGATGACACTCTATATGAGGCATGAGATGGGAACCTTGTTATATGAAGTGTAAAAGGAACCTGGGCTTCTGCAACTCGGATACACGATCCATCTTCATGCTCATTCTTCTGCAGAGAGCTTTAAGGCTTCTTCTCTTTAAATATGTCGGCTGGATCTGGTTCTAATTCGTCCAATTCAACAGGAAACGAAGGCATTCGCAGAGTTTTCACATGGCGTAGTTTATAAACTAGGAAAGGCTCCACCACCGTACCAGGAGACAAGCATTAGATAATAAATAAATGAATAAACGTTAAACGATACTGTAATGTTAGGATGAGACCTTTGTAATCTTATTTAAAGCTTGGAAACATGAGTCCCGGTGAAGTGAAGAGAGGGATCAGTTGTCAATTTTAAAAAAAAGATCAATTTTAGGAGTTGCCTTTAGAAAGTTTGCAGTAGCAGCTTCATCGGAATACTTTGCATTCACAGACGGCGCCCCCCTCCAGACCGACGTGTTATTAACGTTCACAAGAGGCTTCCACGTGAAGAGCTGATGGAGCTCTGACTGTGTGTTGGGATTTTGGGTGTGAAGTGGTACCGAATAACACACATCCCATAAAACACGAGTTCAGAAACCCTGGAGCATGCTGCAAATGCATTCAACATTGTGGAAACAGTTTGGGGAAGGCCGTAATTATCCCGTCATGACTGCAGGAAGGGTTCAGAAGGAGTTTTGTGTGGAAGGAACCTGACCGGCCCACACAGAACCCTGATCTGAACACCATTCAACACTTTTGGAATGAACTAGAACAGTGAATGTCCAACATCAGGGTCTGACCTCAGATGTGGTCCTCTGGGGAAATGGGGAAAACATTCTCATAGACAATTCGGAATCTTGTAGAAAGCCGTCGCAGGAAAGAATCAGAATCAGGTTTATTTGTCACATACGTAGATATACATTGTATATCTACGTATGACTTCTCCACATAAAGTTTAAATTTAAGAAGATAAGAAAAATAGAATAAAGACTGTAGGTGTAATGTGTTTGTGTGTAATGTCAATACATTTGTGCATATAATATATATTCATTTGCACTGTTACATGCAATTTGTTTACATTTTCTTGGTTCGGAAGAACCATTTGTTGCCTTCCTGCTTAATATCGGTGCCTGATGTCTTAAATAGTTTTGACCTCTGCACATTTTAAATGCTAGAATGCTTAAATTAAGATTATCTATGATTTATTATTGACGTATATAAACCAACCCCACATCTCAACTCCGGTCATGTTTATATTGTTCATGATTATATGACTGTAGCGTCTTTAATAATTTGTAAGTATTGTAAACTCCTTAATTCTTCTAAATAATTATGATGGACTACAGGTTTCTCCTCCTTCTTGTTTCCTCTCAGTGTTTGAGGAAGTCCGCTCTGCAGCAGACCCGCTTGGCCTCCAGCCAGTTTCAGTCGACCCAAAAAAATGTCTGTCTCCTACGATGAATCCGCCGCCGCTGCCGACGAGGCCATGGACAGTTTTTGGGAGGTAGGAAAATGCACGACACAGTGCTTTTCTCTCTCTCTCTCTCTCTCTCTCTCTCTCTCTCACCCGAGACCCGATCCGAGGCCTGGTGCCGCGCTTCCGCCCGACCCGAGTCTGATTAGAGATGAAACACAGAGGCACGTTGTGTTCTTCATGTCTGAATCTGCCAGAAATCCCACAATGGGTCTTATTTACCCCAGAACTGGCTCCTCGGCGGGATCTGCCACCTGCTGCGGTTCTTCAAAGAGACACTGTGATGTGCGGCTCTGAGCGGGGACTGTTCAGATTAAAGTCTTGCATTTTAAGTTTACATTTTTTTTTATACATTTTTCTTGCTGCCTTGTTTATTACAATAACAAAAAAAAATAATACCAACAATAATAAAAAAGGAATATACTAAGAATATTAAACAGCAGTACAATCAAAAAGAACAACAATAATTATTATTATTATATTTTTATCAATAATAGCCAGAATTTGACGAATAGAACCTTTAGTTGTTTGATCTCTTAATACTGTCTTAATAATGTTTTAATAGGGGGGAGGCTGTGGACAGGGGGGGGGTCCCATGCCCATCCAGGGAAGTAGGTTTTGGGCACTGGGCAGATACACCCAGGATAGAGCGCCATGACACCCAGGCACACACACACACACACACACACACACTCACTATAGGACGATTTACATTTAGGCAATTTAGGGCAACCATCCATCCATCCATTATCTTCCGCTTTATCCTATATTAGGGTCGCGGGGAAGGTTCCCCATGCCCATTCACAGGAGAACGTCTCAGGCGCTGGGCAGATACACCCTGGACAGGGCGCCAATCTATCGCTGGGCACACACTCACGCACTTTTTGGACTGTGGGAGGAAACCCACGTGGACACGGGGAGGAGATGGAAGCTCCACTCAGATTGGGATTCGAACCAGGAATCCCTAGTGCTGAGAGGAGAACATGCTAAACCACTAAGCCACCGTTAGGGCAACAAGTTCACCTTAAATCCAGAGGAAACCACCCTTAGAAACAACTCTCAGACCCTAATTAGTATACGGCGCACCTCCCATTGACTGACAGAAATCAACAATAATGATGACGATGATGATAATGATAACAGCCTAATACATTCATTTTAAATCCCTCGTTAACATCGTGTTAATTAGCCCTGAGTCCTGCAGGTGATGAATAATGGCTTCGGGCCCACTGTGGTGTGCAGGGCCTCGTCAGCAGCGAGCTGAATGCTGATGTGGATCGATGGTTCCTCCATCGATCTCCCACAGGCCGCCGCACGCACTGCAACGTTTTATCACTTTAACGTCCGTCGGGTCGTCATCCGTCTCCGGACACACAGCCGAACGGACCCGAAGAGACGAAAAGTGCAGTTAACGTTAACACACGCTCCATGACCGGGTGCCTGTAGATGGCAAACCATGAGACCGTTAAAAGCTTCAATGGAGGTTCCACCGCAAAGTAAAGAACTGTTCCGGGGAGGTTATGAGATTCTGCGGAATCCCCGAGGTGTTCAGTCAGATTGAGGTCAGCCTCAGTTGAGCCTGGAATCTCTTTACACCCAACGGCTCAAGCTGCACCACCATGGACACGGTGCGCAGGACGGAGATATATATACCCATTTAATAAAGCTATACATCACATGAGAACAGTCTGGAGAACACACACCAGAGAGTGTTTACTGCTTTTCACCGACGGCAAAAGAACGTCAAGTCTCCGGTTTCCTCTGACGATTTAAAAACAAGTTGGAAATGGTTTTGGTGTTTAAACGGTGTACGCGTCACTTCACTTCGTCCCAAATCCAGACAAATCAGAGGGTTGTGTCAGGCAGAGAATCCTTTCCGGATCGTTCGACTGTGAAGAGTTCCTAAACGTAACAGGTGAAAAAAAAAGATATGGCCGTTATCTTGGCCAAAAAAAAAAACTGCTTGCAGTTACACATTACCACCAGAGAGGTCTCCAAATCCATCCATCCATTATCTTGCGCTTTATCCTCTATTAGGGCCGGCGGGCGGTTCCCAATGCCCATCCAGGGGAGAACGTTTCGGGCGCTGGGCAGATACACCCAGGACAGGACGCCAATCTATCACTGGACACACACACACACTCACACAGACACACTCTATATGGGGCAATTTGGAGAATTCAATTGACCTTGCTCCATGTTTTTTGGACTGTGGGAGGAAACCGGAGAACCCGGAGGAAACCCATGCAGACGGGGGAGAACATGCAAACTCCACCCAGATCGGGATTCGAACCGGTAATCCGTAGCGCTGAGAGGAGAACATGCCACATGGAGTTCTCCGGTTTCCTCCCTCAGTCCAAAAACATGGATCAGGTCAATTGAATGCTCCAATTTGCCCCATATAGAGTGTGTCTGTGTGAGTGAGTATGTGTGCCCAGCGATAGATTGTCCCCCTGTCCTGGGTGTATCTGCCCAGCGCCCGTAACGTTCTATGCTGGAACCCCCCCCCCCCCCATCGGCATTCCAGCATCACTTTTTGGAATTAAAGGTGTAAGGCTTTGTTCTCTGTATGCATGAGGATGTGTGTCTGTGCTTCTGGAACTTCCTTTCAGTTACTATGAGCTGACTGCAGAGGATTAAAGAAAACCGAGTACACACACACACACACACACACACACACACACATACACACACACACACAAAGCTGTGACAGCCATTGCGTAACTCCACATGCACAGCCATGAGCTGGACTTTCAACACCCGCCTCCTTATTTCTCTCTTTGCCTCCGTCCAGTCTCTCGAACCCCCTCTTTTAAACTTCTCGTATATTTTTTTATCATCTCTTCTTACCGTATAGATGGTCTTTGTAGTTTTTTTTTTGTTTATTTTTTTTTTTTGGTCTTTGTAGTTCTACCGTTCCATTCTGTAGTCCATCTGTTTCGCCACATACATGGTTACTCCCCTTTACTCTGTTCTAGGGCGTGGTAGCTCAGGGGTTCCGGTGTTGGGCCGTCAATCAGAAGGTTGTGGGTTTAAATCCCAGGTCCTCTGAAGTTACCAATGTGGGTCCTTGGGGAAAGACCCTTAACCCTCATTGCTCCAGGGATGCTGAGCTCTGACCCCACCATATTTTTAACGTCTGCTAAAATGACCAAATGCAAATGTGTCTGTGGTTGTGTATTGGTGTGTGTCGTGCTGGTACCACGCCACCGCTAGGTTCTTGTAGGCAACGCTGAACTTTCTGTGACTCCTCCACACGTAAACAAACCCGACGGGTTATTGGGGAACGTCGCCTTCTAAGATGACGAATGACTCCGAACACAGTGTGGATCGATAAAGCAGATTACCGTGAAGTGGAGCTTCCACCCAGCATGCACTGTTCCTTCTCACCCACAGGTGGGGCACTACAAGCGCGCTGTCAAGAGGTTTGATGACGGCCATCGACTCTGCAACGATCTCATGAACTGCCTGCAGGAGCGTGCCAAGATCGAGAAGGCCTACAGTCAGCAGCTCACCGAGTGGTCCAAGAGATGGAGACAGCTGATTGAGAAAGGTCAGCGGGCTTGTCCTATTCAGAGCATGCTGTCCAGAGTACAGATGATAAGGAGATACACACAACGCCGGGGTTCTAGGCAGGTTTTACAGAACCTGCAAAAAAGGTTAGATGGATGTCCACCATCAGGAGAACCTGGAATAACAAAAACGACACTGCTCTTCTGAATAGCCTGTCTTTTGAAACCGTTACCACCAAACGTTTGTGTGTGTGTGTGTGTGTGTGTGTGTGTGTGTGTGTGTGTGTGTGTGTGTGGGTGGGTGTATTAACGCGTTTGTATGTGTGTTAAACGCAGGTCCTCAGTACGGCTCGGTGGAGCGAGCCTGGCTGGCCGTGATGACGGAGGCGGATAAGGTGAGCGAGCTCCATCAGGAGGTGAAGAACGGCCTGCTGAACGAGGACGTGGAGAAAGTGAAGAACTGGCAGAAGGACGCCTACCACAAACAAATGATGGGCGGCTTTAAGGAGGCCAAAGAGGCGGAGGAAGGGTTCAAAAAAGCGCAGAAACCCTGGGCTAAGAAACTCAAAGAGGTGAGAAATTATTTCTAGGGCTGTATTCAACTACAAATTTTCGTAGTCGAATCTGATTGGTCAGATTTTCCCTATAGTCGACCGATAGTCGAATCAGTTAAAATTTCACCACAAGATGGCGCTATAAGCATAGTTTTTACAAAAGATTTTTTTAATATATATTTTACTTGTTTTTCTAAGAAAAGAAAACCTTTTTTTTTTGTTTTTCTTTTTTCTTTTTTTTCTAGAAATTAGGATGATTTTATTTGACAAAAGGCTATATATATAACGAAAACAAAGACATTTCATGTAAAAACTAATGCTTAGCAGCAGCCATGGGCGCCCCCATGTGGTCAAAATGGTACATTGGACTATGAGGTTCATAGTCGACTACGGTTCTCCGAATCGAATCGTCGAATCAGCGAATATTGCAGCTCACCCCTAATTATTTCTTATATTTTTATTTTACTGAAATCAAAAGACTGGCGTAAAACATCCGTCCATCCATCATCTTCCACTTTATCCTCTATTAGGGTTGCGGGGGGGTTCCCCATGCCCATCCAGGGGAGAACGTTTCGGGCGCTGGGCAGATACACCCAGGACAGGACACCAATCTATCACTGCTCACACACTCACTCACACAGACACACACTCTATTGTACTCAATTTGGAGAACTCAATTAACTTGATCCATGTTTTTGGACTGTGGGAGGAAACCGGAGAACCCGGAGGAGACCCACGCGGACACGGGGAGAACATGGAAACTCCGCCCAGATGGGGATTCGAACGGGGAATCCCTAGCGCTGAGAGGAGAACATGCCAAACCGCTAAGCCGCCGTGCCGCCCGGCATAAAACACACGATCAGTGATCAATACCTCACCATCATCACAACAGCGTGCCAAGACAGTTTAGAACAGTCTATATCTCGTGGGGTGGCATAACGGTTCTCCCTGGGTGCTCAGTAGGATGGCCATAGCGTTTTCCTTGTGAAGTTTTGCATGTTCTCCCTCTCTTTAGTCCGTGTGCTGTAGCTGTTATTTAATTTGCGATTTGACGCCGATCTGTTCAGGACTTTCTTAACTCTTGTTATGAACCGTGAACGTTCCGCTGAAGCATCTCTTGTTTGGCCGCAGATGGAGACGGCGAAGAAGACGTACCACATGGCCTGCAAGGAGGAGAAGCTGGCCGCCTCGCGCGAGGCCAACAGCAAGGCCGAAGCCTCCGTCACCCCGGACCAGCAGAAGAAGCTGCACGAGAAGACGGAGAAGTGCAAACAGGATGTGCAGAAGGTGAGAGAGGTTTGGATGGCACCTTCAGTAACACCCCCCAACACCTCCCCCCCCACCCTCCATACATAAACACACACTGCACATTTGATGTGAAACTCACTGAATCAAAATTTATTTCTATATTAATTCCATCCATCCATTATATTCCGCGGGGGGGGGGGGGTTCCTTGCCCTTGCCCCTCCAGGGGAGAACGTCTCGGGCGCTGGGCAAATACACCCAGGACAGGACGCCAATCTCTCGCTGGACACACACTCACTCACACAGACATACACACTCTATATGGGGCAATTTGGAGAACTCAGTTGACTTCTCGGAGGAAACCCACACGGACACGGGGAGGACATGCAAACTCCACCCAGATTGAGATTCGAACTGGGAATCCCCAGCGCTGAGAGGAGAACATGCTAAAGCACTAAGCCACCGTGCCGCTCTTAAATATTCATTCATTATCTTCCACTTTATCCTCTATTAGGGTCGCGGGGGGGTTCCCCATGCCCATCCAGGGGAGAAAGTTTCGGGCGCTGGGCAGATAGACCCAGGACAGGACGCCAATCTATCGCTGGGCACACACTCACTCACACAGACACACTCTATATGGGGCAATTTGGAGAACTCAATTGACTTGATCCATGTTTTTGGACTGTGGGAGGAAACCGGAGAACCCGGAGGAAACCCACACGGACACGGGGAGAACATGGAAACTCCACCCAGATTGGGATTCGAACTGGGAATCCCTAGTGCTGAGAGGAGAACATGCTAAACCACTAAGCCGTCGTGCCGCTGGGGCAATTTAGTGTATTCAATTTACCACAAGTCCATATTTTTGGACTGTGGGAGGAAACCCTAGAATCCGGAGGAAACCCACGCGGACACGGGGAGAACATGGAAACTCCACCCAGATTGGGATTCGAACCGGAATCTCTAGCGCTGAGAGGAGAACATGCTAAACCACTAAGCCACCGTGCCGCCCTTATATATTAATTATTATAGTTAAAAAAAAAACTCTCGGGAAAACGTTTCGGAATCGTTTGTGAACCTGCGTCTGAACTTCTTGGTGTTCTCCCGGTGCAGAGCGCTCAGCCCTGCGCTCGGTTCCTCCGCTCTGAGCCGCCGTGGTTATTAATGACGCTTTTGGGTGAGCCTCTATTGCCTGCACCGCCCATATGGATCCCGGCGCTCGGGTGAGCATGAATCATTCTGATGGGGCAATTGCGTGAAGTGTTCGTATGTGTAGCACCAGATAAAAAGATCAGTCACTTTCTGCTGCATTATTAAATCCCCATTAAATCTGGCTCCCGCTCGCTGAGGTTCTCAGAGCTCCGATAACGGCACTCAGGGCGGCACTCAGCGCTAGGGATTCCCGGCTCGAATCCACATCTGTGTGGAGTTTCCATGTCCTCCCCATGTCCGCGTGGGTTTCCTCCGGGTTCTCCGGTTTCCTCCCACAGTCCAAAAACATGGATCAAATCAACAGAATTCTCCAAATTGCCCCATATAGAGTGTGTGTGTGTGAGTGAGTGTGTGCCCAGCGATGGATTGGCGCCCTGTCCAGGATGTATCTGCCCAGCGCCCGAGACGTTCTCCCCTGGATGGGCATGGGGAACCCCACCGCGACCCTAATAGAGGATAAAGCGGGAGATAATGAATGAATGAATGAATGTTTATTCAGGAGCCGAGATAAGAGCGACGTCGGAAACGCTCGCCGATAAAAAAATCTGTACCTACACAAGGTGGCGCCGTGGATACCAGGTCCCGGTTCGGTTCTCACAAAGTTCCTCTTTGGGTGGAGTGTGTGTTCTGCACGTTCCTGTGTGAATTTCGTACCACATGAGCGTTATGGCTCTAGATTCACACTCTCTGGAGTTACAGGCTACAGAACCGTGTATGAGTTGACATTTAGAAACGTGTGTGTGTGTGTGTGTGTGTGTGTGTGTGTGTGTGTGTGTGTGTGTTCTCCAGGCCAAGGAGAAGTACGAGAAGTCACTGGAGGAATTAGGGAAGTGCCAGCCGCAGTACATCGAGAGCATGGACCAGGTGTTTGATCAGTGTCAGCAGCACGAGGTCAAGAGACTCAACTTCCTCAAAGAGGTTCTGCTGGACATCAAACGCCACCTCAACCTCACCGAGAACCAAAAGTGAGTTCCATGTGGGGTGACGGTACATGTTTCTATAACACATCCATCCATCCATCATCTTCTGCGGGGGGGGGGGGGGGGGGGGGGTTTCCTGTGCTCATCCAGGGGCGAACGTTTCGGGCGCTGGGCAGATACACCCAGGACAGGATGCCAATCTATCGCTGGACACACACTCACACACACAGACAGACACACTCTATATGGGGCAAATTGGGAGAACTCAATTGACCTTGATCCATGTTTTTGGACTGTGGGAGGAAACCGGAGAACCCGGAGGAAACCCACGCCGACACGGGGAGGACATGGAAACTCCACCCAGATTGGGATTCAAACCGGGAGTCCGTAGCACTGACAGGAGAACATGCCAAACCACTAAGCCACCGTGCCGCCCTCATTTGTTAGTCGCTTTGTATAAAAACGGCCCCTAAATGACTTAATGTGAACGTAATGTAAATGTTCGGTGGTAAACAATATGGAGTGAGAGTCAGCACCACGGTGAGGTTGCCCCACCATCGCTAGAGCGCAGTGAAGGAGTCGGAGTGTAATTTTGGAAATCTAGACTGAAGGTCAGAGGGGCCAGATCCAGAGATCGTCCTGTAGATCAGAGTCAGTGTCCTGTACTGAATGCAGCAGCTACAGAGAGCCAATCAGAGAGGAGAGGTGGAGTCACATGATTCACTTGGGTGGTTGAACACGAGTCGGGCTGCAGAGTGTTGCATCCAGCCGTGTGGTACCGTAATCGGGGTAACGAGGGTCATTAAAACTCTAATTTAAGCATTTTTATTTTTTACAGCTATTCCACGGTGTACCGAGAGCTGGAACGCAACATCCTCGCCATCAACACGCAGGATGACCTGAAGTGGTTCAGCAACAACCACGGCCCCGGCATGCACATGGGCTGGCCGCAGTTCGAGGTTCGAAAACTCTCTGCCGTCCTTTAACAAACCAAAATCACTCGTGCGGTGACCGTGCGGTGGACCGTGATTTATCGAAGCTCTTTAGCAGAGGGTCTGATTCTGTTCTGTGGTCCCTGATCCAGGAGTACAACCCAGATGCCACCAACGCCGTGGCCAAGAGAGAGAAGAAAAAGCCAGATGGAGCGGCACCTGCTACACCCAACACGGAACACGGAGGGCAGCCGGGAGACCGCGGCAGGTCCGATTACACCTCTTATTTTAAAAAAAGTCGGCTTTGGACTGATTTTTGTCTGATCTCCCCGACGGGCCGCTGTTCTGTGTGTCATGTACAGCGGTGTAGAAAAGTTTTTGAAGCCTTTAGAACTTTTATTTCTTTATAAATTACCAAAATTCTTTTAAACAAGTCGTGAGAGTAGACACGGAGAACCCAAATCAAATAATTTTTAGACTCGGTCGATGATTTCTTAAAGAAAACGATCCGATATTACAAATCTGCGAGCGCCGAGAGTGTGTACACGATTAGCAGATCATTTAAAGGTGATGTGAGAAACAGGTGTTTTAGTTAATTGGCGATTGGGCAAGCTGGTATTTGTAGGAACGGAACGCTAACCCCCCCCCCATGTCATTAGTTAAATTCTTAATCACTTGGGACGATTTCAAATTCAGTTCCGAGCCACATGTTTATTCACATCATTATTTATCATTTAGAATTTTGTTTATGTGCAATTCAAACACCTCAGGGCTTTTTATCTATACTTTATAGTTATAATTTATATATATATATATATATATATATATATATATATATATATATATATATATATATATATATATATATATATAATTTTTATATTTATAGTTATTATACCTGTTATTATTATTATATTTATTTTTGGTATATTTATACCCATGTTACAATATTTCACTATTTCTTTTTATACTTGCGAGCCAATGCAACGAAATTTCGTTCTAGAATTGATTGACAATAAACGTTATTTAAGTCTAATTCTAAGTAACAATGTTGGTTCGTTAAAGCACGTTTGGGAATTTGTATCATGGTTTAAACAAACGTGCGAAAGTGAGGACCTCAGAAGAGGACGCTCATCAGTCTGAACACAGTTATAAAAACATTGTTATTCAGGACAAGTTATTATATTGTTTTCTTTGTACGCAAAGTATTGAACATCTGCTAAAAGTTAAAAATGTATATCTCTCCTCTTTAATCTTGTCTTTTAGTTCTTTATTAATTGGAGCTGGTAGTTTTTGGTCTTTTTTTTTATCCAGAGCGACCGAACACAGGGTTACATACAGCATCCCAGGAGCAATGTTGGGTGAGGGTTAAGGGTCTCGCTCAAAGACCCACACTGCTCACGTCAGTGGACCTGGGATTTGAACCCACAACCCTCAGATCGATAGGCCAACACCCGAACCCCTGAGCTACCAAAGCCTGGTAGCTGTAATTGTTATCCATTTGTGCAGCTCTGCTTGATTATAAATTAGCTGTGTGATTATAACCTGTGTGGTTGGTTATTTTTATGTTATATTTGTGTCTCGCAGTGTGAGCAGCTATGACAAGAACCAGGCCTATTCCACAGAATGGTCGGACGACGAACAACCCGCCGGGTTCTCGGGTAACGAGACCAACGGCGGCGCCAACTCATTCGAGGACGAGCCTGGGAACAAAGGAGGGGTGCGAGTGCGAGCGCTGTACGATTACGAGGGACAGGAACAAGACGAACTGACTTTCAAAGCAGGTACGGGGGCTCAGCGTGCGCGCACGTCACCAAATTAAAACCGCTTCGCTTGAGTACGAGTCCGAGGCCTGATTTAAATATTTTACAAATGAAGAGAACTGGGGCACGTTGTGATTTGAATATATTTAGATTTGAGGTCAAACTTGAATTCTTTATCTCCTTGGTGCAGATCCTTCAAACGAGACTTTTAAAAACCGTGAACCCGACATTAAGTGTATATTGTATGGAGCTTAGTATGTCATGCGCCTCCCGGCCAGCGGGTGGCGGACATGCACTTATGTATGGAGTGGTGTTCCACGGTGTGATTAGGCAAACTGCCAGCACCTGTGCAGTACTCTATAAATCACCACGTGGTGGCGCCATCAGTGCTGCATTGCTGGGTGGGAACACGACTTTGTAAGCAAATTTGTTTATTTATTTTTTTAATTGTAAATTTTTTTATTTTTTTTTATATTGTAAACACAAATTAAGGGTTTATAAAAAAAAATTGAAAGAAAAATAATCTGATAACATTGAGCTGAGTGTTCTCTCAGTTGAAGCTGAGAGAACACTGAGAAGCTCCCGTATTGAAACCATCATCTTTAAAACATTTTAATTATAAAGAAATTAAAAGAAAGGCCTCCAGAGACAAACACACATCAGAAATAAAGTAATTAAAGGCTGGTTAAATGAAAGCACCTTGACTTCCCCTTCCCCTTATCAGCAGGCTGAGTGTTTTTATAAGTGCGCTGTATTTAAAGCAGACGTTCTGATGTTCTGATCTCAGGATGGATGTTTGTAATGAAGCAGAGTAATGGAGGGTTACAGTGATGACAGGCGCTCAGTAATTACAGGGTTAACGAACAAACCAAGAGCTCAGACGCCACGGGAAGCCTGAGATTGTTGTGCTTAGTCTTCAGAGGACGGATGGACTCGACCGTTCTCCACCAGCAGCTGACCAAGTGTCTAATAACGCTGTAGATCAGACGCACGGAGCATGGGGTTGTAATGAAGTGGGCATTTAAATCGATAACGTCGTCCTTATTTATAACGCCCTTTAAAACCGTGTTGGAATATTTGTATTGATCTTAGAAAAATTCTGTGAAGGAAATACAGCAATTTATTTATTTTAAACACTCAATACTAAATACGGCGGCACGGTGGCTTAGTGGTTTGGCACGTTCTCCTCTCGGCGCTAGGGATTCCCGTTTCGAATCCCCATCTGGGTGGAGTTTCCATGTTCTCCCCGTGTCTGTGTGGGTTTCCTCCGGGTTCTCCGGTTTCCTCCCACAATCCAAAAACATGGATCAAGTCAATTGAATTCTCAAAATTGCCCCATATAGAGTGTGTCTGTGTGAGTGAGTGAGTGTGTGCCCAGCGATGGATTGGCGCCCTGTCCTGGGTGTATCTGCCCAGCGCCCGAGACGTTCTCCCCTGGATGGGCATGGGGAACCCCACCGCGACCCTAATAGAGGATAAAGCTGGAGATAATGAATGAATGAATGAATACTAAATACATGTTTTCACCATCAGGGTAATAAGGCTTGTTGGGGCCTATCCCGATACACATAGAGGGGAAAGTAGTATATTTAACATGCTGACTTCACACAGCAAGGGTTATTTTTTAGCTGTAAGGTTGCTTTTTGCGCAAAAGTAAAACAAATTTAATGCATTTTTATTAATTAAACGCTAAATACAAATTAATTAAAATTTATATGTATATCGTATCCTTTATAAACCGTAGAATGCTGCATTTGTGTTGAGTTGGGTGTTGCCGTATGGATAGTGGAGTTGCAGTGTGCCCTCTAGTGGACAAATTTATACACGACAGTATTTATTCATTCTTATACATTTATACATTATTCTTTCTTTCTCGTTGTATTTTTACAAATTTATTTTTTAGCCTTAATAACATTACGACTCCATCATGGGCCCGAAAATCTAATATTAATTGTTATTAATGATACATTGTCATTGATTAATAATTTAATTATTAAGTTGGGTGTTGCCGTATGGATAGTGGAGTTGCAGTGTGCCATCTAGTGGGCAAACAGCACAACGACAGCATTTATTCATTCTTATACATTAAAAATTACTCCTTCTTTCTCGTTGTATTTTTACAAATTTATTTTTTTTAGCCTTAATAACATTAAGACTCCACCATGGGCCCGCAACTCTAATATTAATTATTATTAATGATACATTGTCATTGATTAATAATTAAATTTCTTTACAAAATCATCATCACCAGTCATATTTATGACCATGAGCACATTGTTTCAGTTAATTGCTTGAAAGAGAATAAATCTGCACATCTCCAAATTTCGCTTCTCGGCAATATGTGAATCGTAGTTTGTTATAAATTAATTTTTGCTGTTTATAGGTGACGAGCTGATGAAGATCGAGGATGAGGATGACCAGGGCTGGTGTCGGGGTCGTCTGGATAGCGGGCGGACGGGATTATACCCCGCCAATTACGTCGAGGAGATCTGATCCCCCCCCCCCCCCAGGTGGACGCACCATCGACGGCAGGTCCGATCCAATCGCTTGGCGCAGAGCCAGAGACTTAAGAGCAACACATCAGTAACTTTGCCCAACAACCGATGCGCTAAATCCGTCTCGTGTAAAACAAAAACTAGGTTTTAGTAAGCTTCAGTATATTCACACAACAAACCCGTTTATGGTCTGTGAAAGGGCGAAACCCGTACATGTAACATTAAGAAACTATTTACAATACACTAATGTGTGTGTATACGTAACCATATGCAAATTCAGGGAACTATAAACGGCGTTCGATGGAGTTTAACGGGGGATGAATATCGTGCAGCTTGTATGTCTGTCCAAAATGTGCATTATATATTTGAGGGGGGAATTAATTATGTAGCAGTCCTGCAGCAGTAATGTTAAAAAAAAAAAACACATAAAACACCGTGTTAGTTTGTTATTATAATTATTATTATTTTTTTGTCATCAGGGTTCCTACTGTCACTAAAAAGTCAATGATAACATGTAAAAAAAAAAATTTACTACATGATAAAATTCCACATTAATGAGAAATTGAAATGAGAAATGTGTTATCAAATGCGATGTGATCTTCGGCCACCAGAGGGCACAAGAACCCAGTTCTGAATCACTCTAAAAGTTGTTTTTAAAGTTATGTTACTCATCAGCTCGAGATCAGAATAATCCCAAATTCGAAAGAAGATGAAAAAAAAAATTTTATTTTATAAAAAAAATATAATAAAAAATTTGAAATAACACGGTAAGTAAAAAAAAAAAAATAAAAATGCATGTTATCAATGAATTTCTCTCACTATGTTGCATTGCTGCCACCTTGTGGAATCACTTGGTTATTGCATCATCTCGATTGCAGCCATATAGAGTAATGCAAAATAATCTAAAAACGATATTTTATTACAATTTAATTTAATTTAGTTCTGGTAACAGTGTTTATTGTTATTACTTATTGTCACGTTTTATTAAATCTAACAGCTTAACTGTTTTTGTTTTACCCATATTTTTTAAACTTAAAAAACAGCAAGGAATGCTTATTGCTAATATAAATGATGTTAATGTTTTTTAACTTTTAACTAAATTTTTAGCAAAATTTATCCCCCGCTGATTTAAACTGCATGATCCATGAAACCGGAGTAAGCTGTAGGAACCCTGATGTGTATAATTTATTAGCCGTTGTCCTTGAGATGTCTGTGTCTTTCTGCATGGCAGCATGCATTGTGCAAGCCCCAGATCAGCGCCAAAGGCCGGATTTACTGGATGAAATGCTCACGGCGACCGCAGACTGAACGGGGCGGGGCGGCGCTGGCACGGCGTGCCAACCTCCCACCAGGAAGCTCAGAGACTGAAGCAGTCTTGCTGTCGTTATATCGCGTTTCTTTATCACCTTCCTCATCGCTCGTCTTATTTGTGTGCTCCAGTTGACTTTCGTTTCCATTTCCTTCCAGACTGTTTGTTTAGCATTTCGCAGGATCCAGCAGGAAACCATATCTCATCCCTTATTTGCATTCGAATGGCCCCGAGTTGTTGATAAACGCTTTCACGTGAAGCCAGGCAGCGGTTTTTAATGCGTGAACTCGCGCTATCAGAGGCGATCTGTGCGTATTCGCTCATCAGGCCGCGTTCGTGCGGCTGACACACACACACACACACACACACACACGTCTATAATTACACAGGAAAAGATAAGAGCTTTACAGAACGTTTTCGTGGTTACAGTTCTAAATGTCACAGGTCTGTGGTGATGCTGTGGACGTCCGAGCAGGAAGGGGCTCTGTGGTTACTGTACAAGTTTCAGAACCCAAAAGGTTTAGGTTGAAACGCTCCACTTGTGTCCTCAAGTTTGACCTTTAATTGCTTATATTACTTTACTTTATATTTATTATAATTCCCTTATATTCCATGATAATTCTTGGTTGGTTTTGCATGTTCTCCCCGTGTTCTATCTTGGAACTTTTTGTTTCACTCGTTTTAAAACGTGTCAGTAGTGCGAATGCGTGTGCGTCTGTCCTGCGGTGGCTGCCTTCCTGGGTCCTATGACATCTGGGGTATGTTTTTAATACCCACCCCCCCCCCTCCCAAAAGGCTTGGATCGGGATATAAAAATAACACACCATCGAGTTCAGTCTGCCGCAGGTCGCCGTGCGTTTGTTTTATCATTAAAAACGTGTCATTTTAAATGATCTGATCACAAAATGCCACAATGATTACAAATCTGCAGAGCTGCCAAATAAAGCCCCGCCCCTTGAGGTCATTGGTCTTAAATGCAAGTTGGAATGTCATGGATTAATTGCCCCATACTCACTGTAATATTTTTTTATCCCAAATAAAACTATATATATATATATATATATAGACGGCACGGTGGCTTAGTGGTTTAGCATGTTCTCCTCTCAGCCCAATCTGGGTGGAGTTTCCATGTTCTCCCCGTGTCCGCGTGGGTTTACTCCGGGTTCTCCGGTTTCCTCCCACAGTCCGAAAATATGGATCAAGTCAATTGAGTTCTCCAAATTGCCCAGTATGTGAGTGTGTGCCCAGTGATAGATTGGCGCCCTGTCCTGGGTGTATCTGCCCAGCGCCTGGAACGTTCTCCCCTGGATGGGCATGGGGAACCCTCCCCCTCGACCCTAATAGAGGATAAAGCAGAAGATAATGAATGAATATATATATATAAAACTATAATGAAACTAGAGCTGTTAGGTGTTAAGCTCCTCGTATGAGTGCACAACTGTGAGCGCTCTCAATGCTGAGATTCGAACCCTTAACCTCCAACCTTAACCACAGAGCCACTACCCACACTTGGTACAATATTGCTGTTTTTCCATGTGAATGGCTCGGTGCCGTTTGCCCCATCGGGCTGGATTTGCACGTCCATGTCGCGTGGTTTTGCCTTTTAGAGCGTGTGGTGGATGATAATGGCACGTTCGCGTCTGAAGCATTGTGTACAAAACGGTAAACGAGTCGCTCGCTGCCTCAGAGAACGGGCTCGTTCTGTCTCACGCCCTCCAGATTGCCCCGCTCGTCTCGCTTCACCCCCCATGCAGCGAGCAAAGCTCTCGATCAGTAAATGATAGGGGTGTCTTCAACTAAGGATTTTCATAGTCGAATCTGATTCATCAGATTTTCCCTATAGTCGACTGATAGTCGAATCAGTTAAAATTTCACCACAAGATGGCGCTATAAGCGTGGTTTTTAAAAAAGTTTTTTTTTTTATATTTTACTTGTTTTTTCTGCTCATTTGGAATGTGCAACTAACTGCAGGGGGAGCTTTATTAATGTGTAGCCTATTGTTAAAGCGCGCACATCATTTAAAAAAATATATTAACAGAAATTAGGATGATTTTATTTGACAAAAGGCTATATATATAACGAAAACAAAGACATTTCATGTAAAAACTAATGCTTAGCAGCAGCCATGGACGCCCCCATGTGGTCAAAATGGTACATTCGACTATGAGGTCCATAGTCGACTACGGTTCTCCGAATCGAATCGTCGAATCAGCGAATATTGCAGCTCACCCCTAATCAATGAATTCCTTTATAAGAAAGTTCTAACTTTCTAAAGTGACGTAGGCGAGTGTGGCGACAGCTTTAGGAGGCCGACTCGGCTCAGCTAGGAAAAGTTAGAAGGAGATCGCGGCGTGGTTTAATGTCACCTGAACTACGAAAAATCGTAGACTAGATTGGCTTTATCCAGAAAACGTAGCAATGAAAACCCTGTTTAAGTCTCTGAGTACAAAGCAAGTTCCTGAGACGATGTTTACATCAGGACGACGTTTTTATTCACCGACAAACAGACGTTAAGGTTTACAGCTCCGAATCATTCTGATTCAATTTACTGTTCGAGCAGAAAGCGATTCTTTGATTTGCCATGGGAGCATTAAATATACAGATTATTATAATCCCTAGGGCGGCACGGTGGCTTCGTGGTTTAGCACGTTCTCCTCTCAGCACTAGGGATTCCCGGTTCAAATCGCCATCTGGGTGGAGTTTCCATGTTCTCGCCGTGTCCGCTTGGGTTTCATCCGGGTTCTCCGGTTTCCTCCCACAGTCCAAAAACATGGATCAAGTCAATTGAGTTCTCCAAATTGCCCCATATAGGGTGTGTCTGTGTCTGTGTGAGTGAGTGTGTGTTCAGTGATAGATTGGCATCCTGTCCTGGGTGTATCTGCCCAGTGCCCGAGACGTTCTCCCCTGGATGGGCATGGGGAACCCCCCCCCCCCCCCCCCCCCGCGCGCGACCCTAATATAGGATAAAGTGGAAGATAATGGATGGATGGATTATAATCCCTGATGTACAGCCATAATCATTTATTTTGTAGATCCGTCCAGTTTGTCCAGTTAAGATGGTGTTGTTGCCCGACCGAGAAATATAATACAGCTGGCTTTAACTAGTAGGGTTTTTAGAATAGTTTAAAACATGGCTTTAAATTGGTTTAGAGACCCGAAAACAGACGCATATCCTGCTGGGGGGGAAAAAAAACAACACCAGAAACTTTATTAGTGATACTCTATAAAAAAAAAAAGAAGACATATTTATTAGAAATAACATTAACCGATTTATAATTTTATCTTCTCATTATTTATTTTAAAAAAATGCAGCTTGTATTAACATTGGAACATTGAAACATTGGGATTTGCTCCCATCTGAGCAGACTATCAACAGAAGCTGGAAGTACAGCCTTTAAACCGAATGCGGTTTGGCTTTCCAGTTTAACAGACGTTAAATAATGTTGCTATGTTTATTAGAAATATTGTGAAAATGTGAGCCACATATTTTCTTGAGCTGAAAAGAGATTGTGTTTTCAGCTTGTTATTATTTACACAATGCTTATTTTATTTTTTTTTAATTGTGACCGGCAATGAGCACTAATTTTGTGCTATTTTTTATATACTCCCCTCAGCACTAGGGATTCCCGGTTCGAATCGCCATCTGGGTGGAGTTTCCATGTTCTCCCCGTGTCTGCGTGGGTTTCCTCCGGGTTCTCCGGTTTCCTCCCACAGTCCAAAAACATGTATCAAGTCAATTGAGTTCTCCAATTTGCCCCATATAGTGTGTGCATGAGTGAGTGAGTGTGTGCCCAGTGATATTTTGGCGTCCTGTCCTGGGTGTAACTGCCCAGCGCCCGAAACATTCTCCCCTGGATGGGCATGGGGAACCTCCCCCCCCCCCCCCCCGCGACCCTAATAGAGGATAAAGCAGAAGATAATGGATGGATGGAAATAATAACGAACAGTTGAGCCACAAGTGGAATAGAGACATGTGACCCTGAGTCAAGGCTCAATAATATCCAGCTTTGATTCTCAGCAAGCGTTTTGATTCTTGGCTTCTTTAAATAAATAATAATCATGTGTAAGTGTAAATCACGACGGCGCCAATGGCCTTCTCGGAAGGTTCCCTCAACTATAGCAATACCAGTTAGATTACAACTCAAGCAATTTTACTTAACAAGTTCACAAAGAGGGTTCCAAACCTTTATCACTGCTGGTATAACATGGCTTTGCAGTTGTATGCGACTGACCGACAATGGATCCGTCAATCGTAAATGAGACTTTAAACATTAGCCATTTAAGACTTTCATTTAATGCTGCCATGGTAAATAAAAACCCCAATTTTTTTTATTTAAAAAAAATGTAAATAAATTACTGCGAGTATAAACTTTTACACGTCCGTGCATATCAGAACCCAAAAAAAGAAGTATTTATAGATCCCATGTAGAGCTCATCGTGCATAACGAGGACAAACACCAGCTTTTATAACCGTGTGAAGATATCAGCGTTCCAGCAGAGCAAAAAAATAAAATAAAAAAAAACCACACAACAAAACAATACAACGATTTGCACACAAACACAACGAGAATACACACGAGCACAGGGGCGCGGCGCAGAACATGGAACTGATGTGTTCGAAAGGAAACATCTTTATTATCTTTAATGTATGAATCGTGTCAAACTGTAGGAAAAAAAAAGAAAAAAAAATTCTGAAAAGATATATATTGCAACACCAAAATGGTATAGTGTCATTCTTGTAAATGTTCTAAGGACAAAAATAACGAAGATAAAGAAGATTCCTGATTAACGTTAACGCTATTTAGCTGCCATGTTGTGTTACGTTCATTATCGACTACGATGGAACTGTCTATGTACCATACCTGTATAAACGCGTGTGCACCACGCCGTCCTATTTGTATATGATGATGTAATTTACAGACAATAACTCTATTGTACCTGTACAACCGTGTTGAGTAGAGACAAAACCTAACCTGAGTCCAGACGGTAACGAAATGTGTACATGTAAATGCTTTTTTTTTTTTTTTTTTGTTTGATTTTTTTTAATGTTGATTTGCTCTTTATGCATACGGATGTTGTGGGGGTGACGGCTCCCGTTGTGAAGTCGACGATGGCAGATGGATGTGTTAATAATTAGTGCTGTACTTTGATCTCCTTACTGATGTAATTGCCTGTTCATCTTAATAAACCATGACCTTCATGTAAACATGCGAAAAGGATGATGTGGATGTCCACGCTGAGCTGACTTCATGTCTTTTCTGTTCTTTAATCTTAATCCTTAATGAGGTTTAGAACTTAGTACACTGTAACCTACGTAAAAAAAAAAAACGTAAACGCGCTCTCACGGTCAAACAAGGGACAAGATTGGGTTTTTAGTTAGGGTTTTTGATTTGCTTTTGGAGGCGGCATGGTGGCTTAGTGTTTAGCATGTTCTCCTCTCGGCGCTGGGGATTCCCGGTTCGAATCCCCATTTGGGTGGAGTGTCCATGTTCTCCCCGTGTCTGCGTGGGTTTCCTCCGGGTTCTGCGGTTTCCTCCCACAGACCAAAAACATGGATCAAGTCAAGTGAGTTCTCCAAATTGCCCCATATAGTGTGTCTGTGTGAGTGAGTGTGTGTACAGCCATAGATTGGTGCCCTGTCCTGGGTGTATCTGCCCAGCGCCCGAAACGTTCTCCCCTGGATGGGCATGGGGAACACCCCCCCCCCCCCCCCCAATAGAGGATAAAGCTGAAGATAATGGATGTATGGATATAAATATAAAAAACACACACACTCTATGTACATAATCTTGTGAGGAAGAAATAAATATTTAAATTGTGCAAGGTTACATTATATTGCAGTAGTGCGGTGGGGGTGCTTTAGGTCTATGAGGTGGTCATCAGCTCAGCCGTTCATGAGTCTAATGGCCGTGGGGGGGGGGGGGGGAGTTCTTTAATCTGCTGGTTTTGCATTTCACACTTCGGAACCTCCGACCTGATGGTAGAAGTGTGAATAGTCCGTGTTGGGGGTGTGTTGAGTCTTTGACGATGGAGGCAGACTAACCACCTTGTTCATTTAAAACTTGTAAAGCCATGTAAAGGTTAACTACTACACATTTTGATGAAAATATCAAAATAAATAAAAAAATATATATATTATTCCAGTAGTAAAACCTTTTATTTGGTGGCAGGGTTTTCCATTGTGTAGCTACTGCGCCTCCTTTTTATTATTTTATTATTTCACTTTTATTCATCAGGCAAATATAACAAACCCAGTATTTATCAGAACAATAGTGCTTTATTCAGATCATGATGCACATATATACAGTTTGAAATGTCATTGTTTTGTAAAAATTATAAAACATTCTGTACATTCAAGAGCATTCAATAAAAGAAAGGCAGGGAGATGCTAAAGGGCTCGAGAATTTTACATGTGGCCAAACAACCGTGTGTAAACTTGGGCTTTTGGGAACGAACCTACACTTGGTCTTTAATGAGAAACATGGGAAGAATAAACACACACATACACACACACACACACACCTACGTACAGAGTAAACATACAGACTAGACCAGAGGCTTAGGGCTTCCCTTGCTGCTGCATTAGTGTTTCAGCACATTATTATTATTATTATTATTATTATTATTATTTGAATTTCCCATAATAATGGCAGGTACAAGAACCTTGGGGGCTGCAGTCTTTCCACAATATTCTGTTCTGTGTCCTGATGTTTGTTAGAATAAAAATTTTGCACAATTAATATTCACCCAGCTTACAACCCTCTCCCCCCCTAAAAAAAAAAAAAGAAGCTGAGTTTACATATTCCTTTTAAATATATAAGTCTACAGACTCACATAGTGCATATGGGGTTAAGAGGAGAATGATTCTGGCTTTGCTTAATGATTTTTTTTGGTTCTCCAGCTGCTGATTTTGCAACACAACGCTGACCATTGCGTCGTCGTTCGGACTGAATCCAGTTCAATCCCTCTAACGTTAGCTCTTCTTTAATAAGGCAGTTATTGCAAGTGAAGTGAAGGCAGTATGGACTCGTCTGCGGGGGCTGATGGCGGGTGGGTGCAGTTTTCGGCTCACTGAGTCGTTTTGAAATGCGCTCGGGTTCTCGACCCACTGGACCTCCTTTCTCAGTCATTTTGACGAAATGTCACATTTTTTTTCTTGGAACCACTTGCAAACTCTTCACCTGTAGCACAAAATGGTGTACGCCACCCCCACCAGGCTCTCCAACCCCCCTCAGACCGGATGGACAAACTGATAGACGAGGCGCTGGGACACGTCCGGCTTCTTGATGATGCCCTTCTTGTAGTACTGTCGGATAGAGCGGCTGAGTTTGTCATAGTTCATGGCAGGACGGTTCTTCCTGATTCCCCAGAGTTTGGCTACATGGGCAGAGTCTTCGATTTTAAAGATACCTGCATGCAATGGAAAAATAGAACAGTATAAGCCTCGGGCTACCGACTAATGAAGCTGCCAATCAAGTCTGACACGTCGGGTTTATAAAAGAACCCAACGTTTGGTTTGCTTATTTATTTGTTCATTCAGCGACGGCCTTTCGGGAGAATCAAGCTAAAGATATAATCTCTGACAAAAAAACAAAATACTTTGGAACTTTACAACTTGGTCCACATTAAAAGAAAAATTCAATTGAACAATGAAAACTACCCTGAAAAATGCACCGAACCGAAATTACACAGAATTGCAGATTATATCCCCGGATAAACAGCACTGTAGTTGTTATTCCAGTAGGACGAAGATGACACAGTGCCACATTAGTACCAGAAGGTGGCGGCAAAGCAACGTACGGAAATCTGGCTAATGGCTGTGTAGGCTGGTTCTGATAAATCAAGGACTAAAAATAAAACTATACCAACACAACACAAACTGACGATAATGTTCGTTTAGAACTGTCGTGCGTATTTAGTTGGTGGAACCAAAATTACTAAATAACTTGTACCCTAGAGATGGCGCTCACCTTTGTCCTTATTGAGCCAGCGGATGGAGCGTCCATAGTTGTGCGGTTTGAGGAGCAGCTCCCTGAGGAACTGCCACAGGTGGATAGGTTGCCCACTGCAGGATGAATCGGGTTCGGAACTCAGTTGCTCATCTCCTAAAACACACGGATCATAGCGGGTTATACACCATAAGGATCAGGGTGTAGGGTTTATTTACTATGTTTCCAATACAGAAGTATATAGAGTATATAGTATGTTAAGTATATTATTATACCATGTTCAAATAACTTGTGCGCGGTAGCCGTGTGTCTTTAGAGAATGATTTAATTGTATTTATGAGATGAGACAAGCTTATTTACCATGAGAACTGCTGGAGTTGGACGAACATCTTCCTTTCATCCATGCAGCTGAAGAATAAACATGAAACATAGGGGAATATTGTTAATGAATGCAATAGAAAACCTTCACATTAGGATTAGTATTTTAACAAACAACTACGATGAATGTTTGAGAGCAAGGGCCACTTTACCCGACTTCCAAATGTCCAGGTGGGCATACAGGACATCGCCACATTGTGAGGACCGCTGCCTAAAGTCGTCCTCGCTCATCATGCACAGCTCACTGCCGCTCAGATCCTGGAAGGCCTTCCCCGCCTGAGGGAGTCGGTACAGGTGTTCGGTCCAGAGCAACCACTTCTGCACATGTCCTGAGCTCCACTCAGCCGGATCTACAGAGAGAACGCCAGCTTTGAGTGAAAAGCAGTTGAAGATAAGGCAAGAGTCCATCCATCCATCCATTATCTTCAGCTTTATCCTCTATTAGGGTCGCGGGGGGGGGGGGGGGGGGGGGTGTTCCCCATGCCCATCCAGGGGAGAACATCTCGGGCGCTGGGTAGTTACAACCAGGACAGGGTGCCAATCTATCGCTGGACACACACTCACTCACACAGACACACTCTATATGGGGCAATTTGGAGAATTCAATTGACCTTGATCCATGTTTTTTGGACTGTGGGAGGAAACCGGAGAACCTGGAGGAAACCCACGCGGACACGGGGAGAACATGGAAACTCCACCCAGATGGGGATTCGAACCGGGAATCCCTAGAGCTGAGAGGAGAACATGCTAAACCACTAAGCCACCGTGAGTCCCACAACACAAAAGATGTTCACTGTATAATCTGTAGATGACTGAATCCTAACAGAAACAGGAGATTGGTAGGTTCTCTTCACTATAATTGACAGCGCCACTGAGCGGTCGTGGGCATTTGCTGGCTCATGTTTTTGGGGGCAAACAAGCAGAATTGTTTGAAGAGTGTTTCATCACCTTTAACATATAGAGGAGTACGGATCGACATGTTTAATGTCGTCGCGTGATTCGGTTGTTAAGCGACGACACTGAGCAGAATCAACCGAAATGAAGAAAACTGCGTCTACGATGCCTTTAAAAGTCTGAATCTGAATCCGAATCAGAATCGCCTTTAATGTCATTATAATTTTTCCATTACAATGAAATTTGGGTGCAACTCCAAAGGTGCGAGTAAGAAACATGAAACAAAATAAAAGCCAATATAATACTATGTATGAATAAAATTAAGTACAAATAAAATGAAAATATAAGGCATAATATATACGCAATTAGAAATATGAATTTTTAAGGAATATTTACATATTGCATGTAATGTTTCATTTCATTCATTCATTATCTCCCGCTTTATCCTATATTAGGGTCGTGGGGGGGGGGTTCCCCATGCCCATCCAGGGGAGAACGTCTCGGGCGCTGGGCAGATACACCCAGGACAGGGCGCCAATCCATCGCTGGGCACACACTCACTCACTCATACACGCTCTATATGGGGCAATTTGGAGACCTCAATTGACTCGATCCATGTTTTTGGACTGTGGGAGGAAACCGGAGAACCCGGAGGAAACCCACGCGGACACGGGGAGAACATGGAAACTCCACCCAGATGGGGATTCGAACCGGGAATCCCTAGTGCTGAGAGGAGAACGTGCTAAACCACTAAGCCACCGTGCTGCCTGCATGTAATGTCTTGATTGAAAACAATTTGCACCTACTTATAGACATGAATGGTGTCACGGTAATGGACATTACGTATACGTGACTAAAAAAATTATATTGCACATATAAATAACGACTGATTAGAACCCGTATTGCACAATTTTCACTGGAATATATTGCACTGATATATATTGCACACATTTATTTTGCTTTAAAGTCAACTTATTTCAACTTTACTAATTAACTGGCTTTTTCACAAGACTATTAATCCAGATAATTGTCTAAAGTCTTACGGGATTACTATTTAAAGTCATGCTTTAGTTTGTGAAACATGCTACTGGTTCTTTACTGTAGACCGTGGACTTGTCTTCATGTTCACCGCTGGACAGCAAAAGTAAACGCTGTTATTTTGCAAATATGCTAATTATTGCTTGTTTGCACAAGGTGGAAAGGTTTGTCTCACCTTAAATATGCCCAGAACCTAACGCTACACGTTGGCTTCCATTTACAGCCAAACCGGTTCGCCTGTTACAGACTCATTAGACGTTCTGACAACAAACCGATGACCCAGTGCAGCTTGACGTTCTACACTCAGTCACGGCCTCGGGTTCGGAATTATTGTCATGATTAATAATGACGTCAAAACCAATATGATCAATGTGGCTCGTTACTGAACACACGTGTATTGTCTCTAATTACCTGCTTTCCCCAAAATACGCTGTATTGAGTTTTATTGAGTCTTAATTTAAGTTGGTTCCAACTTTGCAAAAAGAACATCTTCCACTCTCTTTGGAGTTTGTCCTTTCATTCCGAAAAATGTTAAAATGTTTGAGGTCACGCTTTGTGTGAGACACGCACTGGTCGTTATTGTATTTATATTTCCATCCTTCCATTTTCTTCTGATTTATCCTTTATAAGGTTCGCGGGGGGTTCCCCATGCCCATCCAGGGGAGAACGTTTCGGGCGCTGGGCAGATACACCCAGGACAGGACGCCAATCTATCTCTGGGGTCACACACACACTATATGGGGCAATTTGGAGAATTCCCTTGACTTGATCCATGTTTTTGGACTGTGGGAGGAAACCGGAGAACCCGGAGGAAACCCACGCAGACACGGGGAGAACATTGGAAACTCCACCCAGATGGGGATTCGAACCGGGAATCCCCAGCGCCGAGAGGAGAACGTGCCACCGTGCCACCGTGCCGCCCATCATTTATATTTCTTATATTTATATTTCCATGTTGCATGAATTGTAAAGCTTCCCACACAGCTGTGTCACCCACCTGAGGTTATGTTCAGCAGCTTGCACGCCGTCTCGATATCCTTCAGCACCTCCTCCAACACCAGACTTTGCACCTGCTCCAGGCACCTGTCCTCCACCTCCGTTTGCCCGTTCATGCCCAGGCATAGTCCCCTGTGTCCCTCTGAGCTGCTGATCACGGAGCCCTGGTCCAGTTCTTTGTAGTGCAGCAGCTCATTCTCCCCGTCGAACGAGGTCGAAACGTCCGACTTCTTCACGAACCAGGTCGTGTCGTCAGCCAGCAGCATGTCGAAACGGGACAGGTACTCCGGCATGACGGGAAAGCCAGGCAACGCTTTGGGGTGTTCGTCAGCGCCGTACGGCGTGCCGTGGCTGAGCGGGAACGCCGGGTAATCCGCGTAGACGTGATACCTGTCGGGACTTGCCATGATCATCCGTGGCCCCCTCAGATCCGGGGGATAGGTGATCAGTGGGGGGGCTTGTAAATGCGAATAAATCTGACAAAATGCAAGGAAACAGAATTGTAAGTTCATGTGTAAAGTCTTTTTTGTAAAGTTTTTTTCCCCAACGTCCCCTCGATGATTTGACTTGGAATAAAATGAGATGAGACGAGTTCTAAACAAAGGGAACATTTTGGATGTGTTTGGGCTCATGTCATAAATCATGTCAGTCGTCTGAAAGCAAAAAAAAAAAAAAAACCCAGGAGTCTGTCTTTAAAGTGTAAATACGCTTTCACAAAGATGGCTTCACTGTACCATTGGCATGCGAACAAAGCGCTTCATTAGGAATGATTGTTTTTGGCAGGTGTGAATCTGAATCATGGGGTTTGGAAATCGACCCCGCTGTAGGACAGAGGTTCAGTAAGTTCTTAATGGCAGGAGCCATGTTTTGTAATCAGACACCTGCTCCATTTAATGTCTGTTGGAGTGCGGCGCTCGCCAACAATTTTCCTTCTTTTTTTTTTATTAAACGTCTTTCAGACGCGCTCCATCGCTCGATCTTTTGAAGTTTATTGTGCCAGGGCTTTAGGTAATCGTTTGATGGATTAATCACGCAGAAGAATATCCTAAGGTCATCATTATCGTTACGAACGAGGCCGTTCCTTGTAAACATCATTTCGCTTAACGATTGACTTGTTTCTTCTGTTGGCTGTCACGTTGTGTAATTATGTACAAACCCTAAACACAGTCGTCAATATCACTTCCAAACATTTCCCACTTGGAAGGTCTCAGTTGAAGCGTTGATGGAAAAAACACATATCCGAAGTAAAAAAAAAGTGAATCCGTACTGAATGCATCGTTATAAACCAAGAAATGGGGCATCGTCCAACATGCAGTGTTTAAGGTGGCTTGGAACACCAATCCACCTTAAACATTGTCTTTGCGATTGGTAATAAATAAGGGGGAAAACCTTAATTTAAGGTGGCTTAGTGATTTGCGTGTTCTCCTCTTCGATTCCGCTTCGAATCCCAATCTGGGTGGAGTTTCCATGTTCTCCCCGTGTCCTCGTGGGTTTCCTCCGGGTTCTCCGGTTTCTTCCCACAGTCCAAAAAACATGGATCAAGTCAATTGAGTTCTCCAAAATTGCCCCATATAGAGTGTGTCTGTGTGTGTCCAGTGATGGATTGGTGCCCTGTCCTGGTTGTAACTGCCCAGCGCCCGAAATGTTCACCCCTGTATGGGCATGGGGAACCCCCCCCCCACGCCACCCTAGTAGAGGATAAAGTGGAAGACACTGGATTGATGGAACCTTAATTTAATGTTTCGATCTGATTGGTTGACAAGGTTTGTGATGTATAATGGCCTTCCTCTCAAGCCTGTATTACTTCAGCAGAACGCTGCTGCGTTACGTTCTGTTCCTTTTGAGATCGTCGTTGCCGTGTTTGCCGTCAGATGAAGAAGCTTAGTAGGTGCTTGGCCATTCTGACACGTTGGATGAATGATGCGGAACTTATCGGCTTGAAGCAGCGAGAGAATAAAGGAAAGTGTGTGATTGCTGGGTTTAAGCCTGACTTCTAAGGTGCTGTTTGTCGTTAAAGGAGTGACTGTTTGACGAGCCATTGTGCAAAATTCACGTTCGTCTCAATTTTGCTTATAAGAAATTAGTTTTGTAAACTGTGAAGCCGCCGTTGAGTTTTAATACGTCTTCAGATTAAAAAAAAAAAAAAAAAAAAAAAATCACAGAATAAAGGGAGAATGGAAACGGGGCTGAAGCGTAACAGGTGGATTGATAATCAGCGCACCTTCGTGAGGGTTTCCTCCACACTCCTCACACCGAGCAGGTGTACAGTTAGATTTTTTGGGCTTTGCACCTGTTTCCTCCGATTTGAAGTGTAAAGGTCTTTTTTTTTTTTTTTTGTTCCTGGCTGTGAAAGCATGAACGGAGCCAAATTCGCAGAAACCTTGGCCTTGAAACATTTTATCAAATTTAAATCATGACACCTTCGCAGATTAAAATCGTAATCGTCCTCGAGGATCCCACCGCAGAAAAACAAAAAAAACAAAAAAAAAACAGCCACTTCCTGCTCAGGCAGGAGTGATTTATCCATTTTTGCACGACCCGTTGCAAACACGTCACACCTGACTGACTCGGATCCTGTTAAAGATGTCATGGCTTTTAGTAAAAATGTCATTCTGGACAGTCGGAGAAAACATTTCTTGCCTCATAAATTAAAGTTAAATTAAGTGTGTACAGGTTCTGTGAAATAAAGCCGGCGGCTCATAAGCATTTATTAAGTAATAACTTAATTACATTCTTATTTATTTATTGACTCAGTAATTTATCTAGCTCTTTTTTGGTATTTTGGAAATATTTACACTTTAAGTATTACATACCTTTAGGCTAAACTTTATTGGTAATATAATTTCTATTATTTCTCATCGTTGTATAAATAACCATCTAAAAATAATACACACACAAACACACACATACACACACATTATTGATAAAGATAATCAAATTGTGAATTTGTCCATTCCCCACTCTTTAAGAGCAACACAAACTACTAATAATAATCCATATTAATATTTATTTATAAGTATATAGACGAAAGTTGCATGTCTCATAATTATTATGCTTGATTAATTAATTCTGCCTCATTGCCACAGCTTTATAAAATCAAGCACTTGCTGTGGATTCTGTATATTGCTCCAAATGCTTTAACTTTAAACATTATGTATTTATTATTTATTATTTTTTAACTTTGTGGGAACGATTTAAGGAAGGTCATTTTCCTGTTTCAGCTCGACTGTGTTAGAGTGCACAAAGGAACGTTTGAAGGTCTAAAAGTGAGGGTTTGGGTCAGTTTGGTGTAGAGGTTCCATGCAGTACAGAACCCTGGACCAGCTCATTTTGGTCCAGCATCACTGTCTGGCCTGCTTTTCTGGATGAATAGGCATACACACTCGAAAATCTTCAAAACCAAGAGCTTAAAGTAATCTCATGACACGTCATAACATCATCAATATGTGTCATGAAAAAATCCTATATTCAGTTATCAGTCTGGAGAAAATGAACTGCCATGTTCTCATCCATTTCTGAAAACGTAAGCAGAGGAGCGATCCATACACCATCGACAGGTTTATTCAGAGTCGAATCGATTGCTTTTTTATGATCAACTTCAGATCTGATCATGTAAATCAGCAGCCCAGATGCTGTCACATATTCCACATCAAGTTCAAAAGGTTAAAAATTAATCTGGATGCAAAAGCTCACATGCATTTCCCTAAATACAGCTGAAAAACTGCCTGCTCCACCTGAGGTTCAGCAAAACCCTCACGCTTTACGATTAACCAACAAACCTCTGAGAACCAGTTAGAATAAAGGCACCAATTACAACCTCATACTGCAATAAAGCTGTCAGCGGAGTCGCCCACTGGCCACAGGGGTTGAGAGTTAACCACGTTCTCACTTGTCATAAGTAGAATTCTTTTAATCATTTAGAAATTTACAATTTACATAAAAAATATTTGTGTTTTTAGTACATAGTTGGGGTTAAACTCAATGAACAAAACAATAAACACAATATCAATGATTATTAATATTGATATAGTTTGTTAATGTCAGTAAACAAACAGAGACGTTCTACTAAAACGGGATAGTTCCATCTTTTACTCTCAAAGTAGCCTACGTACTGGACGTGTTGTTTATTTTGAGGTTTGGTTCGGTTTACCTCAGGTGTACATTATGTTTTTCTGAATTAATGAAACATTTCTGTCATCTCCAATCAGTCTGTTCATTCTGCATTCGTCTCTGTTCATGTAATTACACCATTTTAAGTATCTTTAGAGTCTAATGTTGTTAAAATCAGCAATTATATAAAAATACCCCAACCTGTCTATCTGGAATCATGCCACAATTATAATTAATTTATTTTTATATAAGTTTAAATATTTGTAATAATTTGCACACACACATTATAGAGACAAACAACAACAAAGTATCACTTTTGTTTCAACTTTTGTTTTTATAAGACTCACTATATAAAATCTTTATAGTTATATATTTGGGTAAATAATTTCAAATTTACAAGATATACATACTTTGTTTTCTTAAACAATAATATATATATATATATATATATATATATATATATATATATATATATATATATATATAAACACAATTTTTATGCAGTTTTTAAATACTTTTCTAAATTCTTTACTACAGTCACTAATTTAATTACACATATTCAAAGACATTATTATTTTTAAAGTGTATGATTAACATTTTAAAGGGTATCTTTAATTATATATGTAATAATATCTAATTTCAACAGATTTATAGATAAAATAAAATTAATTAAATGTCACCCTGTTTGAAAAAAAAAGACCTATAGAAATTGTATAATTACACAGTTTATACACAATTATATCTATCATGTATATATTATGTACAAATATACAATGATGTCTTTGTAATGAAGTTACACACATTAAGTTCTCTGTACAAAAAAAGTCTAGTTGGTTTAAATGGTTTAAATGGTCCAACACTTACTTGGTGGTTACTTGTGGGATGCCACAGGTTTGGCAGCGCTGTAGAGGCAGTGGCTGATCACACCTGGACTCTCAGCTTGAGTTGCAGTGTTGAGTGATGTGTGTCTCACCCGTGCAGGCGTTGAATGATGCTGTGCCACTGCAGGAAACTTATTTAAACAAGACTCTCTTGGCACTCAGGAGTTTGCTGAATGGCCTTAAGGTGCAAATGAGGTGACTCAAGCCTATCAAGTGAACACTCCCCAGGGCTATCTGTGTCTATCTGAGAGTGTTTAAGAGTGTGACATGTCTGTTAGTGGGAAGGGTCATCTAGTGGGAGTGTGTGAAGAAACAATTTAGAATTTGAACTGAAGAATCGGACGTCATTCTTCCTTCATTACACTGCATCAGTCGCAGTATTAAAGATAATATTGATGGATACTAAAATGATTTTAAAATCAATTTTAAAATAAAAAAAAACACATATATGTATGGTTTAATATTTATTTTGTTACTAATGCCTTCTCTTAAGAAAACATTGTAAAACAAGTTAAATATTTATATAGATTTTTTTAGGTGTGTGTACAAAGGCACAATGTTCATCCAATCTGTAATCCCAAAAAAAAAAGTCACATGTAAATTACAGAGGGTTACATCCAGGCCAGAAAAAAATATTTTATTTTTATTTCTATATTTTGTTACTAAAATATAACTTATCGCCCTCATTCTATGAAATTTTACATCTTGAATCTGTAATCCAAAATGTTTAGATCCATGTTTGAGCCATTCGGTTGTATCTACTGCATACTGCACAGTAGTTACATATGCGTTATAAAACATGTAAGTCGCTTTGGATTAAAGCGTCTGCTAAATGACTGAATTTAAATACAATGGAAATGTAATAAAACCATACGTCTATAATGCAGTATGTTTATTTGAAATGTTGCATTAATACATTTACAATTACATATAATTATCTGTGATATTTATTTCTCCTGAATGTTAAAGCATGTGACTTTTAAAATTTCACCTCCACTTCACAAAATGTAAAGCAGATGTACACATTCGTGTATAATATGTAAATATTCAAATAATTATTTTAAAACTTAGTCTTGTGCTCAGATTCAGGGTTTATCTTTCATGTTAGTTCACAGTCTGATTTTATAACAAAAATGCAAATATTTATTAACCTGGCCTGCAGTCTGAAGGGTGGCCTCTTCAAATCGAATAGAAATAGAAATAGAATAGAATAGAATAGTGTAGAATAGAATAGATCAATCGTCATCTGAAGCAAAGCATGCACAGTGTGTATAGTAAAACTAACAACATTCCTCTACACAAAACAACACCTTCACACTGGACCTCTGCACATTGGAAGAGGAAACCACACATTTTGGACCAGAAACTAAAGTGCAGTTATGTCCGGTTCTAAAGATGACACAGAATACAATTGAAAGTTAGAGAAATCACTGCTCTAATAGGTACGTTTGAGTGCAGCTCGTAATGGCACCGTGACTTACGTCAGTAATGTTCTCATGTAAGCCCGGCTGAGGCCGCTCTGACGGAGATGGATGGTTCGCAGTGGATTTATTAAATGATGAAAACTGAGTCAATATTTGTTCAATTTGTTAAATACCGAAGAACTTTCCGAAAAAGCTCCAGCATCAGGTGTATACTCTTCGTATTAAACTTATCTGCTGAACCTTAATCTTGTTTTGATCTTCGTAACAACAGTGAGATTATGATGTTAGGTTCTACATAATGTTGCTGTAAATATTTGGATGCCGGTTTCCTTCACCTGTGTGAGTCTTGATAAAATTGTGAACAATATTTTAAAGAACATTAGTGTTAATTAAATTCAATGCAATTACAGTGTCCTTAAATTTATTTTAATGCTAATTATCATTATTACTATTACTATTATTATAATAATAATAATAATAATAATAATAATAATAATAATAATAGGGCAGCACGTGGCTTAGTGGTAAGCATGTTTGCCTTTCAGTGCTGGGGATTCCCGTTTCGAATCCCAATCTGGGTGGTTTGCATGTTCTCCTCGTGTCTGTGTGGGTTTCCTCTGGATTCATTGGTTTCCTCCCACAGTCCAAAAACATGGATCAAGGTATATTGAATGCTCCAGATTGCCCCATATAGAGTGTGTGTGTGTGTGAGTGAGTGTGTGCCCAGTGATAGATTGGCGCCCTGTCCTGGGTGTATCTGCCCAGCTCTCCCTGTGTGTGTGTGTGTGTGTGTGTGTGTGTGTGTGTGCTCAATCATATTTACCCTACTCCAGCTCAGACTTTCTTTGTTTTTCCACAAAAATGTCCACACTCCTCTATGTTGACGTTGGCCTGCATGTTTCATTTAGACTGTTCATTGTTATTAATTAAAATGATCAAGTTGTTTTTGTGTGCTGACATGTTTTGTTTGCAAAACCTTGACTCGTAACTTTCACCTCACTGTGGTCTGTTTTTATGACTCTCAGTATGTAAGTCCACGCTGATGATAATATTTGTCATTTGCAGTAATTTGCATGTAAAAACAACAAAGAAAGAGGCTCAAACCTAATACTCCAGGAACAAACACTTTCTTTCCTCATTGTCATTTTCTCCAGGCTTTGAAGAAATTCTAACGACACACTTTGGATTTGATGATATACTCAAGGAAAGTTGCTGAACATGCAAAACAGAAATTAGCAAAACCCCCCAGTGGAGTATTTGTTGGTCTTTTCCCTGAAGGAGCTCAGCAGATAAGCGTGTCAGATGATAATCTTGGGCGCTGTCATTGTAAATATGATCCTGACGTGGCGTCAATCCAAGACTTAATAAAAAAAAAATAAAAAACACAAATCCTAGGTGAGGCAGGTGTCAGCGTTTATCCCAGGCTTCACTTGTTGCAGAATCAACATTTCCTTTGAGAGTTATTTTAAAGATTTAATTGGCCAGTTATGTAATTATTTTTATTAATACTGATCCGAAAGTTTTGATATTTCGTTCTGAGCAGTGGTCAAAGAAGTACGTAGGACTTTATATAGTGACCTAAAAATCCTCCATTATCAGTTAGAGTATGGGGTTATTCATTTAAAATTAATTTAAAAGTACATCGGTTAAAAAGACAATTAAAAAAGAACGATAATAATAATCTGTCATTATTTTATTACATATTAAGCTTTTGATTAGAGCTCCACCCTGACACGGCATCTAAAACTTTCCCTCTAACAGGTTTTACATTAATAAAAACTGTTCAGTATAGATTCACAGATAGGTTTGAAACAGTTATTAAATTAATTATACTTGCAAATTAAGTTGTTTTGCCCTAAAATAAATGGATTACACATTTATATTATACTGTATTAATGGGTACTTACATTCACTACCATGACACTGTATTCTAAGCCTAGTATGTTTCCAGTAGTCCTGTTTACAGCACAAATGAAGGCCTGTAGCAGACACGTAATATAAAATCACTAGGAGAGGGCTGAACAATAATCAGAATTATCAGATAGTCGTGTTTATACAAAAGTAGAAATAGAAAAATTAAGAATAAGCGCAGTAAAGTTATCCTAAATTAACCTAAAAGTACCAAAAATATGCATTAAAATAAAATTAAAGTGGCATGTGTACAGTATGTAATATCTATTTCATTTAATAGAATTAAAAAATGAAAATATAGTGCACTGTGTGGCAGAAGGTAGAATAATATACATGTGTGTGTGTGTATATATATATATATATATATATATATATATATATATATATATATATATATATATATATATATATATATATATATATATATATATATATATATATATATATATAAAATATAATATAAATAGTATGATATTGCAAATTTTTTTATAATTATCATGATTACGTTAGGGCGGTTAGCACGTTCGCCTCTCAGCACTAGGGATTCCCGGTTCGAATCCCCATCTGGGTGGAGTTTCCATGTTCTCCCCGTGTCCACGTGGGTTTCCTCCGGGTTCTCCGGTTTCCTCCCACTGTCCAAAAACATGGATCAAGTCAATTGACTTTCCAAATTGCCCCATACAGAATATGTTTGTGTGAGTGAGTGTGTGCCCAGCGATAGGTTGGCGCCCTGTCCTGGGTTTGTCTGCCCGGCGCCCGAGACGTTCTTCCCTTGATGGGCATGGGGAACCCCACCGCGACCCTAATAGAGGATAAAGCGAAAGATAATGAATGAATGAATGTTGCACAGTTTTATAATTATTATGATTACGTTATTGCGCATTAAAGTATATAGATAAGAATGACCAGACAAGGTGCAGTGTCCTTGATTTAGGAATAGAATGGCAGAGAACATGCCAAGTGTGTTGGAGTGGACAGAAACCAAAAGAACATTTTCCAATATCAGATTTTACATTGAATCAGAATTTCTGTGTGCATGAAGATCTGCCCCTTAAAGTGGATTAAATAAAAGAGGATGGATCGATTTGACACTTCTGTAGATTCTAACACTCTGATCAGCTGTATGCTGTTAAACGGTTTACTGTCAGCGTTTCAAGAAGTGTAGTAGACAACCAGAAACACAACAACAGCACTAAGGAAAGTGTGGGATTATCTGTAACGCACATAAAAATATTATTTGATCCATTTGTTTAAATAGCTTTAACCCGACCACAAAGTTATGAGGTTATTAAGTTGAGTTGTAAACAGTAAGATGATTCAGTACTATAATTAGACTTAATTAGACTTCTGGCAGATCCAACAATAGACCTGCCTCCTCCTCCTCCTCCTCCTCCTCATGATCCACCATGCGTATTGATGGTAAAGAGTTTGGTCACTGAAATCCTACAACTCCTCATGTCTGTTCTCCTGTGGTGTCCATTGGTGACCATTGACCGATGTTCCTCTCTGTGTATTGGTTCATCATCAGAACACACTCACTACATGCTGAACCCCACACACCAGAGACCCTCCAACTGCTGCAGTGATAAAATCTACCAGCCAACAGTTTAACCAGTTCCATTGCTTTCATATAGGCTCGGCCCTATGTCTTGTCCTGGGGGTTCTGCGAATAAGTAAGCAAGATTAGACGACAGAAATGCAAATAGACAAGCCAACTGTAAAGTATGCTCCATGTGCGAGTTCAGCTCCATGTGCCTTTAAGAAAGACATTGCATTGCCAGGTGTTTTCCAGTATAGGTGTGGTGTGTGTACAGATCCTACCAGTTTGCCTATCTGCAGACAGCATCGTTTTAGCAGTACATATTTTTGAATAATGAGAAAAGAAAAGGGGTTAAGAATACAGCTTTGAGGGTCGCCATATACGCAATAAGGGATGTATTTATACAAATCATGAAAGATAGTAGTTAATTAAGAATCGTTATGGTTTTGGATGCTGATTTGCTCTTTGATGCGACGGTTGAACGTTTTGGAGGTTTCAGGGGTGCAATGCGCCGATTTTTGTAGTTTGGTGTAGACGAAAAGTTCAGAGCTGCAAAAAAAGGAGCTTAACAAGGAGCTGTCACCCAAAGGCATGCTCTTTAAACCCCATTGATTGAGAATATTAATGACGCACAGAGTTCGCACTTCGGTTCTAGTGTTTGCTAAGAAAAATCTTCAAAGGCCTGATATTTCTGACTGCGTCAAGAAAAAGCCCTCTTACCCCTGAATAATGGACGTCCAGTAAATTCTGAATGAATGAAATGTCAGTGGTAAGTAATGGTTCCATATCGTTGATGTTCATATTGAGGAGGTTAGAAGAGTTTAAAGCGAGGGCGTGGGCGCACGGTGTCGGGTGCAAAGGTGTTTCTATGTTCCTAATGTCAGCTTAATACATATCACGAATTTAAATAATTCTATCCATACACACCATATTCCCAAAACCCATTCAGGGCAATATGTTCCTAAAGCTCCTGTACAGCAAATACACACCATATGTACCCTCATCAACTCCACTTACCCCATTAATGCCCTTTCATCATATCTAATAAGGCGAATGTGTCTAATACAGAGGGTCATATCACAAGATGTTTGCAACCCAGGGTCAGATTTCGTCTTTAGTAAACCAAAATTGCCAAAAAACAGCGTTGAAGCCCCAATCATCAACATTCTCTTCTGTAGTCCAGTATCTAAGAAACTAATTTTAGCAGGAGAACATGCTGAGTTTGCATGTTCTCCCTTAATGCGTAGGCTTTCCTTTTACAATTTAAAAACATGTACAGTTAATAAAGGTTCAATAGATATACAGTAGCCATGCCCAGCGATAGATTGGCGCCCTGTCCTGGGTGTATCTGTCCTGCGCCCGAAACGTTCTCCCCTGGATGGGCATGGGGAACCCCCCCCCCCCTAATAGAGGATTAAGCGGAAGAGAATGAATGAATGAATGGATACAGCCAATTGTAAAAGGCATTAAACCAATGGGGGGTGTTTGGGGAAGGCCCATCACTGACTGCTCAGTGAACAGCTCTGACATTAACCCTACTGAACACTATTAATCCGAATTGGAATGTCGATTGCAGCTCTTATCACTCAACGGTGAGTCTGGCCGCAGAGGTCCAGTTAAAAGGCTCAATTAAAATGCAAAAAAAAAAAGAAGCTTTGCATGAAACAGACCTGTCTCTCACCCCGATGTTTCAGTTTACCCAAATGTCTTGAAGTGTTGACACAGTAACAGTATTAAAATGACTCTGACCGGCTCACACATGCTAAATGTAGGTGTGTCCACAGGACCCTTGACCCCCGAGTGCATAAAGCACGGCAAAATGGCGGATGTAATTAAAAGTGTGTCGTAATTCTGACGATGGGTAAACGTTCGATGAGATCTCAGTCTTCTGTTTCGCAGTATATCCCCAGGAGTTGAAGGGGCGTCGCCCTCACTGTACTGTGCAAACACCTCTTGCGCGCTCGGCAGAGTAAATATTTGCGGGAGTGTTGGGGTTTCATAAGCGCAGCTCATGCGGCACGGCGAAATGGTTCCCTCGGGTGACTTCTGATGTCCCCACAACTGTCAGCGTATTTACACTTTAATTCAAGTGCTCTCACTCCTGTCTATGCTTGCAGAGCTGTGGTCAATCTGTGGATTGGCTTTGGGAGGAGGGCAACATTTGACCAAATGCCCAAAGGTATTCAGAGAGGGCTGTTTTAGAACTGAGCGCTTGTTAAAGCACACAATAGCATTTTCGATGGTTACAAACTCGACCCGCTCTGTGATGGTCCTGTGGGGAAGGTCCAGCATCTGCAAAGTTTTATTCAGAATTTAATAGGTTTTGTTTTATTCAGAAAAAAAAAACTGGTTTCTCGACGTTTCGGTTGCTTTTATTTATACAGACATACAACTTATGCAAACATTCTCCAGAATATTGCAAAAAATACATGTTTACTCTTGCATTCCCCCATTCTCCAAAAAAAGGCTCAGTATAAATAAGATCAGGGCCAAAATATGTGTATTTATTAAAACCTATTAATAAATGGATTTTATTTCCTGTAGAGCAAATTGATAACTTCTGTCTGAAGGGGTTTCAGGTTTAATGTTCAAATTAGGATATTCGAAACGTATATTGCATCCAGTGCATCATCTTTCCCCAGCAAGCCTGTGCTTATTTCTGCAGGACAATGCCAGATTGAATTTTGTGTGAGTTTTGGGTTTAACAGGCAAGGAGGGCAGAATCCTTTTTTTCTCTCGAGTTTGCATGTTCTCTTCCTCCGTATGATTTCAGATTTCATGAAGACTAAAAACAAGATATCTAGAGTGCTGACGCTCATGATCTGTCCTCCAAAGTTACATCGATCTAAACTCTATTTTTAAAATCGATGTTACATTTGAATAAATATCAACAAGATCCACTGATTTAATCCTGTGTATAAAATAAAAAAGAAACAACACATAAACAGGAAACCATTCTCCATAAAAAGGCTCAGTATAAATAAGATCAGCGCTCTGTACGAGGCCATGGGAGGTTTTTTATAATTCATTATTTGCAGCGATGTTTTTATTTTGAGCTCTGCTTTACGCAAACTAATACGTTTAATAGGTCTTGTATTGCTTTTGTTTGTCCACGTACTTTTGGACAACTCTTGAGAATTAGCTGAAGAGGTTCTCCAATCTCTCTCCCGCAAGTTCGGGAGGTTGTAATGATAATCAAATAAGCCTCAGACCCCCACTGGTCCACGCTTTGTTGTCAAAACTTTAGCTGTCTCCTCTATTTAGACACTTTCAGGGGTCTGCAGCAATTATGCAAAGCATGCGATTAGTACCTAAAGCTACCCCCTCCCACCACCACCACCTCCCCCCCACATTCAAGGGTCCACAATAATCAATAGACCTAACAGAAGGCACATGAGTAATGACCCAAGCCCCCAGAGGTAGATTCTAGCGAGATACTGTACAGTTTGCATACAGATAAAAATCTCTTGATTTCATAACCTCGGGTATTTTTACATCCCACCCGATTATTGAGTTCGTACGAGGTCGCTGGATTCGAGCGACAAGGCAGTCTTGAGGCGGTTTAGGGAAGGCCCCTTTGCTGCCCCATCAACAATTAAGATATGGTTCAGTCAGCATGCTGTGGGTAAAATGAAGATGCCCTTACCCTAACTCTACTAAAGGGGGGTTTCTGAATTAACCAGGACCTACAGATGCTCTGATTCGAACCACCGTCAAATGGAAATATTCATCAATGATGTATTACTGCGAGAACGCTTGTAAATTTGATTTTTTAAAGCACTATCAAACTGGCAGCAGCAGGTAGCTCAGTGGGTATGACCCACTGCATGCGGTAGCTCAGTGGTTCGGGAATTGGGCTATCCATCTGAAGGTTGGGGGTTCAAATCCCAGGTCCACTGAAGTTACCAATGTGGGTCCTTGAGCAAAACCCTTAACCCTCATTGCTCCAGGGATGTTGTGATTAACCCTCTTCTCACCTTGTTAATCGCTTTGGATAAAAACGTCCAATAAATGACCAAATGTGATGTAAATGTAATATGTGGGGATACACCACTGCTGGCCCACTGCTCATACTGACGAACTGCATGTAAAGCCAAAGGAGGCCCTCATAGCAAAGCATTTATATGGCCCACATGTCCCAAAACGTATTCATCCAGGGGTTATCCACATGAAAGCCACTTCTGACTATTGTGTATCTCTTAACTGGTGTCTATGCATCAGGGCCTGTCCATCAAGCGCGGTCCATCTATGTAGTAAGCGGACCAGAGAGAGGGGGGTTGTGGGTTAGACTCTTTCTCGGAATAATTTCACTCTGTGAGCATCAGTGGGATTAATTATTCACTTCTAATTTTAACATAAATCTTTTTTGATCTACTATAATAATACGATGGACACTCATGCAAATAAATCTCTCGTATGCGATGTGCTGGATTTCATCGACAGTTTGTGTGCATACTTTTGGCCGCAGTCTGTATGTCGGTGAAACCAGCTTAACGTGTTTCCCGTTCTCTCGTAAGTTCAAGTGCTTTTAATGATCCACCCCCCCCCCCCACACTTATCATTTTCAGCTCAGCCTCAGACCTGAATTCACCTCCATTTTTTGTTGTCAAAACAGCTGTTTCCTTCATTCAAGGATCTTCGGTGTTTTGCCGGAGTTATGCAAAACACCAGATCTTCACCCGTTCCTCTCCACTGCCTCCCAAAAAAGTCCAAAATAACCAGTAAAAATAATATAACACGTTGTATTTATTAATTAATCCAGGATCTCGTACAGTTTGCCTACAGGGCACTAATGAGGACATATCACAGTTTATGTGATATATAATTATCCAAGTTTGATGAATTATGGCCCAGGTCCCTTAAATTACGACTTGTGTCATATTTCCACAACATTTGAACCATTTTGTACTGTGAGTTTAATTAAAGCATCACACTTTAGATCAAAACGTTTGACTGCATACGTGTATAAGCCCACAGCTTTAAGCTGATGTTAGTACAGGGTGAAGACGGACAAAAGCTGACGTTCCAAAATATGTGTAATTATTAAAATGTGTTAATAAATGGATTTTATTTCCTGTAGCTCAAATTCATACATTTTGTCTGAAGGGGTTTCAGGTTTAATATTTAAATTAGGATATTCGAATTTTAGAAACATATACTGCATCTCATGGACATCTTTCCCCAGCAAGCCTGTGCTTATTTCTGCAGGACAATGCCAGATTGAATTTTGTGTGAGTTTTGGGTTTAACAAGGAATGAAGGGCAGAATCCTTATTACTGTCGAGTTTGCATGTTCTCCGTGTGATTTCAGATTTCATGAAGACTAAAAACAAGATTCTAGAGTGCTGACGCTCATGATCTGTCCTCCAAAGTTACATCGATCTAAACATTCATTCATTATCTCCCGCTTTATCCTCTATTAGTTTCGTGGGGGGGTTCCCCATGCCCATCCAGGGGAGAACGTTTCAGGGGCTGGCCAGATACACCCAGGACAGGGGGGCAATCTATCGCTGGGCACACACTCACTCACACACAGACACACTCTATATGGGGCAATTTGGAGAACTCAATTGACTTGATCCATGTTTTTGGACTGTGGGAGGAAACCGGAGAACCCGGTGGACACCCACGCAGACACGTGGAGGACATGCAAACTCCACCCAGATTGGGATTCGAACCGGGAACCCCTAGCACTGAGAGGAGAACATGCTAAACCACTAAGCCACCGTGCCACCCTCGATCTAAAATTATTTTTTAAAATTGATGTTACATTTGAATAAATTACTGAAATCACATTCATCAACAAGATCAACTGATTTAATCCTGTGTATAAAATAAAAAAGAAACTAAACATAAACATGACGATCGCAGTGCATTTGGGTTATAAACCACAACCTGAGGCGAGTTAATGAACTGGATCCTTTTTTTTTGTTTTGTTTTACATGAAAACAAATCGTGGTGTATATGTTACAGTACTCAGTGAATCAGTTTTCACTGGTGTTCCGTTTCTCTGTGCCTAAAGGACAAATAAAGTATCAGGTCCCTTCTTCAGGAACCACGTAAAACAAGACCATGTGCAAATACAGGCAGGACACATTTACATCTACAGGGTTTGTTCCTTTTGCTGTTTCTCAACATGCAGTATGTACAGTTCTTGGGGCTTTGGGTTCGAGTTCATAAGTTCAGCCTCACAATGATGGAATTAAGAATTGCCGTCATTGATGCTTTTGGGGTGGCAGCATTTTTGTTGATGCCATAAATGATCTCAGATCATTGTCCATCCATTCATCCATCATCTTCCGCATTATCCTCTATTAGGGTCGCGGGGGGGAGTTCCCATGCCCATCCAGGGGAGAACATTTCGGGCGCTGGGCAGATACCCAGGACAGGACGCCAATCTATCACTGGGCACACACTCACTCACTCATACACACTCTATATGGGGCAATTTGGAGAACTCAATTGACCTTGATCCATGTTTTTGGACTGTGGAAGGAAACCGGAGAACCCGGAGGAAACCCACACAGACACGGGGAGAACATGGAAACTCCACCCAGATGGGGATTCGAACCGGGAATCCCTAGTGCTGAAAGGAGAACGTGCTAAACCACTAAGCCACCGTGCCGCCCTGATCATTGTCCACCTCGTATATTTACAATTACATTTATTATAATTGGTATTAGTAATAAAATAACAATATTATATTATTGCATCCATGTAAAGTATTCATTCATTATTCATTATCTCCTGCTTTATCCTCTATTAGTGACGCGGGGGGGGGGTTCCCCATGCCCATCCAGGGGAGAACGTCTCGGGCGCTGGGCAGATACACCCAGGACAGGACGCCAATCTATTGCTGGACACACACACACTCACACATACACTCTATATGGGGCAATTTGGAGAACTCAATTGACTTGATCCATGTTTTTGGACTGTGGGAGGAAACCGGAGAACCCGGAGGAAACCCACGCAGACACGGGGAGAACATGGAAACTCCACCCAGATGGGGATTCGAACCGGGAATCCCTAGAGCTGAAAGGAGAACGTGCTAAACCACTAAGCCACCGTGCCGCCACGATCATTGTCCACCTCGTATATTTACAATTACATTTAGTATAATTGGTATTAGCAATAAAATAACAATATTACATTATTGCATCCATGTAAAGTATTCATTCATTATTCATTATCTTCCGCTTTATCCTCTATTAGTGACGCGGGGGGGGGGGTTCCCCATGCCCATCCAGGGGAGAACGTTTCGGGCGCTGGGCAGATACACCCAGGACAGGGCGCCAATCTATTCCTGGGCACACACTCACTCACACATACACTCTATATGGGGCAATTTGGAGAATTCAATTGACTTGATCCATGTTTTTGGACTGTGGGAGGAAACCAGAGAACCCGGAGGAAACCCACGCAGACACGGGGAGGACATGGAAACTCCATCCAGATGGGGATTCGAACCGGGAATCCCTAGTGTTGAGAGGAGAACGTGCTAAACACTAAGCCACCGTGTAAAGTATAACATTGAAAATTAATTACCTTTAAAAAAAAAAGTATTTTCTGAAAATTGATGAATACATAATTAAAGAAAAGCTAATAATATAAAACATATTGTTCACATTTATTGGATTTCAGTGTCGCTTTTCGCCTTCAGTCACAAAGGCCGTGGTTCTGTCAAAGTTCTGCTCTTTATTTCTGAATAAACCCGTCACGGCTCTGTGGACAGCTGTCCCTCATGTAAACACGACAACCAATCAGATTAAAGCGTTGCGGACAAAGCAGCTCCAAATCACACAAGGAAGTTCGTCGCGAAGAAAACGACAGATCAGATCGGCCACGCTGATAAAATAAAGTAACACGAACACCTCGAATAAATACTCAAATACTCAACTACCATAGAATTAAGCAAAGGCAAAAAATCCTCACACGCTCGAACGTTACAGTTGTAGAAAATCTGATACTCGAGGAGCCACGCTCAAACGTTCCCTGTTTCAGGGTTATTTTAGGCAAACGGAGGTATTTTTTTTAAAACCTGGGTTCAACGCTCTCCTTTAAAACTTGGAATTCAGAGTATCAAAATCAATGCAGCGTTTTCACAAAATCCTGCATCAAAAACACAGCTTTATTGTTTAAATAAACGTTTAAAATATTAATTCATCCATTATCTTCTGTTTGATCCTATATTAGGGTCGCGGGGGGTTGGGGTGTGTCTGTGTGAGTGAGTGTGTGCCCAGTGATGGATTGGCGCCCTGTCCTGGGTGTATCTGCCCAGCGCCCGAGATGTTCTCCCCTGGATGGGCATGGGGAACACCCCCCCCCCCCCCAACTGCGGGAGATAATGAATGAATCTTTAATCTGTCTTTATATAAATATTTTCTTCGTCATGTATGATTTTAAAAATATATATATTTTAATCTGGGTGGCACGGTGGCTTGGTGGTTTAGCATGTTCTCCTCTCAGCGCTAGGGATTCACGGTTCGAATCCCCATCTGGGTGGAGTTTCCATGTCCTCCCCGTGTCCGCGTGGGTTTCCTCCGGGTTCTCCGGTTTCCTCCCACAGTCCCAAAACATGGATCAAGTCAATGGAGTTCTCCAAATTGCCCCATATAGAGTGTGTTTGAGTGTGTGAGTGTGAACCCAGCGATGGATTGGCGCCCTGTCCTGGGTCTATCTGTCCAGCGCCCGAAACGTTCTCCCCTGGATGGGCATGGGGAACCCCACCGCGACCTTAATAGACGATAAAGTGTGTGTAATAGACGATAAAAATGTGCTTTTAACCTCTCAGCATGCACAAAGGGAGATCCTTAATGCTGTAATAATTTTATTGTGGAGGGATTCTTGTTGCTGCAAAAAAAAAAAAAAAAAAAAAAAAAACTCTTAACCTCGGATTTTACAGATAAACTGGAAAGCTGACTTAAAGACAGGAACCCTCAAACAACATCTCCACAATCCCAGCATTAATAAAAAATATATAAACTTTTTCCACAAATCCATCCATTATCTTACGCTTTATCCTCTATTAGGGTCGGGGGGGGGGGGGGGGGGTTCCCCATGCCCATCCAGGGGAGAACGTTTTGGGCGTTGGGCAAATACACCCAGGACAGTGGGGCAATCTATCGCTGGACACACACTCACTCACACAGACACACTCTATATGGGGCAATTTGAGGAACCCAATTGACTTAATCCATGTTTTTGGACTGTGGGAGGAAACCGGAGAACCCGGAGGAACCCACGCGGACACGGGGAGAACATGGAGATTCCACCCAGATGGGGATTCGAACCGGGAATCCCTAGCGCTGAGAGGCGAACGTGCTAAACCACTAAGCCACCGTGCCGTCCTTTTCCACAAATCCTCAAACCTTTAAAAAAAAAATTTATATTCACCTAAGAGTCTAACAGCTGATCACCCGCAGCGTCGTTGTTCTAATTCTCAGAAATACTTTTGTTTTTTATTTTCTTTTTTAAAGACAAAACGGTTCTCCCTACCGGTCCTCACAGAGCCCAGACCTGACCAGCACAGATCTGTCCTCTCATTTCCGTTAAATTACTGACCCATCAGAAGGACTGCTACGTCATGAATAAAAAGAAAACACACTGCAGATAAATAATTTATTCTTCATTTTGTTTTAATACAATTAAAACTTTGTTTTTTTTTTTCTCCATAAACACATTCACTCAAAGATCAAAGTGCCGAACACAGTGTCATTAACGTCACGACCGCAAAAGCTGCAGTAAATCACTTGACAGGTTTGGCGGCCTCTCTGGCAAACATATGTAACTGCAACCAGAGTTCAAAAAAACATGATCACTTCCATTAAAGGTATAGCACCTACAATTTAAATGACTTATGTATACAATTATCAAACATGTAGTTATTTTTAATTAATGTGCGATCACCCGAATCATTAAGATTAAAACTTTTCGGCTGAGATGAAGACTGTTACGTGTTCATGGGAGCCGGTTAGCGTTTCTGCAGAACTCTAATCGATGCTGCTCAAAGATTTGATTTGCACTGATCAGAGAAAGTGGCGTTTATTTGGCTGCAATTTGCAAGCTCACCGCTAGAGGCCATCAAATCTCACACACTGCTTATTTAAAGGGAATTCCTATTTTAACTAAATCTCGCGCCACGTCACAATTCTGCAGTACGTCAGATTGAGATATCTCACGACAGATTATGTGTTGTTGACTTTTTATTTCTTTACTGTCCCAATTATATTTAAATACAAGGACATCCCGCAGCTTTAAAGCTGAATGTTTAAGTCTTTCCTGCTCACACACATAATTTAAACCCTAATTATGAATTATGAATGAGCGCCGGCAAAACATTGTCATTAAACAAACAACAATCCTATCGATTGGGGCTGAAGGTTTATGGATTTAGGCGGTAAAATTGTAAAAAATAAAAATAAAAAAAAAAATAAAAAAAACAGCATTACAGAAATAAATATTCCCTTAAGAATAAACGCGAATGGGTTTAACGTTATCTGGCTCCACCTGCTGGCCACACAATGTCGCTACACCAATTACTGACAGCACACGGGCCCAGGTATTTTAGATATTCGTTTGAAAAACTTCTGTTGGATTTTATTGTAAACGACATTAGAAAAAAATAAAAATAAAAGAATAAGACAGTTTAATACTTTTAACACTGTGGCAAACAGTATGGGGAAGGCCCTTGATACTAATTGCATAACCAGGCGTTTGGCATGAAGAAAATCCAGCAATTTTAACAGCAAAAGAATGAATGTTTTGCCCCGAAAGACTTTTTTTTTTATAAACCTTCACCCTATAGAAATATTTTATAGAAATTTTTAAAAGCTTAAAACAAACAAAAACTAACTAATGCGACTAAAAAAAAATAAAATAAAATAAAAAAATAATGACCCATGCCGAGTAGCATCGTGTGTAAAACGGGATCTGAAGTTGGACATCAAAATATTTTCAAGATCAATGAACTTATTTCACGGTCAGCTCCTGACAAAGCGCCACAAGCACACTGCCAGAAGTACGGCGCGGTGCCATGGAGACGCTCGATGACATCACTCAGCTCAAAGCGTACAAAGTAGACTACTCTCCATAAGGTTTCTCTAAAGAAACTCCTTTAACATTCTCTCTATAACTTCTCATTGACACGATCCTTCCCATGTGCCATTACTATAAAAATAATGATACAGAGGGGGTGGAGTCACAGATGTAGCCACACCCTCTCGCAGTGCTCCTTCCTCCTGAGAGCTGTAAGGCCAGGGGTTCATTCAATAGGAGTGATCCCGTGTTTCAGGACTGTCCAAATGGGTGAGGACCGTATATTGGCTGAGGAGAAAAGAAACTTATTTAAATAAAATTTAAAAAAAACACTTGAGCTACACAGTACAACCTTCATTATTAGTAATACTGTTCTGCTTTTATTTAAGCCTTCGTAATAATATTTACTTGCCATACTGTTTTAATATTAAATAAATTTGCTGCTGGCTCTGTGCACTCACCTGATTGTATGTAACTACAGATATGTTGTTTTGTAGATTGTCTGTTGCTACGTGTACAGAGTGGTTTGACAGTCCGTTATGCTCCGTTAGTGTCGTGTCTGTGAGATCACTGTCTGGTTTGTTCTTTTGTGGGGAGGCGAAGGGGTTGTAGTCTTCCTGGACACTGCGGTGAGGCTGTGTGTTGAATTCCGCCTGGAAGGATGACAGTTGCTGCGTCACGCCCAGAAGTCCGCCGATCTCCACACTCAAGATCACCCAAATAACATCTGCGAAATCCACATCAGCAAAAATCCTCATCAGCCAGAAATGCTTAGAGAATGATTTTTCCAGTAAAGATAATCATAATAATAATTATTCATATTTAAATTGTAAGGATCTAAAGGTCGCATGACCCCCAAGTTAAAGTTTAAAACACATATGAGAGTATTTCTGCAAGTGTTTTATTGCCGACCTCCGTAGAAGAGTCCGGTGGCTGTGCACATCCTCCAACGGCCTTGGTACATGCCAGGAGCCAAAGGACTTCGCATCTCCACACTCACGTCGTGCATCTCCTGAGGGTCCAGGGAACGCACGATTACAAAGTTCACATGGCCAAACCGGTCTCCACCGATGTACTTCAAACACACCCCTGGTGGCCAGGACTCGGAACCTGAAGCAGAGGTCAGTTTGTTGACATGTACTTGAGCAATTCAATGCTGATGAATGTGAAGCCATCTCTGAGATAATTCGCTTTAACCTAATATCTCTAAATACAAAAGAGAACTGGGGGAAAAAAAAATTCAACAAAACATTTAATTCACACCTTGTATACATGAATTGTTCATTTGAACTCCTTGTGAGTGAATTTGGCATGCAGCATTTCTATTTTCTGAAACGGGATGTATTTATATTTTTGCCAAATTTAAATCTGAATATCTGCATTTGCAACAATGCAACAAAAAAAAAAAAAATAACAGGTAAAAATTTAACGTCCACTTGTGATTGTGGGACATTCATTAAGTCAGGACGGCGTTTGGGATGGAGTAGTACCAGTGTTTTGTATCCTCCATGTCTTGATAAACGCTGTATCAGGTGGGATTGACTCTCCTTCCCCAATAGTGACATCTTTTACAAAGGACATGGACGGAGCTGAGAAGCTAGGGCTCTCAAAGTCGTAATAAGCCCCAATCGCAGCCTGTAGATTCCTGTAACAGATCAGAACAGCATTCACCGTGTTAATATCTGAAGTTAACTAATCTAACTCCTACATTTGTGATCCTTATCATAGTTTGGGGGGTGGCTTAGTGGTTCAGCTTAGGGATTCCTGGTTCGAATCCCAATCTGGATGGAGTTTCCATGTTCTCCCCGTGTCCGTGTGGGTTTCCTCCGGGTTCTCCGGTTTCCTCCCACAGTCCAAAAACATGGATCGAGTCAACTGAGTTCTCCAAATTGCCCCATATAGAGTGTGTATGTGTGAGTGAGTGTGTGTTCAGCGATAGATTGGCGTCCTGTCCTGGGTGTATCTGCCCAGCGCCCGAAACGTTCTCCCCTGGATGGGCATGGGGACCCCCCCCCCCCCCACGATTCTAGTGGATGGATGGATCATAGTTTGGCAGTAGCATAGTGAGTAACATGTAAACTCACCCATATGCACTATATGGGCAGAAGTGTTTTGGAATAAGTAATTAATTACCGGGCGGCATGGTGGCTTAGTGGTTTAGCATGTTCTCCTCTCAGCGCTAGCGATTCCCGGTTCAAATCCCCATCTGGGTGGAGTTTCCATGTTCTCCCCGTGTCTGCGTGGGTTTCCTCCCACAGTCCAAAAACATGGATAGGGTCAATTGAGTTCTCCAAATTGCCCCATATAGAGAGCGTCTGTGTGTGTGAGTGTGTGTGTGCCCAGTGATAGATTGGCGTCCTGTCCTGGGTGTATCTGCCCAGCGCCCGAGACGTTCTCCCCTGGACGGGCATGGGGAACCCCCCACGATTCTAGTGGATGGATGGATCATAGTTTGGCAGTAGCATAGTGAGTAACATGTAAACTCACCCATATGCACGCATGCACTATATGGGCAGAAGTATTTGGACACCTCTTTGTTTTGTAATAAGTCATTAATTACCCCATGGAATGGTTCTTATCTAATTCAGTCATTTTTACTAAAACTGAACTGTTGCAGAATTTACCATATAATGTATTTACACTGCGTTTTGATGTTTTAAGGCTGGCAAATGTCATTTATAATGTGGTATGATACGTATCGCCTTAATAATAATTTTTATGGATTATTTAGGGAACAGTTTACACTCTGTAGCTTTAGCATTAGCAGATATGAAGCAACGTGGCTAACGTGTAGCAAATGTATTCGCCTTCAGACCGCCACAACTATCTAAACTTAATTTAAATGCTGTGTATGTTGATTATGGTCTCTGAATTAGATAATTATACGCAAATTGAGACCATTTAATCGGGGGGTCTTTAGTTTTCGGGATCGCTGCTTCAACCCGGACCCACCAGTTCGTCATGTCCAGGAAAAAGGCGCATCCCGCGGGGTTCAGCTGGAAGCCGAGCAGCCTCTGGAACTCCGTGATCAACGTGTCTTTGTCCGTCGTCCCCATGCAGCTGAACTTCTGCATCAGCTCCTGGTCGACGTCTGTCTCCATGGCCTCCATCGAAAGGTAGCGCCGCAGTCACCGCGGCTAATTTAGTCCGAGGCTTTCGGCCTAGTTTCGCAACCACCACAACAAGCTGAGTGCGCATGCGCGAGACTACAAACCTACAACGTACATATCGATAATCAATGTTTATTAAAATAATAATAATAATAATAATAATAATAATAAAAAAAAAACTTAAATAATAAGGGGAAAAAAGTAAAGACAGACATGTAAATACCCGTCTCACTGTTCTGGTTCATTGCAAATACACATAGTGAGATTGGAAATTAGGAATTTTTGCAGCACACTTTAGTTTCTTCATTGAAAACTCGTTTTAAGAGAAGGTGCTTTCGGGGAAAGTCCATCCATCCATCCATCCATCCATTATCTCCCGCTTTATCCTCTACTCGGGTCACGGGGTCGTTCCCCATGCCCATCCAGGGGAGAATGTTTCGGACGCTGGGCAGATACATCCAGGACAGGGCGCCAATCTATCGCTGGACACACATAGACACACTCTATATGGGGCAATTTGGAGAATTCACTTGACCTTGATCCATGTTTATGTTCACATCTAGAGGAGAATATTTTGGGCTCTGGGCAGATACACCCAGGACAGGGCGCTAATCTATTGTTTGGGCACACACACACACACTCTCTCTCTCTCTCTCTCTCTCTCTCTATATATATATATATATATATATATATATATATATGGGGCAATTTAGAGTATTCAATTTACCACGAGTCCATATTTTTGGACTGTGGGAGAACCCGGCGGAACACACGGACACAGGGCAAACATGGAAACTCCACCCAGATTGGGATTCGAACATGAATGTGCTAACTACTAAGGCCCCGTGCCGTCCTACAGGAATTTATGTACTTGAAAATTGTAAAAAAAAATTGTAAATTGTAAAGTGGTACATGCTGAATTACTTCCAATTTTCGAATTATGTCTTGATACACAATTGATAAAAGTTGAACTTGCAAACCAATTTGTGAGAAATGTAAACGTATGTGTACTGAGCACACGTGTGTATGTTTAAGAACCTTGTTAAACCTGCTCCAATTTGTGCCTCCATCGCTGCAGGTTAAAATGCCACGCATGATTTGTAGCATGATGAAAGCATGTTGGTGTGCTGGGTTCACAGGGTTCTTTCCCAAACTTCCCAAACGGAGGGAGCGGTAGCTCAGTGGTTCGGGTATTGGGATATCAATCTGAAGGTTCAAATCTCAGGTCTATTGAAGTTACCAATGTGGGTCCTTGAGCAAGACCCTTAACCCTCATTGCTCCAGGGGCGCTGTGATGAACCCTGTGCTCACCTGTGTAAGTCGCATTGGATACAAGCGTCCAATAAATGACCAAAATGTAAATGTAAGGTAAACTTCAGCCCCAGCCATATATGCTCAATGCTGCACTTGAAACAGTAAACTTGTTTTAATTCACTGTTCACACTGTACCAATTTTTTATGACTTGAGTTTTATTAAAATGATTATTTTTCCATTAGAAGATTGGACAATTAGACAATTAAATAATCATTTTACAGAACAAGAGAACTAATACAAAGTCCAAACAATTATAATTTTACTAATAATATTAATGACTTATTATTGATAACACTCTCGAGTGAAAAATTGAGGTACTTTCCAGTTTCTTTATATCCTGTGTGCTTGTTGTCATGAATCACCTCATATTACATTCCAGAAGTACCATGTTCCCTGAGTCATAATCATAAAAGATGAGAGGAAGAAATCTGTTTAGGAAATGCTGCAAATCCGTGTGGTGCTAAAATACAGGTGGAAAAGGAGTTTATGAATCTCTGCCCCTTTTTAAAAAAAAAATAATAAAATTAAGAAAAAAATGAATAACTCTTAATGTGGGCAATGCCGTTGGCTCTCAGGTTCCTGAAAGTTAGAGGTTCCCGGTTTTAACTTGCATGTTCTTCACAATCTACTTTGCACCCACATTTGACATCAAACGGAAAAGTTTGATGCACAACCGGACAGAACATGGCATGGTTCACATACCTGCCGAACTCTAAGCAGTGCATCACTCACACGGTCCACTAAAGCGTTGTATTTTAGAATTCCATTCATGAACGAAAGCTTGCACACACATTTTATTAACTTCATCACATTCTGAACACGATGGGCACATGTGTTCATTTAGCCGTGGTTCAGCAGGAAGTTTACAGCCCGTGATGCATCACAGAGAAATGAGTCCTCTGGTTTTTATTTATGTATTTTAATCTGGGTATGTGGCCGTGTGTGTGTGTGTGTGTGTGTGTGTGTGTAAAGAATGATCATCATGCTCAGCTTGTCCACTGCTTCCGTTCTGGTTCGTGAGTCAGAGTCGACTCATGGCTAATGAGTCAGAGTGGGTTGTCCTCTTTTACCACTTACTAAAGGAAACTGTGCCCCCACGCCTCCCTTTTGTAGTAAACTCGTACTCTGCCATATGTTGTCTGTGTGTGAGTCACTTCGAGATCTTGCACGAGTCCAAAAAACCGCTCGAGGGAAAGCCGGGTCTCGAGTGTTTGGGGACAGAACGGGTTAGACTGCATGGATTTGTGGCTTTTTGTGACTTTAATATGGACCAAACCTGAGCGCAACTCTTTCTGTGTGTGTGTGTGTGTGTGTGTGTGTGTGTGTGTGTGTGAGGGAGAGAGAGTGTAAGAGAGTGTTTAAAGTAATGTTATTGTTATTATTGTGGTCTAGTAAGAGTGAAAGCTATGTAATCAGTGTTATAAGTTTTTTGTTTTATTTTTGTCTGTTTGCATTTTTCATTGTGATGTAAGTGTTCCGATATGTTGTTGGCTGTTGGACTTGATACCTTGGGAGTTATTTTCATTCATGTCCTTGAAGAAGTGTGTGTGTGTGTGTGTGTGTGTGTGTGTGTGTGTGTGTCTGTGGCATAGGGTCACCATTTTGAGAATAGAAGAGGGGTGGAGATTACAAATGAACTCAGACCACCCGAGAGCCAAGCAGGATTACTGTGTGTGTGTGTGTGTGTGTGTGTGTGTGTGTGTGTGTGTGTGTGTGTGTGATTCCACACAATAATTCAGCATGCATGATAAAACCTGTCTCTCAGCATTATGAGGCAAATTAGCTCTGGGCGTCTCCTCTGCGTGTTAAGACTAACAGACGATTGCTTTTCATGAGAGTGTGTGTAAGGGGGAGAGAGAGAACGAGCGAGAGAGATAGAGCTAAATAAAAACAGTCAAGGCACAATGATTGTTTTATTTGTAGTTTCAAAAATAACCAGAAGAACATCTTTAATGTGATTTGAAAAAAAAACATCACAATTCAGACTCTGCACCAATGAACTTAAATGTGCAGCTTGTTATGAATATTTTAGCTTTAAAGATTAAAAAAAAAACAAGATAAATATATTTTATAGTGCATGTTTTATAGAGTTTGGGGTCTAAAGCCTATTTAAGTTGAATCATTTATATGATCGACCTAATAATGATGATGATATATTTAATTTTAAAAAATATGATAAAATGAAACTTTACTTTAATGCCGTTACATAATTTATGAGTAATTATCTGAGTCATCTAATGAGTGTTCTTGTATGAGTAAGCCAGGGAATTCAAACGACCGGGTTTAACAGGTTAAATCATGTAAAGATGGATCAGATTAAAGAGTTTTTGCTCAGTGTTACACATTTTGCAACCACAGGACTAGTTATCTTGCACCTTCACTGACGCTCAGGCATCTTCCTTATATAAACATATTTTAAAGACTTGGATTTATTAAATGGAACTGTATTTTCTAATAAACTTTCTTTATGAGTGACAGAAAAGATGACATCCGGCCGAAAAGATGGACCACGGGATGCTCTGTTTATTCTTTATACTTTAGTCTTAGGGCTGCTGAAAAGACATAAGGCTGAATTACAACCTAGACACAGTTCTGGTCCATCACAGGGCAGCACACACTCCCCTGTGCAGCCTGCCTGGTTATTTCAAGCAGTCCGATCAGTGTGCATGTGTGTGTGAGGAGGAAAGTGGAGCACATGGAGCAATTTACACTGGAAAAATATGCAAACTCCTACAGCCTGTGTTTTCCCATCACCATCTGCTACATCACTGAGCTTCCTTTAAACAGGACATTAAAATTTTATATTTTGGTCTTAAATGAAAAAAAAAAAGAGAAGTCTATTTCCACCACCTTAACATATCATTTTCATTCAATAGTAATGAATCACTGTTAAAAAAAATTTTTTTTAGGTTTATATTAAATTGAAATATTGTATAGTTATAGTACGGTTTGAGGCACGCTGGACCGAAAAAACAGACTCTTCCTGCATAACACACGTCCCGGGAGAATCTGCACATGCACAAAATAATTCTACAGGCAATGCGAACATTTGTCTTTTTTTTTTTTTTTGAGAATGTGAAGGTAGATTAGGACTTAATCCAGTGGTATAAAGAGAATGTCTGGTTTTAAAATGTGGATCATGAAAGTTTGTTAAATGTTGCTTTGTTTAAATAAACGTGAAACCGGAGCCGTAAGGATTTACAATGAAAGGAATTATTATCAGAGTTGAGTTTTAAACCGTTTGCCTGCATCCTAAATTTCCATATTAAACTTTGAAATACAAGAATTTAATAATTTCATAAATTATTTCACAAGTTAGATATTGGGAGGTAAAATGGAGGTGGTTTGGACATGTGCAGGGGAGGAGTGAGGTTTATTTTGGCAGAAGGTTGCTGAGGATGGAGCCACCAGGCAGTTGGAGGTTTATGGATGCGGTGAAAGAGGACATGCAGGTCATTGGGGTGATGGAGGAAGATACTCGGGACAGGGCGAGATGGAGAATGGTCTGCTGTAGTGCCCTCTAGAGGGGACAATCAAAAGAATGAGATTTAATACATTTAATTATCAACCAAATGTGCAAAAACCAGCAGTGTCCACAGCATGAGCATCTGCTTTCACATTATTTACACTAAATGATGTGTAATCATTAATATGCAACAGATATGCTCCCTCTTGTGGATGGAGGATAAACCACAGTCCTTTTCTCTCATAAATATCTTATCATTTTATGCCTTTTTAATTATGTAAACAAATTTTCTTTTGTGTTTTGAGAGGCCTGTTTGAGAGGTTTGTAACTGCGCCACATTCACACATCTACAAAAGAAACCCTCTTGTATTTGTATTTATTTATAATTTTAACACTGCTGACAAAGTTACACTGCCACCTCCTGCCCTGGCATACTATATCAGTTATCAAAACTTTGTGGAATGAAGGAAAAACTTTTTGGAAAGTCAAAGAAAACTTCCACAATGTTTTATAACTTCCTTTTCCACAGAATAACTTAACCCAATACTGTTGTAAGTTGTGGTTATAGGTGGTCATATTATTCTACAACTTAAAACATTTTTAGAACACTGATGATCTATAAAGGACTATCCAACCAAATGAGACCGCCAATAAAGAAAACCCATTAAACTTCACATTGTGTGTGTTTGAAGTTAAGATGAAAACTGTGTAAATCATGTTTTCTTTAATAATAAGTGGAACGGCCCTAATTTTATGACCACGCACCTCCTGCGCCCCACTGCTTTTCTCATTCCGACCTGCTTGTGATAAATGTAGATTAAAATGCAAATCCAGCCCCTGACTTCCTGCTACAAGCCATTCAGCCTGACCTGGACAACAAAAAAGCTTTCCAGACCTCAGGTGTGATAGCTCTCATTCTCTAGTGTGTAAAGTGATAGGCCTATGGGGGGTAACGTTTCGTGCTCATTAGCAACACAATCATCCGTTAACAACGTCTGAGCTGCTGATAACTGTGAAAATGTTATCACATGAGACACAAATTTTTTTTACAAAACTTTACAATGGCGGGTGATTCTAAAGTTTTTAAATCTTTGTCAATTTTTTCCCCCCAAACTTCACACAAATGTAAAAAAGCTTTTTTTTATTTTTTTTTTATTGGATTATATCTAGCAAATATCTAGTTATAGACTCCCTTCCCCCATGACCCCAAAATCCCTGTGCTGCACACACCTAACTGCTATTGTACAGTAATGATCCCTACATTTACATTAGATCATCATGAATAATCACAGGAGGAATATGAGAACACAAACTTTATAAACCAGAAAAATAGTACATTTTATTTTTTAGAGCAGTGCGTTAAAACACAAGATTCTTTTCCATGAACATATTCTAACCTACCAAAGTGCTGGGACTAGTTTTGATCGGTAGGTTTCTAATAGATTCTGTTTAAAAGCAACTGGGTATTTGATCGAGCGAGTATATAGCGTCACTGTAACCATGGACGCACCTATTGTCTAATACACCATCTTTAACTTAGAGCTAAGCACCTAGTCATACATTTTGTGGTGTGAAACAGTTGCAGACCGTACATTTTCCTCCTCCATGTTTTATGTCACACATTTACAAACCATCTTTTCACCTTCCTTCTGTGCGGAGTTCTAACCCTGCATGATGTACTAAATATTTTAAACTTTGTTATATCAGTCCATAAGACCTGTGTGTGTGTGTGTGTGTGTGTGTGTGTGTGTGTCAGTCCATAAGACCTCAGAGTGTGTGTTAACATAAGCCTACTGACTCTAAAAATCAAAGCATGTCACACTATTTTTCCAATTAGTTTTAATTCTCCGTCTTTATCACAGCCATGAACATTTTTTTTATATGAATAAGATCTACTTTGAGGGCGGCACGGTGGCTTAGTGGTTTGGCACGTTCTCCTCTCAGCGCTAGGGATTCCCGGTTCGGATCCCCATCTGGGTGGAGTGTCCATGTTCTCCCCGTGTCCGCGTGGGTTTCCTCCGGGTTCTCCGGTTTCCCCCACAAGTCCAAAAACATGGATCAAGTCAATTGAGTTCTCCAAATTGCCCCATATAGAGTGTGTGTGTCTGTGTGAGTGAATGTGTGCCCAGTGATAGATTGGCGTCCTGTCCTTCTTCTATGTATCTGCCCAGCGCCCGAAACGTTCTCCCCTGGATGGGCATGGGGAACCCCCCCCCCCCCCCGACCCTAATATAGGATAAAGCGGGAGATAATTAATGAATGAATAATGAAAATATCTACTCTGTTTACTAAAAGTGTATGCCCTTAAAAAAAAAAAAAACTTATTTTATAATTATAATCTTATATTGTGATGTCAGATATCAATCCCCACACACACACACACACACACACGCCTGTAATTAGATGCATATAGAAATACAAAATTGTTTTCTTAATGTATAATTCGTGATGATCCCGTGAATGAAACTCGACACTTTAATGTTCAGCCAATGAAACCGTGCGCGTTTAAAATCTTGAATGTGTACCCCAGACCAGGGGCCGGGCTTTTTTCCCCTCCCTCGCTCCCTTGTTCCCTCCCTCTCGAGTGCACTCGCTCAGTCAGAAGCCCCTTTAAAGTGGCCCGAAGGCGCCTTTTCCCCTCATTCACTGCACCCTGCACACTCGGAGCTGTTCGAACCGAAGCCGCACTACATTGAGCGTCGCCCGGGATTTTACACGAGGTACCTCTTTAATTCTGGCTTTTCTTGTCGGCGGCGCTGAATTTCATTTGCCTTTTAATTTTGCGGCACGGGACTTAAAAAAAAACAAACAAAAACAAAACAAAAAAAAAACCCTCGGCAGAGACCAGGAATACATTAGTATTAAATATCGGCGGTGTAGAAAATAGAGCAGGTAGAAAGAGGGGGGTAAAAAAAAAAAAATCCCGAAATTCTCAGCGAGCTCGTTTGGGCTTTAAAATGTTTAATTAATGAGAAATTCTATCGGACGCGTTCGGAGCGGCTTCCTCCATATCCGCTCCGCTTCTATTGTTTGGTGGAACGTGCTGCTGCCAGTCAGCGCGTGTTATCTCTCCCTCACCAACTAACTTCAACTATCCGGCAATAATTTTTTTTTTTTTTTATTAAAGTTTATAATGCATCGGGAAAAACGTACCTGTGCGTCTAGATATGGCTAATTCGTATAAACGCGCGCGGGAGATGCACAGTTTAGTTTATTGCCTTCAAACTTCTAACGCGAATTACGTTTTTTTTTTTTTTTTTTTTTTTTTTTTTTTTTTTTTAAGTTAAGTAGTTTTTAATTTTTATAGTTATTGATGCAGTTATTGTTGTAATAACGCATAATAACTCTTGTGTTGTGATTCAGTGGTATGCTGCATGATGTTTCTATACCAACAACAAACAAAAAAAAAATACTTTGGCTTTTTAGGGTTTAAAGTTAATTTGCCGAATGTCGTAGGACACCCTGAGATTTCCCCCCCCCCTGCTATATGTAAATATAAGTTACTGTGATTTTTACACTATAGAATTTGGCTTTAATTCCTCAGAGAAAGCGTAGTGTATGTTGATCCACTATTTAAAAAAAGTAGGCTACAGATAGAATCTGGTTTATCCATGTGCCCCATTTAACCTCCGTAATAGTAGCTGCAGAATAAAGGTGTTATTATTATTTTTTTTGGGGGGGGAGGAGGGGGGTACGTGTTTCAGGTGGGTTTTTTTGCTTCACTGAGGTGTAGTTCTGGACTATTGTTCTTTGTTTGCGCGCCAGTTTTTTTGTGCACATGTTGCGCCCGCTGTGTTCCTATTTCCGATTCGCGTCTCCCTCCTTTTTTTTTTTTTTTTTTTTCTTTCTTTTTTTTTTTTTTTTCTTCCTGAGAGACGGCTGTGGCTGCAGGAGCGAGCGTCCAGTGGGCGGAGCCGGACCTTATATAAAGCCGTGCGTGGGCGGGCTCGAATTATAATTTGGGGGGGGGGGGCAGGGCCGTTGTTTTGAACCGTGTATTTTTTTTAGTTTATTATAATAAAACGCGCTGCATTGATTTGTTATGTCAACACCGAAGCTGCACCTCAAAAACCCGGGATGCGAACCTGGCCCCGCCCACTGGACGCTGCCTTCTGCAGCCATGTGTAACCGCCGCTTGGCTTTCGCGCGTTTGGCGCGTCCGGGCTTCCGTAGTAACGGTGCTCTGTACGCCGCTCCGTTTCAGCCGCTCGCAGGTGCGTTCGGTGCTTTCTGATTGTTTTTATTTTTATTTAATAGTTAGTGCAGACGAGCTTAAACATTAGCTTGCTTTTTAATGCCACCGCGTGCAGCTCGTGGGTGACGTAGCGCCCGGTGTTCCGTTACGTGTACTGTAAACAAATACGACCTCACCGCCTCAGACGCCGGCTATCGCTAAATGCTAACTGCCCTTCCACTTCTGAAGTACTAAAAATAAACACTTTTTTTTTAGGACTAATGTTCTCATTAATCCAATTAATTCATCCGAAATACAGTTCCCAAAATGCGATACTCAAACGTGTTGGGTGTGGGTCGCAAAGTGCTCGGTGTATCGAATTAAAAAGCCGCGGTGTGCGCCGGTCGTCGCTTGGTTTTTTTGGCTGTGAAACGTCATACTGTCGCGCGTGCGAGACTTCACCGTGGTTTTAAAGCGTGTACGGAACGTCTTAACGGTAATCCGTACACCCGTTAGAAAGCAAGCGGGCGAGGGTCTGAGCCATGGCCTCGCGCCCTAACAGCCGTCCGTACACTTTTTTTTCTCTCTCTCTCTCTCGAAATTTCTCTCCCGAGGCGGCACGGTGGCTTAGTGGGTTTGGCATGTTCTCCTCTCAGCACTATGGAGTCCCGGTTCGAATCCCCCATCTGGGTGGAGTTTCCATATTCTCCCCGTGTCTGCGTGGGTTTCCTCCGGGTTCTCCGGTTTCCTCCCTCAGTCCAAAAACATGGATAAAGGTCAATTGAGTTCTCCAAATTGCCCCATGTAGTGAGTGTGTGCCCAGCGATGGATCGGCGCCCTGTCCTGGGTGTATCGGCCCAGCGCCCGAGACGTTCTCCCCTGGATGGGCATGGGGAACGCCATTGTGACCCTAATAGAGGATAAAGCGGAAGATAATGAATTAATTTCTCTGAAAAAGTGACCCCTGGATTCTGATTGGATGTTTTTTTTGTGACATTTTGAGCTATTAAAAAAAAAATAAGCACCGATTGTAACTTTGTTTATATTATAAATATTACTTTCATATTGTTGAATCCCAATCTTGGTGGAGTTTGCATGTTCTCCCCGTGTCAAGCGTGGGTTTCCCCCGGGTTCTCCGGTTTCCTCTCACAGTCCAAAAAGATGGATCAAGGTCAATTGAGTTCTCTAAATTGCCCCATATAGTGTGTATGTGTGAGTGTGTGCCCAGTGATAGGTTGGCGCCCTGTCCTGGGTGTATCTGCCCAGCGCCCGAATTGTTCTCCCCTGGATGGGCCTCTCACAGTCCAAAAACATGCATAAAGGTCAATTGAGTTCCAGCTTAGCGGTGCCGATTTTAATTGTAAGCCCTGCGATCAGTTGTTGATCTTGTGGTTCAGCCTCACTGATCAAGGTTAATTAGTGGAGTTCGTTAACATGTGGTTAAAATGACAAGATTTGTATTTGACTCGCCTGCATTCTGACTTTACATTGAATTGCTGTTGGTTTATTTTGCCGTTTTTTTTTTTGACAGCCAGGCAAGATGAGTGACGCTGGGAAGGACAAAGATACTGTTTCTACTAAGGAGAAGGACGGAGCAGAGAAGCGAGGAAGAGGAAGACCCAGAAAACACCCACAGGTACGGCGGAGTAGATTAATGCGCCGTCTAAAAGTGTTCACACACCAAAACAAATATCTTCCGATCCTGTTGAGCATGAAATTAGTGTTGCGCTGGTATCTTGGGCGGTCCCCGGGTTCGATTAAGTTATCAGGTCCCGTTTACCCCCCTCCCCCCTCCATGTCCACGGTTCTTTTTGAGGCAATGGGTACTATATAGCTGAACTCCCGTATGAACAAATTTGCTGGTTCTGGATATGCATTTACAGATTCGGTGTTGATTGTCCTCGTTGTGTTGGTGCTATTGTTTGATTTTAAAGGTAAATGGTGATGTTTAGCTGTTTTTGTTTTTGGGGACGTCATTACAGACAGGTGCAGGCCCATCTCCAGTACAACTAGAGGATTTGGTTTGCAAATGCTGTGTCCATGTTGCTGAAATGAGGTGTCTTATGAGATGTAAATGGATGACCAGTGTGCAGGTGTTTGATTTGTTAATTGTTGGGCTGCACCTTGGAAACCAACAATGCGTTTTAATGTTATTGGACTGTGGGTGTTGTATTTCCATGTTAATAAATTAGCTCCCGACATAAAAACCCACCATAGTTTATTATTTTTTAGAAATATAGGCGCTCTTTGCAGATTTTGCCAGGTATTGAGCCGCTCTCTCGCTCTCCACATTTCCTGCCGTATATAATAATGATTGTGGAGTGAATCCGGTGCTCACAGACTCTTACCGGCTCCAGTGCAGCATGCTAGAACTGGAAATGAGCTTACCACCCAAACACAAGTCTCAGAGGGTCATTTTATGCCTGCAGTGTTCATGCCAAGATTCAGTATTGCACCTTTTTTTTTTTAGTGTGATGTGATACCCCGTATTTTGGGTGGATGTTCTGTCTTGGTTTTCGGTCTGAACACTTTTACCTCCTACCAGTGGTTAGATTTTCGTCTTCGCAAAGCTGCTTCTCAGGTTCCGAGTGATGAGTCATGGTGCCTGCATAGCGGGATCTTCTTGTTTTAATGTCCACAGTTTTCTGTACCTGTGAGCATGCTGTTGCATGTTCCTCATGGTATGTGCTCGGAGTAGTACACTAGGTTTGTGCACTTTCCTGGTGTAACTATGATCGAAGTTCTGGGTTTAAGCTGATGTTACATTTATGTGATAATTTGATACTGGTGTTACAAAATTTATCCAATTAGTATCTTGGTATTCATCTGAGGGGCACGGTAGCTCCGTGGTTAGTGTGTTGGGTTATCAATCTTAAGGTTGGCGGTTTAAATCCCAGGTCCACTGACGTTACCAGTGTGGGTCCTTGTGCAAGGCCCTTAACCCTCATTGCTCCAGGGATGTTGTGATGAACCCTGTGGTCACCTTGTAAGTCGCTTTGGATAAAAGCATCGGCTAAATGACCAAATGTAATCTGTGAAAAGATCCGTCAAGTCAAATACAAGACATAAAAAGCATCTGGTGTTGGAACTCAAGGGCTGTGTGGAGGTGTAGCCGATTGGAGATCTCAATGTCCTCCCTGCATTTCCTACCACATGTTTGGTAAACTAAAGAAGTTGCCAACTGACCGTACACACCCATAACCATCGTTGTTTAAAAATGGAAAATGCCATTAACCAAAAATCTAACTTGTATTTATTTTAGTTGTGCTGGTTATTTTTAGGTGGCACGGTGGCTTAGTGGTTTAGCACGTTCTCCTCTCAGCGTTAGGGATTGCCGGTTCGAATCCCCATCTGGGTGGAGTTTCCATGTTCTCCCCGTGTCCGTGTGGGTTTCCTCCGGGTTCTCCGGTTTCCTCCCACAGTCCAAAAACATGGATCAAGTCAATTGAATTCTCAAAATTGCCCCATATAGAGTGTGTCTGTGTGAGTGAGTGTGTGCCCAGCGATGGATTGGCGCCCTGTCCTGGGACTATCTGCCCAGCGCCTGAGACGTTCTCCCCTGGATGGGCATGGGGAACCCCACCGCAACCCTAATAGAGGATGAAGCGGGAGATAATGAATGAATGGTTATTTTTTTTTAGGCAGCATGGTGGCTTGGTGGTTAGCACGTTCGCGCCTCAGCGCTAGGGTTTCCCGGTTCGAATCCCCATCTGGGTGGAGTTTCCATATTCTCCTCGTGTCCATGTGGGTTTCCTCCCGGTTCTCCGGTTTCCTCCCACAGTCCAAAAACATGGATCAAGTCAATTGAGTTCTCCAAATTGCCCCATGTACAGTGTGAATGTGTGCCCAGCGATAGGTTGGCACCCTGTCCTGGGTGTATCTGCCCAGCGCCTGAGACGTTCTCCCCTGGATGGGCATGGGGAACCCCACTGTGACCCTAATAGAGGATAAAGCGGGAGATAATGAATGAATGAATGAAAAGTTGCCAACTGACCGTACACACCCATAACCAAAAATCTAACTTGTATTTATTTTAGTTGTGCTGGTTATTTTTAAGACTCATTATGCATCCGTAATAAATAGAACAGCATGGCCGATCATTATAGATCTCTGCTGCAGTAACTACGGCGCTCTGTTGCAAGTAGAATGCTGCACTACGATTTTTCTGCTGTCAATTGTAGTTGATTTAATGGAGAACTTGTATGAATCGTATTTGCTTTCCTTTGATGCACTTGGTTCGCGTTGAGGAATGTGGCAGCTGCCTGCCCCTCTGCCACCTGTTGCACTCACCGTCACGTCAGTCGCGCTGGCCTTGAACACTGCTTCCTTTGTGTTCCACTTAAGAGATTACCTACTGCGCCGCAATCATCACTGACACAGACCGGAGGCCTTTATCGTATCGCAACCTTGTGCTCCATCACAATATTTACGATCACCCTCAGTAAACACGCTGACAAGTCTCCACGTCTTTCGGTCGTGACGATAGAGACCGGTCATCGATCGGCGTTTCTGCGAGGTGTCGCGATATCCCGAAGTGTAAGAAACAGATGCAGGGTTCGTTTTCGAAAGGAAACGGGCTTCAACCAATGTAAATTACGGGACCTCAAAAACATCAGCGGTTTCGTGGTTTAATCATGCATATCACACACATTGTCTTCCTGTTTACTTTGAAGTACACGAATGTGCAGCGTCGCTTCCTAAGCAGCAAAACACATGATCGTGTATAAATGCATGTTTACGGAAGACAATGCAATTTTTTTATTTATTTATTTTAAAAACAAATCTGTTGTGATTTTGGTTGGTGATGGGAGGGTGTGGACCAAGTAGTGGTCTTGATAATCATGCCTTGTGTTTTTTTTGCAGCAGGAGGCAAGTGGCTCTCCCACACCGAAGAGGCCTAGGGGGCGACCAAAGGGAAGCAAAAACAAGGCAAGCTCCACAACACCCAAGGGCAAGGTGAGTGGAAAGATGGACCGCAGAAAGGGTCATGTTTTATAACCGTACATCATGTGTAAATCGCTTTGGATAAAAGCGTCTGCTAAATGACTAAATGTAAATAATCCTCACCTTCTCAGGTCACAGTCATGGGTTGTAGTTGCAATGTTATTTCTAGGGGTGAGCTACAATATTCGCTGATTCGACGATTCGATTCGGAGAACCGTAGTCGACTATGAACCTCATAGTCGAATGTACCATTTTGACCACATGGGGGCGCCCATGGCTGCTGCTAAGCATTAGTTTTTACATGAAAAGTCTTTGTTTTCGTTATATATATATATATATATATATATATATATATATATATATATATATATATAACGAAAACAAAGACTTTTCATGTAAAAACTTTCATGTAAAAGGCTTCATGTAAAAAACTTTCATGTAAAAGGCTTCATGTAAAAACTAGCCTTTTGTCAAATGAAATCATCCTAATTTCTGTTAATATTTTTTTTAAATGATGTGTGCGCTTTAACAATAGGCTACACATTAATAAAGCTCCCCCTGCAGTTAGTTGCACATTCCAAAAGCTCTAGAAAAACAAGTAAAAAAAAAAATATATATATATATATATATATATATATATATATATATATATATATATATATATATATATATATATTATAAAAATCTTTTTTTTAAAAAAAAACCATGCTTATAGCGCCATCTTGTGGTGAAATTTTAACTGATTCGACTATCAGTCGACTATAGGGAAAATCTGACGGATCAGATTCGACTATGAAAATCCTTAGTTGAAGACACCCCTAGTTATTTCATCAGGTGCTTAACTGCATTTATTACGTCTCTTTGTCCTCTAATTCGTTATTAGTCCAACCCAGAAATATTAATACAGAATGTAGGAATTCCCTTCACTCCACATGACTCTCCCACTGTGGGTGTGATACGGATGAGTCCTTACCTCAGAGACATGCTGAGGTTATTTTGTTTAAAGCCTTATGCAAATTCATCATGGTTACACAGAACATTAACCACATCAACAGTCGTACGGTCGATGCTCGTCAGAGTCCGTGATGTTTGATCGATTGCATCTCCTCAGTGTGGACCGCTGATGATGTAGCAGTTTTGTTTGTTGTTATAAAAACCAAAACATAGAAACGAAAGCAGAATGGTCGATCCTCTCCGCTTCCTGCCTCGCCGTGGCTTCCTGTCGCACGATGCACCTGATAGAGGAGGCGTCCTCGAGACGACACCCTCGACCGAAATGTCTCACAACCCCACATATTTGCACGCACGATGGTTTGGCGCGTTTCCATCAATTATCGTCATGACGACCGCTAACCTCCTTTCCTCCTTTTGCAAAATAAACATGTACACATTTATCGTGTGTGTGTTGCTTTTGCCAGCTGTCTCTGCACTTCAGACCAGGTGGCCAATGAACTGAAGTGGCCTGAGCGGAGTTCATGTCCGTTTCTAACATAATAGCCAACGAACCCACTGCCCTCTGGCCGCGAGCCCGTCCTCAGTCACACAAACACCCTCTAGTGCTCGACAGCTCCCTCTTACTCCGCGAGCTCTGCGTCTGTTTCTTTTTCTGTCCCTGTGCAGAATTATGTAATGAAACTCAATCCCAGCAGTAACACTGTTTATACGAACCCAACTGCTATTGCATTCTAATCTGCGTCCAGTGAGGACATCCATCAGATATCTACATCTTTATTTGAATGATCTCTTTACCAATAATCTTCCAACTGATTAGTTATCCTGCTTTAAACGTTATCGCCCCTTCCCATGTGCTCGGAGTAAAAGTTTGCACTTCTAACAAACCGAAACCTGTTATTTATTTTAAACCTCTTCTTTTTTGGGGGGGGCTTTCAGAAGGCAGCTGCTGCATCAGCATCTGCGGGGACCAAGCGCAGAGGAAGACCCAAAAAAGCGGTAAGTGATGCGTGACAGGTCTCAAATCCCGAAGGGGCTTTATTTCTCACGGACAGAATGTGTGTTGCTCTAATTATTACATAACTTCTTACTACAGGACTTGTTAAATGGAGCGATTCCAAAAAAAAAGTCATGTTTTTATCTTTGTATGATGTCCACAACAGCAGGACCTTGTACACAGTATAATTACCAACAGTGTAACACTGTCACTGACCAACCAGCATCCAGGGTTTAATGAGCTGGAAAACATAATGAGGAATGTTTTTTATTTACTTCTATTCCTCTCTTCATAACTTTTTTTTTGTTTTTTGTTTTGTACCTTTTGTAGTTTGGTTCCTACCTGCTTTCTTAGTTTTTGCACCGTTCTCGTTTTTTTTTTTCCCCCCGCCTTGCCGCTCTCTCTCACTGTATCCATCAATGGGATTGTGATTTATTTTTTTTCTTTTTAATGCAGCATCATTTGTATCTGTAAATTTGGTGTTTTGTGCAGTACTGTAATCTGTGAAGCACAAGCGCAGGCTTATTATTGTTATTATTATTATTATTGCAGGGTAGTTTTAGTTGTTGCCAGGTGAGACCTCAAAATGGGGATTTTACGAGCCTCTTTATTTTAATCTCTTTCTGTTTTGCTTTGTGGGTTTCTGTTTCTGACTAAAAGAAAAAGTAAACAAACCAAAAAAAAAAAACCACCAAAAAATCTGAGCAAAATTAGTCTCGAGGTGCACACCTCAAGCTGATCTGTCGGCTTTAAATCTCAGACTTCCATTAATATCCTAAATCCCTTCCCCCCCACCCCCCACCCGCCGTATATTTCCGTGGACGTCCTGTAACCATCTGAGTCTCGCTCTGGCTCCGCCCCCCCCCCCCCCCTCGCTCCACAACACGTTCTTTTGTCACTACTTTCCTTTCTTCTTGGCACATTCCTTTCACATGAGGCACGGCCCTGGCACCGAGCTTTGGGTCTGCTCCATGTCAAACCGTTTTAGCTTGCCCCCTGAAGTCCACACGCCTGACTCACGGCCCACCATTTAGTAGGTTTTTATTATCCGGCCCACGGTTTGATTAACGTTTCCCCTTGAGCCGTTTCGTGGTCGGCGTCGGAGCTGATTCATGAAGCTCGATGTGCAAGCGATGTCACTGTGACGGAGCTGACTTGCAACGGGGTATTTGATCCTGTTTACATACAGTAGCGTCGAAAAATTCCCCTACTTCTGATGTAAACATTCATGCGAACACGTGTGTGGTAGCTCAGTGGTCAGGGCGTTGGGCACTCAATCTGAAGGTTGGCGGTTCAAATCCCAGGTCCACTAAAGTTACCAATGTGGGTCCTTGAGCAAGACCCTTAACCCTCATTGCTCCAGGGATGCTGTGTTTAACCCTGTGTTCACCTTGTAAGTCGTTTTGGATAAAAGCGTCCAATAAATTACTAAATGTAAACTAAATTTTCCTGTGTAAAATGTGAATGAAGGCGGCACGGTGGCTTGGTGGTTTAGCACGTTCTCCTCTCAGTGCTAGGGATTCCCGGTTCGAATCCCCATCCGGGTGGAGTTTCCATGTTCTCCCCGTGTCCATGTGGGTTTCCTCCGGGTTCTCCGGTTTCCTCCCACAGTCCAAAAAACATGGATCAAGTCAATTGAGTTCTCCAAATTGGCCCATATAGAGTGAGTGCGTGCCCAGAGATGGATTGGCGCCCTGTCCTGGGTGTATCTGCCCAGCACCCGAAACGTTCTCCGCTGGATGGGCATGGGGAATCCCTAGCGCTGAGAGGAGAACATGCTAAACCACTAAGCCACCGTGCCACCCCTCACTCTGCAAAATATGTGCCTTCAATAATGTACCAGTGAAGTGTGTATAATATACATATAAATCAACGTATCCCTGATTTTTTTTAATGTCCATCAAATCAATTTAACGTCAAAGCTGATGCATGTCCTCCTTATTTTGCTCTCAGGAGAAAGAAGAGCAGCCATCGAAGTCCTCTGACGAGGAGGAAGAGGAGGACGAAGAGGAGGAACAGTAGATTTGACCGCGCTACCTCGTTCTTGAATATCACTTCCCGTTTTTAACCAGAGCTGGACTGAAACCCGCAGAAAAAAACAAAACAAACGACCGTGCCACTTTCTCTCCTCCTGTCAGCTCAGCACACTACAGCGCATCTCTTTATCACCACTGGAAAACGGACGGACTCTCGAAATACTGTACGTGTGTGTGTGTGTGTTCGTATGCATGCTTGCTTGTATATCAAAAGCTCTGGGCATTCTTTCATCTGTGATACTGGACAAAGATTTACTCCGATGTTGGTCTTAAAGCCGCAGTTTTCACTTACCAAACACCATTTACAAGGTCGTGTGCTGGACAACGGTGAATCAACCTACTTTTATAATTGTTTTTTTTGTGTGTGTGTGTGTTTGTGGTGGGAGTGGCTTTTCACTTTCATGGTCTTTGGTGTCTTTTTTTTTTTTTTTTTTTTTTTTTTGTTTTTTTTTTTTGGCGTTGGTGGAAGGATGGAGTCTGAACGATGCCACCTGCGCGCGTGACTCCCGACCGGCTCCTTTTTACTCCGACATGACCGTCTGTTTCTCCACCTCAGTGCTGCAGATCTACGCGTGAACATGCATTAAAGTCTAGGGTTTTAATTACTTCCACTGCAGAAGGCACTGTTTCTACTTTTTTTTTTTTTTTTTTTTTTTTTTTTTTTTTTTTTTTTTTTTTTCTCTCTCCCCCACCTCCTTCTCGCAGTCATGTAGATTCCACCAAGGGTCCAAAAAAAAAGCCCCGAAGGACCCCGGGTCCCGATCGAAAACGTCTGGTTTTATTCAACGATAACGAATAGTAAATAAATGGTGATTTAAAAACACTGGATGATGCTGACTGGGAGACTCGAGCACCTGAAACTTGCTGCAAATTGGGAGACTTTGTCGTTTGCATTTGACCCAGAATTATTACCCAAATTGCGGCTTTGACGAGTCCCGTGTAGTGACGTCGAGGTCAAGCGCCTGCTTCTGGGGAATGTATTCTCGTGAATGTCGTTTTATTACACGTTTCTCTCAGTCAGAACGATTGGCCAGTGATGTCACGGTGTGTTTTTGTACTCAACTGATTAAATTTGCTGCAAAGTTTGTTGTTCTTTCGCCTCGTGGTGTTGAATCTGAACGAGGTCACAGGGGCTTTCAACTAATCTGGACTTTCACGCGTGGGGTTTTTTGTCTTTTAATCTGGGTCAGTTCCATCCTCGTTCACAGGAGGGTGCTGTTTCTCACGGTTCAGCCTGGTTCTTGCAACGGTTCTGCCTCTTGTCTTTTTTGTCTTTCCATCCTCTGTCCCCCCTTCGGTTTTGTTCTCACTCTGAGTCAGGGATAGCCGATCGGTCCAGTGAGTTTCTCAAATCAATGCTGCTACAAACACGAAAACCCGGAATACTGCAACGTCACACTCGTACCTCACTGTGGCAGTTAATGATGGCTTACTGTTAACAAAACATTCAGCTGCGCCTGGTCTTTGGCACGAGCGTGTATGAGCAAGCTTTTTTTTTTTTTTTTTTTTTTTTTTTTTTTTTTTTTTTTTTTTTGCAGTGTCCAGTTCAGTAGAATTGTTTTTGAGCCGTAGTGGTTGGTGTCTAACAGTAGGATTTTTATTTTTTTTAAAGCAAACTTGTCAATAACGGTGTGCACTTTAGTGCACAGCATTAATTTTATTATTATTTCTTTATACTCATGCGTGAAAACGAAGACAATGCCGCAGGAACGATTGCTTGGGACATTCAGTCAGCCCTTTTTGTTTTTTTTTTTTGTTTTTTTTTCCCTCCTCATTAAGACCTTCCTCAGCTGTAGTGTGACGGAGTGTATACTTCTTGCACCAATACTTGGCAAATTTGTGCGGGTTAAGATTTATAACCAATAACTTAAGATCTCATACAGAGTCCTGTATTGATGTGGCAAGCGCTTAACATGTCCTGGATGCTACACCATGCAGTCAAACGTTCGGTGTGACCTGATTTTTTTTTTTTGGAGAGTATTGGTGCCTCCCTGAATACAGTGCTATAAAAACATCTTGATTGTTCGGCTCGCTCGAGCGTAAACTCAAAACGAATCGGTTTTGGCTCTGGGGTTTTCTTGCATTTTGGTACTAATGCCCTGTTTTCAGTGTTTTCCAATTTTCTGCCTCTCGATTTACGGATGCCTGTGTGTCGGCTGTCTGCACACAGAAATGGTTTGGGATCAGTCTTCACAATGTACAAATGGTTTTTTTATTGTGGCCTGCAACACTTTGTATTTAGACTGATAATAAAGGTGATGATTCCTTTGTGTTCACCGTCTTGTGATTTTCTTTTGATGCAGAAACATCCTTTAATCAGCCAATGACGAACTGTAGAACCTACTGTTCCTTTATTAGAACTTTAACCATACACACCTACATAATTATAATAACCTATATAATTATAACACTGTTAGCACGTTCGCCTCTCAGCGCTAGGGATTCCCGGTTCGAATCCCCATCTGGGTGGAGTTTCCATGTTCTCCCCGTGTCTGCGTGGGTTTCCTCTGGGTTCTCCGGTTTCCTCCCACAGTCCAAGATGCAATCCAACATGGATCAAGTCAATTGAATTCTCAAAATTGCCCCATATAGAGTGTCTGTGAGAGTGAGTGTGTGCCCAGCGATGGATTGGCGCCCTGTCCTGGGTATCTATCTATCCAGCGCCCGAGATGTTCTCCCCTGGATGGGCATGGGGAACCCCACCGCGACCCTAATAGAGGACAAAGCGGGAGATAATGAATGAATGAATTATAACACTACATCCATACCATATAGAGGGTCTTGTATACGAGTCACACACTATAATTATAAAACGATGTAACAATATATAATTATTACACAATTATAAGTTACGGTGGCTTAGTCGTTGGCATGTTCTCCTCAGCACTAGGTTCGAATCCCCATCTGGGTGGAGTTTCCATGTTCTCCCCATGTCCGTGTGGGTTTCCTCCGGGTTCGCTGGTTTCCTCCCACAGTCCAAAAACAATGAATCAAGTCAATTGAGTTCTCCAAATTGCCCCATATAGAGTGTGTTTGTGTGAGTGTGTGCCCGATAGATTGGCACCCTGTCCTGGGTTTATCTGCTCAGCGCCCGAAACGTTCTCCCCTGGATGGGCATGGGGAACCCCCCCCCCCCCTGCAACCCTAATATAGGATAAAGCGGAAAATAATGAATGAATGAATTATAAGTTCCTGTTACTCTGTTCGTTGATCAGGACCGATATTCCTTTCTTAATAGATCCATCTTGACATGAGCAATGTCCATAAATTGTTTTAGAGATTGAGAGGGTCCACCGTGTCCACTCTGATGATTAAATGAGGGACAGGAGCTCATTTAAACTTTTTTTTTACCCTTTGACGTTTTGATTTGACCCAAAAACTTTTGTCTTTGTGGTGTATTTGCTTTCTTTAACAGAGAAGTGCCGTATTTTCCCACCAGGGGGCGCCACACAGACCTTACATGAAACGGGAAACTTAGAATTGGCGGGAACAGGCAGAACAGTGACGTCAGCGTTATTCTCAACACCTCACCGGGTAGGACCTCAAATTATAATGTGGTTCCATAGTTTGCAATCAAAATCGAATGGTATAAATACGGTTATAACGATATCTAATCATCGTGTTTGATTTTGCTGCATTTGTATTAAAAAAAATTTGAAATGATTAAGTGAACAGATGGCAGATAAACCTAGTTTTAGTCCGTTAGCTTTTAGCAAATCTCCCATTCACCACGTGGCTCTTTATTGTGGGTTCTAGCATAACTGAGTTCCAGTGAACAAAGCAGAACACATTTTTAGTGTCAAAGAACTTAACTAGCCCAAAAACAATTAGAACAACAATGTTCTGTGCTCCGGATCGTCCACATTTCAGCTTATTGTTATTGAAAACCGTGTTAAACTCTTTGTTCCAAAAGGATCTTGTCAGGAATTTTAAATTATGTGAACATAAGAGTCCCAGGGCGGCACGGTGGCTTAGTGGTTTAGCATGTTCTCCTCTCAGCCTTAGGGATTCCTGGTTCGAATCCCCATTTGGGTGGACTTTCCATGTTCTCCCCGTGTCTGTGTGGGTTTCCTCCGGGTTCTCCGGTTTCCTCCCACAGTCCAAAAACATGGATCAAGTCAATTGAATTCTCAAAAAAAAAAAATTGCCCCATATAGTGTGTGTCTGTGTGAGTGAGTGTGTGCCCAGCGATGGATTGGCGCCCTGTCCTGGGTCTATCTGCCCAGCACCCGAGATGTTCTCCCCTGGATGGGCATGGGGAACCCCACCGCGACCCTAATAGAGGATAAAGCGGGAGTTAATGAATGAATGAAAACGTTCGCCTCTCAGCGCTAGGGATTCCCGGTTCGAATCACCATCTGGGTGGAGTTTCCATGTCCTCCCCGTGTCCACGTGGGTTTCCTCCGGGTTCTCCGGTTTCCTCCCACAGTCCAAAAAACATGGATCAAGTCAATTGAGTTCTCCAAATTGCCCCATATAGAGTGTATGTGTGTGTGTGAGTGAGTGTGTGCCCAGTGATAGATTGACGTCCTGTCCTGGGTCTATCTGCCCAACGCCCGAAACGTTCTCCCCTGGATGGGCATGGGGATCCTCCCCCGCGACCCTAATAGAGGATAAAGCGGGAGATGAATGGATGAAAAAATCTTTTTTTCCTTAAACCGTCAGGCTGTGGGTCACATATATATATATATTCTTAAAGAGGACAGTTCAAGTCCTGATTACAGCAATAATGACTGAATGGATCACTAAAAAAAAAATATCTGTAACCATTGGTGCATTTAATCCCCCAAATTTTATAAAGTTGAATTAAAAAGTAAAGATCGTGTGGCTTCTTTATTACAGCAGTAGGTCGCTCAGTGGTTAGTGTTGGGCTTTCGATTTGAAGGTTGTGAACTGATGCACTCCTCAGACGTCCCGATCCAAGTTGGGCTGAATCACTTTGGATAAAAGCATCTGCAGTATGGAGTGATGTAAGGTCCAGCAGCGAGAAAGCGCTGAATTTGCTTAAATGAGGCCAATATTCAAAGCGTTCGCACCACACAGAAATCAACCAATCGCTGTGTGGATCTCGCATGGACCTCGTCCCCCTCACACAGACTGGTCCTCTGGTCCTCTGCCTTCTCAGCTGCAGCGCTAACATCCTCAGAGAGAATAAAACCTGTACCACTGACCATGTGAGATACCTCAGGAACCAGCCGTGGTACCGCTACAGTTCCTTTCCATGCCGTCTGAAATGTAAATAACCCCAAATCCCCAAAGAAAAAAATGTTTTTTTTTCCTGCTGGAACACTTTGATGAGCATTAACAGATGCAGGATGCATTAAGGGACCGTCTCCGAGTGGGCTGTCCTCATACGTTTGTCCATATACTGTAGTTTGTGTCAAAAATATATGATTTTTTTTATATGATGTTTCACGATTTTAATGGATTTAAGCCGACGTGCAAATCGTCCCGCACACCTTCATCAGTCTTTAGTGATGCCGCACTGATGTGGAACGTAGGTGCAGCTCGGTTCCACTCAAGCGAGTGTCCCGAGTGTCTCGCAGCGCATGAATGTGTCTGAACGTCCACCTCCCTTAAGTCTGTTCACAGATCCACCTCAGAGACACATGACTAAATCCTCGTGTTTGATCGTGAAGAGAACAAAGTGGGGAACAGAGTTTAAGATACCAAATTTAGTTTCTAGTTCGGCCATTTAAACATTAGAGTCTTTGGGGAGCAGAGGCCACCACTGTTGGTACGTCCTCGTCCAGCCCTGTGACACCAAACAGAAGAGAAACGAGTTAAAAAGGACCAAAGTTACACCCTTCACACAGCTGACCGCTGTTTCCAAATGAAATAAAAAATGTGGTCATGCAGTAAGCGCCGTTATCCAAAGCAACTTACAATTATCCCAACTTGTTTAGGGTCACAGCACCGTGTTGGTACAACACCCCCGGAGCAGTGAGGGTCCTGCTCAAGGACCAACAGTGGTCACTTTAGTGGACCTGGGATTTGAACCCACAACCTTCAGATTGATAGTCCATCACTCTAACCACGCAGTTACCACGCCCACATTTTCAGGAACAGTGTGAGGGTCTCGAGACGTCATAAACTGGATTTTATTTGCTTTTTTTTATATAAATAAATAATAACATAAATAACATAAATAATTGGGACGGCGCAGTGGCTCGATGGTTTCGATTCCAGGTCCGAGTCCCAATCTGGGTGGAGTTTGCATGTCCTCCCCGTGTCTGCGTGCGTTTCCTTTGGGTTCTCCGGTGTACTGCGACAGTCCACAAACATGAATTCAAGGCAAATTAAGAGCTCTAAATTGCCCTATATAAAGTGTGTTTGTGAGAGTCTGCGTGAGTGAGCCTGAGCTCAGCGATGGATTGGCGCCCTGTCCCGGGTGTGTCTGCCCAGCACCCGAAATGTTCTCTGCAGGGTGGGTATGGGAAACCGACCTTGCGACCCTAGTAGAGGATTGAGCGGAAGAGAATTAATATAAATGATTATAATAATAAATTGTAACCACACTGAGGCTGAAGGTTTCTCAGACAGAATCGTAATAATAACCTTGTTGTTGTCGTCTGTCCACGTCAACTCCTGCTCCGCTTCACCCAGCTCCTCGGACGGGTCGTACGAATAAACCGGGAGCAGCTGATGCCGTAGCCTGTCGATCCTGCGGACAGCGGGGGGGGAGGGGGGGCTGTTACATTACAACATAAAAATCAAGGACAATTTTTGAGAAACAAACAACAGTGGGGATCATTCGCTCTCCAAAAGAGAAGGAGTCCTCAGTCGGGGAAGGGGGGGTGTCTGCACGGGGTTCTAATCTAATCTGAAATGTGATGTCATCAATCAGCATGTGATCAAAGCTCAGATCAAAGCTTCTGTTCCCAGTCTGCAAGTGGAGCTACGTAACATTTGGTCTGTTTAAATACGATCTGATCCGCGATAACTCTGAACCCTTAAGCTTTTTTTAATGGATGCGCATCGGTTCATCGCCATGTGATTTTATCGAGGCGCCAGGATCCGCATTCGTGCGACCCGTGAGGTTAGGGGTCAGTGTGGGTCAGTGTGGGTCAGTTACGAGATGCTACACTGTCCCTTCAGCTGGTTCGGTTGCTGAGACGACGCATTTGGTTTTGGAGGGACGCAGAAACATCGACGTGAGCTCAGTGTCAGGCCTACCCCTGAATTATATTTATAGTTCAAATATTCATTATCTTCCGCTTTATCCTCTATTAGGGTCGCGGTGGGGTTCCCCATGCCCATCCAGGGGAGAACGTTTCGGGCGCTGGGCAGACACACCCAGGACAGGACGCCAATCCATCGCTGGGCAAACACTCACTCACACAGACACACTCTATATGGGGCAATTTGGAGAACTCAATTGACTTGATCCATGTTTTTTGGACTGTGGGAGGAAACCGGAGAACCCGGAGGAAACCCACGCAGATACTGGGAGAACATGGAAACTCCACCCAGATTCGGATTCGAACCGGGAATCCCTAGTGCTGAGAGAAGTACATGCTAAACCACTAAGCCACCATGCCGCCCTAGTTAAAATATTCTATATTATATTTATATCTGTAGTTATATATTATTTATAATATATGGGGGTTTCCTCCGGGTTCTCCGGTTTCCTCCCACAGTCCAAAAACATGGATCAATTCAATTGAGTTCTCCAAATTGCCCCATATAGAGTGTGTCTGTGTGAGTGAGTGTGTGTGCCCAGCGATAGATTGCCCCTCTGTCCTGGGTGTATCTGCCCAGCGCCCGAAACGTTCTCCCCTGGATGGGCATGGGGAACCCCCCCCACCCTCCACAACCCTAATAGAGGATAAAGCGGAAGATAATGAATGAATGAATATATATTCATAGTTGTATATTATTATATTTCACATATCTATGTGGGTTTCTTCTGGTTCCTTTGGTTTCCTCCCAAGGTGAATTGGGCTGCTAAATTGCCCCTATATGATGTGTGAGTGAGCGTGTGCCCAGAGATAGGTCGGATCGGCACCCTATCCTGGGTGTATTTGCCCAGCACCCCAAACATTGGGCAGATGCGTGGGGGGTTCCCCATGGGCCAATGAAACCCATGGAAAGGTTGCAGCATTAAAATGTAAGGCTGTTTGTGTCGCTGATCTCGTGGCCCCGCCCACTTCCCTAACTGACACAACCAGTGTGACCACAGTTCAAAACCGTATTCAGCAAATCTAGAACATTCTTACAGTTTAAAATAGCGACAGCACACTTTATTCTAGTGTTCTTCGGTGACGCAGCTTCGGAGGACGGGACTGTCCGTGTCTGGAGGTACGAGGGTAGTGTTTACAACAAGTTCCCTAAAGACTAGTGTCTCCCGCTGAGGAAAGGACCTGCGGCATTACGAGTTCTCAACCCGAAGCACATCAGAATAGAAATGGAATTCTGTTTGAGATGTTGGTTTTTACCTGCGTCTCTTCCTGACGTACATTATCTGAAAAGAAAAACGCAGAGTGTAAGTGTTTACGCATCTTATAACAACTAGATCACATCCTTAGATAACAGAGACATTCATTCATTCATTCTTTCATTATCCTCCACTTTATCCTACATTAGGGTCGCGGGGGGGGGGGGGTTGGGGGGGGGGGGGGGGGGGGGGGGGGGGGGGTTCCCCATGCCCATCCGGGGGAGAACGTTTTGGGCGCTGGACAGGACACCCAGGACAGAACGCCAATCCATCGCTGGGCACACACTCACTCACACACACACACTCTATATGGGGCAATTTGGAGAACTCAATTGACTTGAGCCATGTTTTTGGACTGTGGGAGGAAACCGGAGAACCCGGAGGAAACCCACGCGGACACGGGGAGAACATGCAAACTCCACCCAGATGGGGACTCGAACCGGGAATCGCTAGCGCCGAGAGGAGAACATGCTAAACCACTAAGCCACCGTGCCGCCCCAATAGAGACATTTTTAAATAAAAATAAATGATCTTTTATCATTTATTAATGGTTTGGCATGTTCTCCTCTCAGCACTAGGGATTCCCGGTTCGAATCCCCATCTGGGTGGAGTTTCCCATGTTCTCCCCCGTGTCCGTGTGGGTTTCCTCCGGGTTCTCCGCTTTCCTCCCACAGTCCAAAAACATGGATCAAGTCAATTGAATTCTCCAAATTGCCCCATATAGAGTGTGTCTGTGTGAGTGAGTGAGTGTGTGTCCAGCGATGGATTGGCGTCCTGTCCTGGGTGTATCTGCCCAGCGCCCGAGACGTTCTCCCCTGGATGGGCATGGGGAACCCCCCCCCCCCCCCATTGGTGAATGAATGAATGAATGATCTTTATTTTCTTCCTGCTGATCTCGAGTTACGCGGCGTCACAGTGACAAGTGAAGAAAAGGTCCTTTCTCGTCCTCCAATTATTCCAGTTAGGTGATCATGTGATGCTGCATTCTTTAGCTTAATCTCTGAAACTCTCCAAAAAAACACACACACACACACACACACACACACACACACCGCGATATAAAGGCTTTTTAAACGACCTACCACTGCTACCACTATCCCAACCAACGTGATGATGAATAAAGGAATCAGAACGCTCTTCAGGGCCACGTCTCCAGCGTGTGGTGCGGGAGGTTCGGTCGTCGTGTTCATTTCACAGCCAAAGCCGAAAATAACTGTCCGCTTGTCTTCTCTAACACAGATTCAGCATTCAGCCATCACACTGCCCTTCAGGACCTCACGCTGCGAGTTCATATGAGTCCCACATGCTTCGAAGAGGGCAGGTCCAAGCAAAAACCTACAAGGAAGTAGAAAAGGATAAAAGGAGTTTATGGTGTGTAAAAAAAAAATTTTTAGAAAACAAATAACCGAACATAAAACCTCTTTTCATTTAAAAAAAAAAAAGGCTCCTCGTACTGGGACGCCTCCAGCAAAAACCAGTCACGCTCTCAAGGAATTTTGAAAACAAACCGAAGCCAGATTTTTGTGTAGCTACTCGGAAGGCTTTCCGAGCCACATCTGGCCCATTTGGCTCATTTTTATCTGGCCCACATGCCACATGACCGGATGCCACCTTGGCAGGGCATTCCCAGCTGTGAGATGTGGATCGCCAATAAACTTGAGTAGAGTCATTCATCAGCCAAACATGGCACTTCTAAATCTCTGCCAGATGTAAAGCAGATGTGTTTTGGCTTACGTACAGGTTGCAATACCATATGTCTCGCAGAGTTTTGGGACATGTGGGCCATATTAATATTTATATGCGAGGTCCATATTTCGTATTTTATTTTATTTATGTTCCAAGTTTTTTTTTTTTTTTTTAAGACCTGGTTCTTTGTATAAATCAAAAATCACATACTTTATTGCTTTAATAAGGGACACCGTATTTTATTTTACTGTCTTCATAAAGGCACAAAGATGAAAAAGTATGGGAATCACGTAACTATTTTCATAAAAAAAAAAAAACATGCTTTAATTGAGTGGAATGTCTATAATGCAATAATAAACAAAGTTTTAATTATTATAGGCATTAATTGTTTAACTTTTAGGTTTAGTGCAGGATATGACCACGAAATGTAATCACTTCAACCAGCACAGAAACGAAATGTATTCGTTTATTTCACATGAGAAATGTCTTTAACTTTGTGGCAACGATGTGGGCCAGAGCTTTAGCAGCTTAAGCCCTAACTTTTATATATTAAAATATGAATTTATTTACAATTAATTATTTATTTGGCGGCACGGTGGCTTAGTGGTTTAGCATGTTCTCCTCTCAGCACTAGGGATTCCAGGTTCGAATCCCCATCTGGGTGGAGTTTCCATGTTCTCACCGTGTCCGCGTGGGTTTCCTCCGGGTTCTCCGGTTTCCTCCCACAGTCCAAAAACATGGGTCAAGGTGAATTGAATTCTCAAAATTGCCCCAAATAGAGTGTCTGTGTGAGTGAGTGTGTGCCCAGCGATAGATTGCCCCGATGTCCTGGGTGTATCTGCCCAGCGCCCGAAACGTTCTCCCCTGGATGGGCATGGGGAACCCCCCCGCGACCCTAGTAGAGGATAAAGCGGGAGATAATGAATGAATGAATAATAATTTATTTTATAATTATTTCGTTTCCTATAACGTTTTTTTTTTTTGTTTAATGTAAAACAAAGACACGCTTATTTTTTCCCCCTTATTATTTACAACACTACGCTAAATTTAGTGTCTTATTAAATTGTGCAGGATTCATTTAGAAATCGTTAGAATATTAAGACCGGATCATGTGACTCACATGAAGCGCGCGCGGCAGCTGCTGAATAATCTCTCGGAATAAGAAAATTAAAATAAAATTAAATTAAAAAAAAAACGTAAAGGTTCATTAAAAAGAGAAACGCATCTCAGAGTCGCGGCTTTTTGTTTCGAGTTAAAACGAGATAGTGAATCTGAGATCTTTTGCGAGGCTGACAGTCGCTCACGATTTACGATTATTTACATCTCGCGGAAGCGCTCGCTCGCGGGTTGCCAGATTGACTACAAATAAGAATCTCATTGCAAGCCATCCGCGTTCGGCAATAAAGATTCGCAACGAGCGTTCTGGCAACCCCTGCACGCGGGGGCGTGGCACTGAATCACGTGGTTTCCATTTTCCACGTGATAAAATTGTATAAGTCAGTGTGATTTACACACCGCGCAAGAAGTAGCGTCCACTATAATAAAAATACCACGCGGCACGGTGGCTTAGTGCTTTGGCATGTTCTCCTCTCAGCACTAGGGATTCCCGGTTCGAATCCCCATCTGGGTGGAGTTTGCATGTCCTCCCCGTGTCCGCGTGGGTTTCCTCCGGGTTCTCCGGTTTCCTCCCACAGTCCAAAAAGCATGGATCAAGGTCAATTGAATTCTCAAAATTGCCCCATATAGAGTGAGTGAGTGTGTGTCCAGTGATAGATTGCCCCCCCTGTCCTGGGTGTATCTGCCCAGCGCCCAAAACGTTCTCCCCTGGATGGGCATGGGGAACCCCCCCCCCGCGACCCTAATATAAGATAAAGCAGAAGATAATGGATGGATGTATAAGAACCCACATTCAGGTGGCTGATTAATTCCCCTTCTGCAAAAGGCGATAATAAAACAGTGGTGCAAAAATAATGTTAGAAACGAAAATAACATCATGTAACGAAAGTAAACTCATGCTGACCTGCAGGGGGAGACATCTAAAAAAAATAAAGTGGGTGGTAGTAACCTGTCTTAAAAGTTCATCCACCCCACCTTTGATCAAAGAATTTTATTAAAGCGCACATGTAGATATTCATTCATTCATTCATTATCTCCCGCTTCATCCTCTATTAGGGTCGCGGTGGGGTTCCCCATGCCCATCCAGGGGAGAACGTCCCGGGCGCCGGGCAGATAGACCCAGGACAGGGCGCCAATCCATCGCTGGACACACACACTCACTCTATATGGGGCAATTTGGAGAATTCAATGGACTTGATCCATGTTTTTGGACTGTGGGAGGAAACCGGAGAACCCGGAGGAAACCCACGCGGACACGGGGAGGACATGGAAAGTCCACCCAGATGGGGATTCGAACCGGGAATCCCTAGTGCTGAGAGGAGAACATGCCAAACCACTAAACCACCGTGTGCCGCCCATGTAGATATTATTATTGTAAAATTAGATTAGTATATAACGAGGTGGCGGCACGGTGGCTTAGTGCTTTAGCATGTTCTCCTCTCAGCGCTAGGGATTCCCGGTTCGAATCCCCATCTGGGTGGAGTTTCCATGTTCTCCTCGTGTCTGCGTGGGTTTCCTCCGGGTTCTCCGGTTTCCTCCCACAGTCCAAAAACATGGATCAAGTCAATTTGAATTCTCAAAATTGCCCCATATAGAGTGTGTCTGTGTGAGTGAGTGTGTGCCCAGCGATGGATTGGCGCCCTGTCCTGGGCCTATCTGCCCAGTGCCCGAGACGTTCTCCCCTGGATGAGCATGGGGAACCCCACCGCGACCCTAATAGAGGATAAAGCGGAAGACAATGAATGAATGAATGAATATAACGAGGTGTTTTATTAATAAGCTCCGGTTATTCATACTGAATTCTATAGAGATCGTTGTTTGCTCTGGTAATTTGGACTCGTTTCGTAAAGTACGAACGTAAAGTAGCTTTTGAATCGTTAGGATAAATTTTATTGGCAGCTCACCCAACACTGTCTTCATTATTTAAACCAATATTATAAATCTCAGTTAAAAAGTCTAACATTTTTAGGATTAAAACACTTCCTCTTACCTTAAAACATTTCAGCTTCGTCTGAACAGTCTGTCGAACGTTCTAAGTGATGTTCCTTTAGTTTTATCGCCATGACAACCATTATTCCAAACTTCCAAATTGGTTGATTACGTTGCATTACACTCTGTGGACAGTAGATCACTTTTAAACCTAAAAATTCTTTTTTATTTGTTTTAGTTTTTACATACCTGTATATTCTGGGTGTTTTTCCTCCCTCGGTGTTATTCCTTAATTCTACAGCTTCAAGCAAACGCAAATAGACTGTTATACAAATGTAGTTTATGTCGTCATTTAGCGATACCTAGTTACTTTTAAGGACAGCCAACGGGTACGTTCCTCACTGAGGAAGTTGGGGACGGTGGTAATTCATTTGTTTCTTGGCTTATTGCTTTAATTCTGGCTGGAAATCACTCGCATACTTATGTATGAAACATCCATCCATCCATCCATCCATCCATTATCTTCTGCTTTATCCTCTATTAGGGTCGCGGGGGGGTTCCCCATGCCCATCCAGGGGAGAACGTTTCGGGCGCTGGGCAGATACACCCAGGACAGGGCGCCAATCCATCACTGGGCACACACTCACTCACACACTCACACAAACACACTCTATATGGGGCAATTTGGAGAACTCAATTGACTTGATCCATGTTTTTGGACTGTGGGAGGAAACCGGAGAACCCGGAGGAAACCCACGCGGACACGGGGAGAACATGGAAACTCCACCCAGATGGGGATTCGAACCGGGAATCCCTAGCGCTGAGAGGAGAACATGCTAAAGCACTAAGCCACCGTGCCGCCATTGTATGGAACGTCCTGTATGGAAAATAATGTTAAAATACGGTGATGTTTTTAGTGTTGTAATCTAGCAAGGGCATAACCATGGAGTACTAGATTTAGGTTCCACATGATGGAACAGAAAATGGCCTTCTCCAAACTCATTCATTCATTATCTCCCGCTTTAAACCCATGCAGACATGGGGAGAACATGGAAACTCCACCCAGATGGGGATTCGAACTGGGAATCCCTAGAGCTAAGAGGAGAACGTGCCAAACCACTAAGCCACCGTGCCGCCATTCATTATCTCCCGCTTCATCCTCTATTAGGGTCGCAGGGGGTTCCCCATGCCCATCCAGGGGAGAACATCTTGGGCGCTGGGCAGATAGACCCAGGACAGGGCGCCAATCCATCGCTGGGCACACACTCACTCACACACACACACTCTATATGGGGCAATTTGGAGAACTCAATTGACTTGATCCATGTTTTTGGACTGTGGGAGGAAACCGGAGAACCCGGAGGAAACCCACGCAGACACGGGGAGAACATGGAAACTCCACCCAGATGGGGATTCGAACTGGGAATCCCTAGAGCTAAGAGGAGAACGTGCCAAACCACTAAGCCACCGTGCCGCCCTTGGTCTTAAAATTCATTCATTCATTATCTCCCGCTTCATCCTCTATTAGGGTCGCAGGGGGTTCCCCATGCCCATCCAGGGGAGAACATCTTGGGCGCTGGGCAGATAGACCCAGGACAGGACGCCAATCAATCGCTGGGCACACACTCAGTCACACACACACACTCTATATGGGGCAATTTGGAGAACTCAATTGACTTGATCCATGTTTTTGGACTGTGGGAGGAAACCGGAGAACCCGGAGGAAACCCACGCGGACACGGGGAGAACATGGAAACTCCACCCAGATGGGGATTCGAACTGGGAATCCCTAGAGCTGAGAGGAGAACGTGCCAAACCACTAAGCCACGGTGCCGCCCTTGGTCTTAAAATTCATTCATTCATTATCTCCCGCTTTATCCTCTATTAGGGTCGCGTGGGGTTCCCTATGCCCATCCAGGGGAGAACGTCTCGGGCGCTGGGCAGATACACCCAGGACAGGACGCCAATCAATCGCTGGGCACACACTCACTCACACACACACACTCTATATGGGGCAATTTGGAGAACTCAATTGACTTGATCCATGTTTTTGGACTGTGGGAGGAAACCGGAGAACCCGGAGGAAACCCATGCAGACATGGGGAGAACATGGAAACTCCACCCAGATGGGGATTCGAACCGGGAATCCCTAGAGCTGAGAGGAGAACGTGCCAAACCACTAAGCCACGTGCCGCCCCTTCTCCAAACTATTCCCCCAAAATTTGAAGCATACATGTGTGTGGTAATAGGAGAAAATCAAACGCCTGAATCCACTAACGAACAGATGTTCCCCAAAATGTTTGTATCTGTGGATTATATCGCATTACTTTATTTATTTTTAAATAAAGTAAAAAAGGAGCTGAGGATCGGAGGTATTAAGGTTAAATAACGAGTGCAGAAATAAAAGAACCTAATCATGTGAGCAGTAAGTGGTGAACCGAGGTCGCACAAACAATAATATAAGAATAAGAATGTTTGTCTAAGAAAATCATCAAACGCACAAAAACGTGAAAGCAGCCGATGTCTTACCGCTTTATTTAACGCTACATGAATCTGTGTGAAGCTCGCGAAAGAGTTCAGAGAACTAATCTAATCAACTAATCAATCTAATCAATCGATCGGACGTCTTCAATCGCAGGTGGTCAGTTTCTGGGTTCATACTCAGAAATTTGAATGAGCTTTTCAACGACACAAATATCACCTTTCAGTTTCTTTTTGAGGGCCATCTTCAAATCTGATGATCGCTTTTTATAAAAGTCTGAACCCGTCAGCAGTTTAGGGATGAAATCGAATCGGGACGCGTGTGAGCTTGATGTTCGGGATCTGGTTTCAGTCTTAAAGAAAAGAAACAAAAAAAAAATGGAAAAGAAAAGTCATTATTAAAACAATTTTAAGACCAAGGGCGGCACGGTGGCTTAGTGGTTTAGCATGTTCTCCTCTCAGCTCTAGGGATTCCCGGTTCGAATCCCCATCTGGGTGGAGTTTACATGTCCTCCCCGTGTCCGCGTGGGTTTCCTCCGGGTTCTCCGGTTTCCTCCCACAGTCCAAAAACATGGATCAAGTCAATTGAGTTCTCCAAATTGCCCCATATAGAGTGTGTCTTTCAGAGTGAGTGTGTGTCCAGCGATAGATTGGCGTCCTGTCCTGGGTGTATCTGCCCAGCGCCCGAGACGTTCTCCCCTGGATGGGCATGGGGAACCCCACCACGACCCTAATAGAGGATAAAGCGGGAGATAATGAATGAATGAATTTTAAGACCAAGGGCGGCACCGTGGCTTAGTGGTTTAGCATGTTCGCCTCTCAGCTCTAGGGATTCCCGGTTCGAATCCCCATCTGGGTGGAGTTTCCATGTTCTCCCCATGTCCACGTGGGTTTCCTCCGGGTTCTCCGGTTTCCTCCCACAGTCCAAAAACATGGTTCAAGTCAATTGAGTTCTCCAAATTGCCCCATATAGTGTGTGTATGTGTGCGTGTCTGTGTGAATGTGTGCCCAGCGATAGATTGGCGCCCTGTCCTGGGTGTATCTGCCCAGCGCCCGAAACGTTCTCCCCTGGATGGGCATGGGGGACCCTAATATAGGATAAAGGGGAAATAATGAATGAATGAATTTTAAGACTGAGGTCAATACAAGTTTTAATGAAAAGGGTTCTGCAAGGGGGGGAAAGATTAACATTCATTCATTCATTCATTCATTATCTTCCGCTTCATCCTCTATTAGGGTCGCGAGGGGGGGGGGGGGTTCCCCATGCCCATCCACGGGAGAACATTTCGCGCGCTGGGCAGATACACCCAGGACAGGACGCCAATCTATCGCTGGGCACACACTCACTCACAGAGATACACTCTATATGGGGCAATTTGGAGAACTCAATTGACTTGAGCCATGTTTTTGGACTGCGGGAGGAAACCGGAGAACCCGGAGGAAACCCACGTGGACACGGGGAGGACATGGAAACTCCACCCAGATGGGGATTCGAACCGGGAATCCCTAGCGCTGAGAGGAGAACGTGCCAACCACTAAGCCACCGTGCCGGCCGAAAGATTAACAGAAGTAAAAAAAAAATAAATAATAATAATAATAATAATAATAATAATAATAATAATAGGTTTCTTTAGCGTCTGTTTTTGATCGCTGGTTTTTACACCCAATGTTCCCATTTTCAACTCCACTGAACATACAGATGGACTTTGGAGTTCTACAGCTCTCTCTTTTCCTCTCTACTCTGTTAGTCCTCTGTTCTCAGATGTCCAGAACCCCCACAGAGCAGGTATTATCAGGTTGGTAGATGATCCTCAGCATTTGAGGCCAAAGAAAGGTGAGATTGAGGCGCTTTGTCCATGTGCCAAAGAAAGATGGGAATTCTATTGGCAGAAGAAAGCCCAAATTCTGAGCTGTATATATATTTTTTTATTGCTTTATTTTTAAATGCTTCCTAAACGGTTTCTCCCACACGCCGAGTTATTTTCATGTCTAAAGGACCTGGACGTGGGTTTGTGAGGGTTAACGTGAAAAGACTTTCTGTCATTCTTCCTGGAAATCCTCACGCGCACACGCACTTAACACTCCCTCCTCTTTGTACTTTTCCTAGAAAGAGCTTTGAGCTGTCAGAGAGAGAGAGAGAGAGAGAGAGAGAGAACGAGCGAGAGACATTAATAAAAGCCCACAGTGAGGAGCGTGAGCACTCACACTGTGTGCCAGCGCCAGACGTCTTTCTTCCTCTCTGCCGTCGTTACTCATTCGCTTTAAAGCCCCAAAAATTCTGATATCACACACAATACACAGCCATGAACCCGGGCTGACGTACTGCAACCATATCCTTTTTTTGTCTCGTTTCAAAAAAATTTTTTTATTTCGATATCACCGTGAGTCGGAACGTAAATCCGCAAGAACGTTCAGGGAATTAAAGGAAAAACCTGAGATGATGATGATGTAAGATCTATTGGTATAATAGAACCTTTATAATGCGCAAGATTAAGCTGAGCCTAAATCCTCCAAAACTGGATTCATGTTTGTCACGTGACGTGTTCCAAGAAGACAAACGTTTGTCTGTTGCGGCTGTATAATCTTGGAATGATTAACCACCCTGTTGTTACTTCTGTTTTTTTCCCCGATTGTAAAAAAAAAAAAAAAAAAAAAAACTAAAGGGGTTAAACTGTTATCATTGCTCAGCTCAGTCTAGAACATTGGTTCCAGTAAAAAGTAATGCTCCATCATACGGGGGCCCCAAACACATGGCCTGTGCTTCAAACGGCAGCATTCTCTGAAATGAGTTTCCTTTGATACCCAAGAACCCAAATGCACCAGACAGCTGCTCTCATATAACGTTCTCTTGGATTGATCCTTATTAGCAGGTGTGATGCTCTGTAAACACTTCTTGCACACCCAAGAACCAAAGACATGCGTCAAAAAAAACCTACAAGACCCTCAGTCCACGGCACGGGTGGTTCTAGAGATCGCACATCTTAGAACGGGTCATAAATCGTACAGAACACTCATATAATCCACACGATGCCAACAAGAGGGTCATTTGTTTGTTTGGTTTTTTTTTTTGGTTTTTTTTTTAAGTGCTCATTGTTATTTCATACAACTCACATATTACAACATTTCATTTGGTTCACAGAGTTCAACAGGAAGAGTTACGTGTACAACGGAGTAGGGTGTAGTGGCACCTAGTGGTTAGATTGCACATTGCAGCCACTCCTGAGGCGAGCCACTCTGTGTATATGAACTAAAAGACTTTTAAAAGTAAAATAAACAAAACAAAAAAAACAAACACCCAACAATTCGCAATTCTATGTGATAAATCACAAACACTTCATTATTATAAAAACTACGTTTCGTTTCCAGATCGTTCGACATCCTGCATACTGCCCTTGTAGTGATGATATTACGGAAGCAATAAATCAAAGCATATCTACTACTTTCTGTTGTTTTTTTTTTTTTTAAATATAAAGTGTCGTACAAATATCGTATTGTATCGTCGCTGGGGGGCAACACCCCCAACCCCCTTCTCTATGTAATACCGGCTGTAGTCTTGAGTGGACTAGTGGTTGCTGTGAGAATGCACATCTTATTATTTTAATGACACAAACAAACAAAAAAAAAAAATACTGAATCAACCGTCACGACGTCCAGATCAGAGGGGCGGCACGGTGGCTTAGTGGTTGGCATGTTCTCCTCTAGGGATTCCCGGTTCGAATCCCAATCTGGGTGGAGTTTCCACGTTCTCCCCGTGTCGGCGTGGGTTTCCTCCGGGTTCTCCGGTTTCCTCCCACAGTTTCGAAAAACATGGATTCAAGGTCAATTGAATGCTGTGTGTGAGTGTGTGCCCAGCGAAAGATTGGTGTCCTGTCCTGGGTGTATCTGCCCAGCGCCCGAAACGTTCTCCCCTGGATGGGCATGGGGAACCCACCCTAGTAGAGGATAAAGCGGAAGATAATGGATGGATGGATGTCCACTACTTTCTGTTTCTTAAAATGTAAAGTGTCGTGCAAATATCGTATTGTATCGTCGCTGGGGGGCAGACTTCCCACATCCCCAACCCCCCTTGTCTATGTAATACCGTCTGTAGTCTTGAGTGGACTAGTGGTTGCTGTGAGAATGCACATCTTATTGTTTTCATGACACAAAATGTCAAGAACACAAAAAAAAAAATACTGAATTAACCGTCACGACGTCCAGACCGGCCTAAAGTACGAACGGGTAGTCCCGCAGGAAGCCCTTGAGTCTCTCAGGTAAAGGTAAGTCCTGGTGGTTGCGTGAGTGTTGGTTGATGACGACACGGCACACGTGCTGCAGGCTGCAGACGCTCTTGTGCAGGGGTCTGCAGAGCTGCAGTTGCAGGACGCTGTCGGCGGCGGCGCTCTGGGCGTCGTGCTCGGGGGCCGGCTCCCTGTGGGCGACCTGCCGGCGGTAGGCCAGCGCGTAATACTGCACCAGGTCCACCGCGCCTTTGAACTGGCGCAGGTGAGGCCGCGCCATCACCACCGAGTCGAAGCCGAACTGCCCGTTGGAGGTCTCGATGCGCAGGTGCGTCGGACCCAGGGCCGTTTTCACGGACAGCGTGAGCAGATAACCCGGGTTCGAACTGTCTCTGACCAGAAACGAACCGTCCATGGCCTCGTTCAGCAGCTGCTTCGCTTCCGATGCCGTTACCGAACCCCAGTACCAACCTGCGGACAGGTGAGAGAGAGAGAGAGAGAGAGAGAGAGAGAGAGAGAGAGAGAGAGAGAGCACGCCACCTGAATGTTATTGTGTTATTCTGTACCAACTTCCATCCATCCATTATCTTCCGCTTTATCCTCTATTAGGGTCGCGGTGGGGTTCCCCATGCCCATCCAGGGGAGAACGTCTCGGGCGCTGGGCAGATAGACCCAGGACAGGGCGCCAATCCATCGCTGGGCACACACTCACTCACACACACACACTCTATATGGGGCAATTTTGAGAATTCAATTGACTTGATCCATGTTTTTGGACTGTGGGAGGAAACCAGAGAACCCGGAGGAAACCCACGCAGACACGGGGAGAACATGGAAACTCCACCCAGATGGGGATTCGAACCGGGAATCCCTAGCGCTGAGAGGCGAACGTGATAACCACTAAGCCACCGTGCCGCCCTCTGTACCAACTTAAAAATCCCAATTCTTTATTAAATGCTGATCTCAGGAGCTGTGTCTGAAATGGCCAACTTAACTGTAGTTTCAAAACTTAAAAAGGGTCGCGGTGGGGTAAATTAGGGTAGCGGTGGGGTTCCCCATGCCCATCCAGGGGAGAACATCTCAGGCGCTGGGCAGATACACCCAGGACAGGGCGCCAATCCATCGCTGGGCACACACTCCCTCACTCTCTATATGGGGCAATTTTGAGAATTCAATTGACTTGATCCATGTTTTTGGACTGTGGGAGGAAACCGGAGAACCCGGAGGAAACCCACGCAGACACGGGGAGAACATGGAAACTCCACCCAGATGGGGATTCGAATCGGGAATCCCTAGCGCTGAGAGGCGAACGTGCTAAACCACTAAGCCACCGTGCCACCTGAGTTGATTTTATTTGGTGGTAAAAATTTTTTACACTTGTAAACAGTCGATTCCCAACTTTCACACATTTATTTTAATTACATTCCTGTAATTAAGCTCAGAGTGAATCCTGTCACCTGCCGTTTGGTGGATTACTGAATATTTCAACATATTAGATGTTCCATGTCTACAGTTTCTTTGTATAGTAGGCAGTAAGTTCATTTGGACGCAGCCATTTTCTACGTCGGAGTGTGTGTGTGTGTGTGTGTGTGTGTGTGTGTGTGTGTGTGTGTGGCTGGCTTCGGTACCCGTAGGTGATTCATAGCAAAGCCCCGCCCCCCTATTTTGACTCTTCTTTTTGTTGTTAGAATAAATACATTTACATTCAGCAGACACTTTTAACAAACCTGATCGGTATCTGATCCTGCACCCCCCCCCCCCCTTTTTTTAGGTCAAAATAATGATTAAATATTTTTCATATGTTGTAACGTTAATCTTTATTCAATATAACTTTTAAATAATAAACATTTTTTTTTTTTTTTATCAAAAGTTAAATATAATGAATATTTAATTATTACATCTTACAACAGTTATATGTTTCATATATTACAGTCTTATTTAAATATGTCTTTTGAACATTGTTAGGTGAATAAATAAAAATAAAATCTAAAGTAAAATAAATCTAAAGTTAAACCGAAAGATGAAAAAACTACGTTAGAAATAACAATCAAATTAAGATCAGATGTTAAGATATTTTAAGATAGATTTATTGTGAACATTTAAAAAGCTTTAAACTTTATGGGAGTGGTTGTGGAAGGTTCTGTTAGACTCCAGACTCCTGTGCGTCCTTTAATCCTAACCTTGGTGAACAACAGCGGGCCTAACATAAAACTTTGTGGGACACCATACTGCAGTTTTTTTCTTTAAAAGCTATCGAATAATCTAAATGGTAAAGTTAAAAGTGAAAATGGTGTAAAAAAAAGTCATAAAAACAACTATTCTTTTATATGATCGTATGTCCGTTGCACTGCCACACATTTTTTGGATGCCATTGTGATAGGAAACATATTTTCCCCTCTGTGGTGATCCGGGTTCTCCATCCCACTTATTAACAGGACAGCTACTGAAGCATGTCCGTTTACTGTTGAGTGTCGTAACAAATACGAGCTAAACGGTGGACACTATTTTCTTCGGTAGCTTTATGTGGGTGTTCATACGAACCTGACTCGTGGAGATGCTTCATGGCGTTCTGTATCCTCTGTGCATCGTTGGATGAGTCGCCTTGGTTTGGCTCCAGCCTGCTATTCTTTAGTTTTACACCGGTGATGGATTGTTTTTGATGGCTGTCTGGATGAATCATAGGAGTCGCTTTCGGCTCGTGCGCAGCTCATCGAGTGTGTGGATTCCTTCGTCACCCTCAAACACTTCACTGCGAGTCGTCTCAGAGCTGTACTGTGTGAGCCCCATCCAAAATCTGCACAGGCTCACATTCAATGTCTTAATCACTTTAGTCAGCAAAGAGAATGTTTTTAGAAATACAATATTGGGACATGCAAACAAAAATATATTTCATAATATTATTTATGATGCAGTGTGAATGCCAGAGGCAAGAGATTTGGTTTACAGATTCGCTTCGAGTCGTGTTATTCTTCCATTCTATTAATAATCGTAACTCAAAGGTGTGCAGTTTAATGATGTACTCTGTGACAACAAAACACCAGACTGATAAACGATCACGGGAATCCTATCCTTCACTTATCTATTGTTTAAAACAGCCTTTCTTTTGTTTAGTTCCAAACCAAAAACAGCTTACTGAGAAATACTGTATTGTTTATTGATATTCACTCTACAGCAAAATGCCCACATGCCAGTCGTGCTACAGTGGGCTCCTTAATGAGGTGTCCTTTTCAAAAGAAACATAGGTACACACACGTGAACGTGTTTTGCACCTCCAGCGGGTGGTAAAAGTAATCAAAACGTCATCCTGGAATTTCACATCAGATATGAGGAAATAGCAAAGAAGGGTGGAGCAGGAGTGCACACAAACCGGACGAGACAATTGTGCTTCTGCTCTCAACACCTTAAGAACTTTACAAATCACACTAACAGGTTCTTATAACCTTCCACTCCGCAGTGTGATTTAAACTAAACAGGATGCGAACAAACTGCTTTTGTGCCCACGGATTAAATCTGCTCTTTACAGAACAATGAACTAAGAACCGTGATTCACCACTGAACTTACTGCTCTGAAGAAGCTGGCTGTTCTACAGAAGGACACGGTAGATCTAACTAAGCTCCGAATATGCTGCTTAAAGTCCAAAAGGGTGACACGCACACACAAACTATTTATAAAATTGTACACAGCAGTGTACAGTCCCGTCGTCTTCCTCTTTCGGATTTCTCCGTGTTGTTTTTTTTTTTTATGCTTATTTTCATCTCACTTTGCCTACCAGCCGTATTTCCATGGAGTGTATACATGCAAAATGCCTTTGCAGCATCAAAACAGTGTTTTACATATCAACCCGAAAAGATGAATTAAATTGTATATTCAAATATCTTTCTTAAGTGTTTTAAAATAAATATAATCATTATAATGCCTGTGTCTAGTGTGGATTGAAGAATGTGTTTCTTAAAGTATATATACTTTTGGATGTTTCAATGACTGCATTTATTTACTCTAATTATTATTGTGAGCATTTAAATATACAAAAATAGTTTGTTTGTTTTCAACATGATTATGAAATGATCCTAACAGCTGCTGTGATGCATGCAGACCCTGCTATCACTGACCTATGTCTTTTCATTTTTTAAAGATTTTAAGAAATGTCTCATGTAGAAGCACAACAAAAATACATATAATATTCTCGTTTTTCATATAATTATTCGAAATAATCAATTTATAAGCAATTTGGTGGTGATAAATTATGGATACGGTGACAGACCCACTGTTTCTAATGTTATGGTGTAATATATTCGCAGTGTGATTTAATTTTTTTTGTAATTTGTAAAGTTGCTTCCGTTATCCGAATAATAAATAGTATTCTGCTCTTTTTTTTTTTTGTCTTGTAACTTATTTGTATGTATTGTTTGTATTTTTCGGGTTTTGTTCTTGTGAGTTTTTTTTTTTTTTTTAATCGTGTGGTTTGTTTTAAGATCTCTGTTGTACCTGATTTGGCTGCTTTTCGTTCTGGTCGGCGTTCAGCGGTCGCTTCTTACCTTCGCAGACGCACAGATTGAATAATGAACGCGCGTCCCGCAGAATTAATCCCGTTCCGCTCCGTCCGTGAGAGCGCCGCCGAACACAAACGGCATCTGCTGTCGGCGGTGGAAGTCCAAGTCACGGGTTCGAGCGTTTAAATCTGTTATAAAAGCGTAATTTATCCGATCACCGGGCAGCCAGGCACACACACGCACGCACACACGCACACACACACACACACACACACACCTCGTGTAGTCCGAGCCGAGCTGTTTGTCCTCGGTCTATGTTCTCCTGTCGGTGTGGAATAGAACCCACAGACTGCCGCTGCCCGTGGATCCCGACAGCGCGATTCACTACGTTTTGTGTTCGATTCACTACGTTTATTATGGGTTGTTGTTTTTTTTCTTTCCGCGGCGCTTCCTCCGTACAGAGGCAGCGCGCCGCTTTCCAGGAACATTCCCAGAAAGCGAGATCACGTGTGCGCTTGTGCGCGCGTGTGTGTGTGTGTGTGTGTGTGTGTGTGTGTGTGTGTGTGTGTGTGTGTGTTCGGTCTTGCCATCAGTCCATAGCATCGAATATTTGATCAGAAACACACCCTGCGCACCTACAGCCTCATCATTAGATATAATAATAATAATAATAATAATAATAATAATATTAAAATATATATTTTTTATTGTACTCTAGAATATTCTCGGCGCGTTTATTGGCGGGTCGGCGTCACGATCTGGAGCTACTTCAGGGCCCCGGAGTCACGACGGCTTTATTCTGGTGGGTTAAATTCCACGCGATGTGGCTTTCCAGGAAAGCGCCCGCTGCGCCGCGGCTCCACGCTTTCTTGGTAGGTGGGTAATTGCGTCACTCCGGGACCGGATGTGAACTCCCCGAGGGGTTAATAAATCAACATTCTGGATCGTCATCACTGCAGCAAAGAAACAAAAAAAAAAAAAAAAAAAAAAAAAAAAAAACTTTCAATACGCACCGGCATTAATATTACAGCATTACACCGCATTATGACGTCACACACACACACACACACACACACACACACACACACACACACACAGCTCCTCAATGCAGGAATGAGAAAATGATCAAGACAAAAACATTAGAGGAGACCTCCTTAAAACTCCAGGGTTTTGTTTTTTCTACAAGGTTCTGGAGAGTGTTGGAATTTTTACCTCTTCATTGCGGGGGGGGGGGGGGGGGGGGTTCCCCATGCCCATCCAGGGGAGAACGATTCGGGCGTTGGGCAGATACACCCAGGACAGGACGCCAATCTATCGCTGGGCACACACACACACACACTCTCTATATGGGGCAATTTGGGGAATTGAATTGATTCAATGGACACGGGGAGGACATGGAAAGTCCACTCAGATTGGGACTCGAACCGGGAATCCCTAGCGCTCAGAGGAGAACATGCTAAACCACCCGAACTAAATAAGTGAATGAAACAAATATTAAGCGGGTGGTTTAGTGGTTCAGCACGTTCGCCTCTCAGCACTAGGGATTCCCGGTTCGAATCCCCACACACTCTATATGGGGCAATTCGAAGAACTCGGTTGACTTGATCCATGTTTTTGGACTGTGGGAGGAAACCGGAGAACCGGAGGAAACCCAGGCGGACAACATGGAAACTCCAGCCACCCATTGGGATTCGAACCGGGAATTATTATTATTATTGGGTGGCACGGTGGCTTAGTGGTTTAGCACGTTCTCCTCTCAGCGCTAGGGATTCCCGGTTCGAATCCCCATCTGGGTGGAGTTTCCATGTCCTCCCCGTGTCCGTGTGGGTTTCCTCCGGGTTCTCCGGTTTCCTCCCACAGTCCAAAAACATGGATCAAGGTCAATTGAGCTCTCCAAATTGCCCCATATAGAGTGTGTCTGTGTGAGTGAGTGTGTGCCTAGTGATAGATTGCCCCCCTGTCCTGGGTGTATCAGCCCAGCGCCCGAAACGTTCTCCCCTGAATGGGCATGGGTAACACCCCCCCCCCCCCCTCCGTGACCCTATCATAGAGGATAAAGCGGGAGATAATTGGATGGATTATTATTATTATTATTATTATTATTTATTCATTATTATATTTTATCTCATTCATCATTAGGGTCTGGGGGATCCGCTTTCCCCATGCCCATCCAGGGGAGGTCTCGGGCGGGGCAGGGGGGGGGGGGGTTCCACTATGCCCACTCACTCAGGGGAGAACGTTACACTCTATATGGGGCAATTTGGAGAACTCAATTGACTCGATCCATGTTTTTGGACTGTGGGAGGAAACCGGAGAACCCGGAGGAAACCCACGCGGACACGGGGAGAACATGGAAACTCCACCCAGATGGGGATTCGAACCGGGAATCCCTAGCGCTGAGAGGCAATCTGCCGGCCTATTATTATTATTATTATTATTATTATTATTATTATTATTATTATTATTATTATTATTATTATATGGGTTTCAAGTTGCACCAATCACGTGATCTGAGACGCCGCTGTACCGCGAAGTTGGGTCTCGAACTCTCGCGAGAGAATGCGATATGATGTGTGCGGTGGGCGCGCGGTAACTGTTGTTGTATTTCGGTCCGCAGCGAAAACAAACCCGCAGCTTCAGCGTTTCTTCTCCGTTTGCTGCGTTTTTACTGCATTTTTATAAATAAGTTGGCACCGCCCGCCCGTTTTAAACGCGATTTATATGCATTTCGCTGCGTTAGGCGCGCTGTTAGCTTGTCGCTAACCGGCTAAGCTAATCGTCCTTTTTTTTGTCATTTTTTTTTGCGTCGAATTGTTAAAATAAACGGCGCGGCCTCCGCGATGGGCTACCTGAAATTAATCGAGATCGAAAACTTCAAGTCGTATAAAGGCAGACAGATCATCGGGCCTTTTCATAAGTTTACCGCGATTATCGGACCGAACGGATCAGGTGAGTCCGATATGATGATGAAGATGACGATGATGATGAAGATGATACTGCAGAATTATACTCTGTGTTCTGTTCGGTATGAGTAAATTAATAACGGGGTGAAGAATGTCTCTGTTATTTATTATAAAAAATCTTTAAATTATTAAATACAGACCGATACTGTAATTATGAGTTCGTATAAATTATATTGACAGCAGGAGTGTGTGTGTGTGTGGGGGGGGGTTGTCGAAAGGATAGAAATAGTACCATTAATAATCATAAGCGCGTCAATATACTGTGATAGAGACGAATTAATAAAAAAAAAAAGTTTAAAAGATTATTAGTGACAGAATTTAAATAGAAATTTAGATTAGATTCGACTTTATTGTCATTGTGCAGAGTACAAGTACAGGAAGTGCAAAAAAAAGTGCTGAAAGGCTTTTTTTTTTTTTTTCCTGTTGCACATGTCCATAATCTGAAATTTCGTCTGGTGTATTTAGGCAAGTCGAACCTCATGGATGCCATCAGCTTCGTCCTGGCGGAGAAGACCAGTAACCTACGTGTGAAAACGCTGAAGGACCTGATTCATGGCGCGCCTGTCGGTAAACCGGCGGCGAACCGCGCTTACGTCAGCATGGTGTACCAGGAGGACAACGGCCAGGAACGCAACTTCACCAGGGTCATTATAGGTATAATAATAATAATAATAATACTTTTTTTTTTTGGGACCTCAAAGACGCTTAGTATTAACAGGATCTCATCATCTACTCTGTTGTTGTTGTCTTGGACAAAGTAGCCAATTTTTACCCCTGTTTTTAATTCTGTTATTGATTTTTATTATTTTTTTTATTGGAACAAAGGCATGTTCTCCTCTCAGCGCTAGGGATTCCCGGTTCGAATCCCCATCTGGGTGGAGTTTTCATGTTCTCCCTGTGTCTGCGTGGGTTTCCTCCGGGTTCTCCGGTTTCCTCCCACAGTCCAAAAACATGGATTAAGATCAATTGAGTTCTCCAAATTGCCCCATATAGAGTGTGTGTGTGTGAGTGAGTGTGTGCCCAGTGATAGATTGGCACCCTGTCCTGGGTGTATCTGCCCAGCGCCCGAAACGTTCTCCCCTTGATGGGCATGGGGACCCCCCCCGACCCTAATAGAGGATAAAGCGGGAGATAATGAATAAATGAATATTGGAACAATTATTGCTCTGGTCTAAGCTTTAACACCTCACGATTATAATGTTCAAAGTTTGGTCAATTATCTGAAGTACAGTCACTATGTTTTTTTTATTTTTTTATTTTGGTCTATTTTAACATCAGTCTTATTTATCGGTTTCGTTCTCCACTTTTTCCCCTCGTCAGGTGGTTCGTCTGAGTATCGCATCAACAGTAAAGTGGTGGGTCTGAACGAATACAGCGATGAGCTGGAGAAACTGGGCATCCTCATTAAGGCCAGGAACTTCCTGGTGTTCCAGGTAAACAGTTTCACGGCTTGATGGCGTTTCATTTTCGACGAAAAGCAGGAATAATGCAGGACTTTCTCATTTGTGGTCATGCCGTTTGTAACCAAGACAACTGATTTCTGCGCAACATCTGCACAACGTCACTCCTGGTTTCTCTTTAGGGCGCAGTGGAGTCCATCGCCATGAAGAACCCTAAAGAGAGAACAGCTCTGTTTGAGGAGATCTCTCGCTCCGGCGAACTGGCGCAGGAGTATGAGCGGCGTAAGAAGGAGATGGTGAAGGCTGAGGAGGACACACAGTTCAACTACCATCGTAAGAAGAACATAGCTGCAGAACGCAAGGAGGCCAAGCAGGAGAAAGAGGAGGTTTGAAGCTTCATTATGTGATTTAGACTCGACATTAAGGAGCAGAGATATGTATTACTGATGGCTTTATACATCCCATAATAACTATATGTTTAACATTTTATTTACAGCTCTTATTAGTTTTCTTAATAATCAGAAATAGTTTGTCCATCCGGGGTGGCACGGTGGCTTAGTGGTTTAGCATGTTCTCCTCTCAGCGCTAGGGATTCCCGGTTCAAATCACCATCTGGGTGGAGTTTCCATGTCCTCCCCGTGTCCGCGTGGGTTTCCTCCGGGTTCTCCGGTTTCCTCCCACAGTCCAAAAACATGGATCAAGGTCAATTGAGTTCTCCAAATTGCCACATATAGAGTGCGTCTGTGTGTGTGAGTGTGTGCCCAGCGATAGATTGGCATCCTGTCCTGGGTGTATCTGCCCAGCGCCCGAAACGTTCTCCCCTGGATGGGCATGGGCATGGGGGAACCCCCCCCCACCTGTGACCCTAATAGAGGATAAAGCGGAAGATAATGAATGAATGAGTTTGTCTCTCCTCATTAGACCACTTGAATGTACAACTGTCCTCCACTAGGTGGCTCACCGCGGCCCACGGGTTGAGAATGTCTCCGTTACGTCTCCCGTTGGTATCGCCGCCGTAACGAGCGAGTGCTTTGTTCTCGCAGGCCGAGCGTTACCAGCGACTCAAGGACGAGGTCGTGCGAGCGAACGTGCAAATGCAGCTCTTCAAGCTTTACCACAACGAAGTCGAGATCGAGAAGCTGAACCGAGAGCTGGGGCAGCGCAACAAAGAGATCGATAAGGACCGCAAGCGCATGGACCGGGTGGAGGAGGAGCTGAAGGATAAGAAGAAGGAGCTGGGCAGAATGATGAGAGAGCAGCAGACCGTGGAGAAAGAGATCAAGTGGGTTTCGTTCTGCGGCATCAAACTAAAGAGGGGGTTTTAAGATACAAACCCTAATTAATAATAATAATAATAAAAAAAATATATATATATATATGTGTGTGAGTGTGTCTGTGTGAGTGAGTGTGTGCCCAGCGATAGGTTGGCGTCCTGTCCTGGGTGTATCTGCCCAGCGCCCAAAACGCCCCCCCCAGCCCCTACCCCGCGACCCTAGTACAGGATAAAGCGGAAGATAATGAATGGAATAATTATAATAATAATGGGTGGCTTAGTGGTTTAGCATGTTCTCCTCTCAGCGCTGGGGGTTCCCGGTTCGAATCCCCATCTGGGTGGAGTTTCCATGTTCTCCCCGTGTCCGCGTGGGTTTCCTCCGGGTTCTCCGGTTTCTTCCCACAGTCCAAAAACATGGATCAAGGTCAATTGAGTTCTCCAAATTGCCCCATATGGAGTGTGTCTGTGTGATTGAGTGTGTGCCCAGCGATGGATTGGCGCCCTGCCCGAGACGTTCTCCCCTGGATGGGCATGGGGAACCCCACCGCGATCCTAATAGAGGATAAAGCGGGAGATGAATGAAAATATATATATATATAATTAAAAATATATATAAAATTATTTTTTATATATATATAACAATTAATGTCTATCGCTTGGTGCTTTCCTTTGAAAGGGAGAAAGACGCCGAGTTAAACCAGAAAAGAGGCCGCAGTACATCAAAGCTAAAGAAAACACGGCACACAAGATCAAGAAGCTGGAAGCCGCACGCAAATCCCTGCAGAACGCTCAGAAATGCTACAAGAAACGCAAAGCGGACATGGACGAGCTGGAGCGAGAGCAGAAAGCTGTGGAGATGGCCAGGCAGGAGTTCGAGGAGCGCATGGAGGAGGAGGCGCAGAGCCAGGGTCAGGACCTCCAGCTGGAGGAGAACCAGGTACTAAAAAGATGAACAACATTTACTAAAAATCTGTATGATGAAAATAAATGTTTATAAAATACGATTAGTTAATGAAGAGTGTTAATTACATAAAATATGTTGGTGTGTTAACAGACCATTGATTCATTAATCGATTTAATAATAAGGGTTTATTTTTTTCAATTGAAATTCAGCTTCTAAAATGTAAATGTCTTCAGAATTTGGACGAAGATGATGATTGGACGATGATATCATCTATAATTAATAGAGAAAATAATCAACTCATCGTGACCAAAACAACAATAAATTACAATTATAATAAAAATACCGAGCAGCTTAGTGGTTTAGCATGTTCTTCTCTCAGCGCTAGGGATTCCCAGGTCGAATATCCATCTCTGTGGAGTTTCCATGTTCTCCCCGTGTCCGCGTGGGTTTCCTCCGGGTTCTCCGGTTTCCTCCCACAGACCAAAAACATGGATCAAGGTCAATTGAGTTCTCCAAATTGCCCCATATAGAGTGTGTTTGTGTGAGTGAGTGTATGCCCAGCGATAGATTGGCGCCCTGTCCTGGGTGTATCTGCCCAGCGCCCGAAATGTTCTCCCGTGGATGGGCATGGGGAACCCCACCGCGACCCTAATAGAGGATATAATGGAAGATAATGCATGGATGTTCTGAGTTGAAGGTCTTGGCAGGTGAGGTCTCATTCTGCGTCCTGTTTTTCATAAAGGTTAAAGCGTATCACCGACTGAAGGAGGAGGCCAGCAAGCGAGCCGCCACCTTGGCTCAGGAGTTAGAGAAGTTCAACCGCGATCAGAAGGCCGACCAGGACCGTCTGGACCTGGAGGAGAGGAAGAAAGTGGAGACTGAGGTACCGTGGAGACATCTGGGGTTCAGTGATTAGCGTTGATGTTCTTTTTGGGCAGCGTCTCATCGGAGGACGTTCTTTCCTCTGTAGGCTAAAATCAAACAGAAGATCAGAGAGATCGAGGAGAACCAAAAGCGTATCGAGAAGCTGGAGGACTACATCACCACCAGCAGGTGAGACACACCGCGAGTTATTCTCAATCCAAATCACCTTAAAACTGGACATTTAGATGGAAACTGGACGCATCATTTACAAATCACTGGATAATTAACCAAAAGTCCTGGACTGAGAATGTCCATCCATCCATTATCTCCCGCTTTATCCTATATTAGGGTCGCGGGGGGGAGAGAACGGGCGCTGGGCAGATACACCCAGGACAGGACACCAATCTATCGCTGGACACACACTCTATATGGGGCAATTTGGAGAACTCCATTGACTTGATCCATGTTTTTTGGACTGTGGGAGGAAACCGGAGAACCCGGAGGAAGCCCACGCGGACACGGGGAGAACATGCAAACTCCACCCAGATTGGGATTCGAACCGGGAACCCCCAGTGCTGAGGGGAGAACATGCCAACCACTGAGCCAGCGTGCCGCCGGACTGAGAATATATCGTTGTTTAATTCAGTTTGTCATTTAATTATTTAGAAAAATAAACGTTGAATATTAAAGGTGATATTCAGGATTCTGTTTGTTGAACTGTTCCATAAACTGATTTACCGAGAAAACACGACATAATGCAGTTTAATCATTAGGTCTTTCAGACCACATGGTTCTCGGAACTTGTGTGAGAGGAACTCTCCCCTGTAATTGTCGCGCTCCATATTTTCTTGTGATTCTGCTTCTGATTTCAAAGCGCAGGGCTGCAGAGGCAGAATAAGAAAATATTTTATACAGAATAACGAAATATAAATGAGTACGGTATCCATGTCCACGCATTCAGTGAGTGGATACAGGGTTTCAACTCCAGCAGCACTGCCGTGTCCGATCCACCGGTGCCGGCACAACCTCAGTCACCGCGGTGCTGAGAATCAGAATCATCCACCACCCGAAAAAAATCCCCGTTTGGTTCAGCTCCTCAGTGCTGTTTTGTTTCTGCAGGCAGTCTTTAGACGAGCAGAAGAAAATGGAAGAGGAGCTGACGGAGGAGGTGGAACAGGCCAAGAGGAGGATCGATGAGATCAACATGGAGCTCAATCAGGTACAGAAGGGGAATCGAATCCGCTACCCGGTCCCAAAATATTTACACATAAAAAAAAGTAAACGGGACATGTTGTGAGATTTCCGACAAAACGAATGTTCTGCTCGTGCTGTGTCTAACGCATCGTTTAATGAAAGCCCCCCCTATGGCTTGTTACTATAGCAACCCGCTTGACTTAAATTCTGAGATTTCATGGAGAATGTTTTAATGGCCTTGAGTTTGTGAGTGAGCGTCTCCTCCGCTGATTAAAATAAACCCAGCGTCATGCCGCCGGATATCCTGACAATCAGAGAAATAATAATAATAAAGACTGAGTTTACTGACGTCCACCATCGGTCAGCTATCATCTGTAATAATCATCTATAACTGGAGGGGTGCAATTCCTGAAGAATATGAGAGACACATAAAAAAAGACGTAGATCAAAGACATACTGTGAACAAGGTCAAAAAAATTAAATTAAAAAAAAAAAGTGGGTGTGGCAGGGTAATAGAGTTTCTATAAGCTTTGATCACGTCAATGGTCAGGACAGTTTGTATCTAAAATGCCGTTGAAATGGCAAACTAGGGGTGCAGATCTCTCAGTGTCTGGCGATTCGATTCCGGTTTGTGAGGTCACGATTCGATTCAGAATCGATTTTCCATTCAGAAACGATTTTTCAGTTCAAATGGTCGCTAAATTTTGTTTAAATTGTGTGATTGACGAGATGAAACAACGATGTAAACAAATAGAGCATTTATTTAAAACAATACTTTCAGGTTGCGCCCTGAATCGAATCTTTTTGCATCATTTTATATTTATATAAAAATAGGATTGCGCTAAATTTAAATGAGGAGTATGAGGTTCGCTTAGCTGCTTATTAAAAACATCCATCAATGAACAAATAAAACTTAACCTTTAAATATGAAATATATTTTTAACTTCTTTTAGCTCCGGTTGATGTCAAAGTACCTCAGTTTCATGTTTCACTCCCTGCTCCATGCTTCGACGGGAATTACAACGGGAGCTGGTTAACAAGCGTGCTGTGCGGCAGCCGAGCGGATATGTAATGCGCCAAAAAAGGCGCCAAAAAATACAATTTAAACGCATTTTTTAAAAATCAATTCTTGGCCATTATGAATCGATTCAGAATCGCCAGGACCACGAATCGCGATTCTTTGAAGAATCGATTTTTTTCAGCACCTCCTATGGCAAACTATTTAAAATTACTGCAAGTAAATGGGACAAAAAAAAAACAGGGCGTGGTGCGTCCTGTTTGCAACTCGAAAATTGTCTCTGATTTTTCGCATAGGAAATGAAAGAGTGCGATTTCAAAGACTCGAGTGAGTTTCGTCTTTGTAGCTCACGAACTGGACGAGGGACTGCAGTGCAAAAATCCCTGCGATGCAACGCCAACGTGAATTTTTGGTTCGGACGAATGGAAATATCTCGGGGACGGAGTTCGACCGACTCCTTAGCTGAATACACGCGGTGATCTCACCGAGGAGCCGGACGTGTCCGGCCAAAAACGTGTGGATAAGTGGAAAATTGCGGGAGAAGAAAGAAGGACAAAAACAGTGGGATAATAATTCATTCATTCATTATCTCCTGCTTTATCCTCTATTAGGGTCGCGGTGGGGTTCCCCATGCCCATCCAGGGGAGAACGTTTCGGGCGCTGGGCAGATACACCCAGGACAGGGCGCCAATCCATCGCTTGGCACATACTCACTCACACAGACACACTCTATATGGGGCAATTTTGAGAATTCAATTGACTTGATCCATGTTTTTGGACTGTGGGAGGAAACCGGAGAACCCGGAGGAAACCCACGCGGACATGGGGAGAACATGGAAACTCCACCCAGATGGGGATTCGAACCGGGAATCCCTTGCGCTGAGAGGAGAACATGCTAAACCATTAAACCACCGTGCCGCCTAATAATGTGGTTGCCAAATATAAAGAGTTTTACACTGTATGATATTTGGTTAACAGTGGTTTTAATCCCTCTGGCAGGTGATGGAGCAGCTGGGTGATGCTCGCATCGACAGGCAGGAGAACAGCAGGCAGCAACGTAAAGCTGAGATCATGGAGAGCATCAAGAGGCTCTACCCCGGATCAGTGGTACGACTGTAGGACCGCGAGGTGCCGGGCTCCGGGGTGGATGAGGGGTACCTCCTGCTCCGTCCTCGGCGTCTTTCTGTCAAAATGAATTTCATTTCTCCACTGCACATGTCCAAACCACCTCCATTTCTCCTCCTATCAGCTAACTCTCTCACCTGACCATCACCTCTCTCTCTCTCTCTCTCTCTCTCTCTCTCTCTCTCTCTCTCTCTCTCTCTCTCTCTCCTCTAAAGCTCACCCATTTCTCCTTCTCCTGCCCCAGCAGTCCAATTTCCTCCAGCATCCTGTTGGCCGTGGGTTGTGTGTATTAAAAATATCATTGTTTTTTTTCCCCTTGAGTCATGTGATGCTGCTTAATATTTCATTCATTCATTATCTTCCGCTTTATCCTCTATTATGGTCGTGGGGGGGGGGGGAACCATGCCCATGCCCATCCAGGGGAGAACGTTTCGGGCGCTGGGCAGATACACCCAGGACAGGGCGCCAAACCATCGCTGGGCATACACTCACTCACACAAACACACTCTATATGGGGCAATTTGGAGAATTCACTTGATGACTTGATGCATGTTCTCGGATTGTGGGAGGAAACCGGAGAACCCGGAGGAAACCCACGCGGACACGGGGAGGACATGGAAACTCCACCCAGATGGGGATTCGAACTGGGAATCCCTAGTGCTGAGAGGAGAACGTGCCAAACCACTAAGCCACGGTGCCGCCCGCTTAATATTTGTTTCATTCATTTATTTAGTTCGGGTGGTTTGGCATGTTCTCCTCTGAGCGCTAGGGATTCCCGGTTCGAATCCCAATCTGGGTGGACTTTCCATGTCCTCCCCGTGTCCATTGAATCAATTGAATTCTCCAAATTGCCCCATATAGAGTGTGTCTGTGTGTGTCCAGTGATAGATTGGCGTCCTGTCCTGGGTGTATCTGCCCAGCGCCCGAGACGTTCTCCCCTGGATGGGCATGGGGAACCCCCCCCCCCAACTCTAATAAAGGATAAAGCGAAGATAATGGATGAATGGTTTATTTCGTTCCGTTTGCAGTACGGTCGGCTGATCGATCTTTGTCAGCCCACTCAGAAGAAATACCAGATCGCAGTGACCAAAGTGTTGGGCAAAAACATGGACGCCATCATCGTGGACTCGGAGAAGACCGGGCGCGACTGCATCCAGTACATCAAAGAGCAGAGAGGAGAACCCGAAACCTTTTTGCCACTTGATTATCTCGAGGTACGTGTTGGACGTCGTTCCGTGTCCGTATGGTCACGACGTCCGGTCAGGGGTTCCGCAGTGGGCTTACCGTCATGCAAACGTCCCGCCGCAGGTCAAACCCACGGACGAGAAGCTACGGGAGCTGCGCGGGGCCAAGCTGGTGATCGACGTGATTCGCTACGAGCCGCCGCAGATTAAGAAAGCTCTGCAGTACGCCTGCGGAAACGCGCTGGTGTGTGAGAACGTGGAGGACGCCCGTAGGATCGCCTTCGGAGGACCTTACAGACACAAGGTATGCATAACGATTCATTAACAAAAAGAGCCGTGAGTGAATCGACTCTTTTAAACGATTCCATCCATCCATTGTCTTCCGCTTTATCCTATGTCGGGGTCGCGGGGGGTGGGGGGGGGGGGGGGGGGGGGTTCCACATGTCTATCCTGGGGAGAACGTTTCGGGCGCTGGGCAGATACACCCAGGACAGGACGCCAATCTCGCTGGGAACACACTCACTCACACACTCTATATGGGGCAATTTGGAAAACTCATTTGACCATGATCCATGTTTTTGGACTGTGGGAGGAAACCGGAGAACCCTGAGGAAGCCCATGCGGACAGGGCGCCAATCTATCGCTGGGAACACACTCACTCACTCACTCACACACTCTATATGGGGCAATTTGGAGAACTCAATTGACCTTGAGGCGGCACAGTGGCTTAGTGGTTTAGCACGTTCGCCTCTCAGCGCTGGGGATTCCTGGAGTTTCCATGTTTTCCCCGTGTCTGTGTGGGTTTCCTCCGGGTTCTCCGGTTTCCTCCCACAGTCGAAAAACATGGATCAAGTCGATTGAATTCTCAAAATTGCCCCATATAGAGTGTGTGTGTGTGTGTGACAGTGAGTGTGTGCCCAGCGATGGATTGCCCCCCTGTCCTGGGTGTATCTGCCCAGTGCCCAAGACGTTCTCCCCTGGATGGGCATGGGGAACCCCCCCCCCCCCGCGACCCTAATAGAGGATAAAGCGGGAGATAATGAATGAATTGACCTTGATCCATGTTTTTGGACTGTGGGAGGAACCCGTAGGAAGCCCACGTGGACACGTGGAGGACATGGAAACTCCACCCAGATGGGGATTCGAACCGGGACTCCCCAGCGCTAAAAGGAGAACATGCTAAACCACTGAGGCACGGTGGATCAAGGCCCTCTTTTAAACGATTCATTTTAATCCCATTCATTCACCTTGAATTTCAGACGGTGGCGCTGGACGGAACCCTGTTCCAGAAGTCTGGCGTGATCTCCGGAGGCGCCAGCGACCTGAAAGCCAAAGCTCGACGCTGGGACGAAAAGGCCGTGGACAAGCTGAAGGACCGAAAGGAGAAGCTCACCGATGAACTCAAGGTGAAAATTCACCCCCGCTGCCGTCAGTAGGTCGCCGAGGGGCAAGCTGACTCGAGGTTTCGTCCGTCACAGGAACAAATGAAGGCCAAGAGGAAGGAGGCGGAGCTTCGGCAGGTGCAGTCTCAGGCCCACGGGCTGCAGATGAGGCTGAAGTACTCTCAGAGCGACCTGGAGCAAACCAAAACCCGGCACCTCTCGCTGAACATGCAGGTGAGGAGTTGATCGAGCGCCCACTGTTATAGGATTATTGTTGTGGGAACACTTTGAGCTGGGATAGGATTCAACACCCTTTCATAATCCATCCATGGTGGGAGGGTTCCCAATGCCCATCCAGGGGAGAATGTAGATACACCCAGGACAGGGCGCCAATCTAACACTGGGCACACACTCACTCACACACACACACTCTATATGGGGCAATTTGGAGAACTCAATCGACCTTGATCCATGTTTTTGGACTGTGGGAGGAAACCGGAGAACCCGGAGGAAACCCACGCGGACACGGTGAGAACATGGAAACTCCACCCAGTTTGGGATTCGAACCGGGAATCCCCAGCACTGAGAGGAGAACATGCTAAACCACTAAGCCACCATGCCGCCCATTGTTGTTATTATTATTATTATTATTATTATTATTATTATTATTATTATTATTATTCCATTCATTATCTTCCGCTTTATCCTCTATTAGGGTCGCGGGGTGGAGGGTGGGGGAGAACATTTCGGGCGCTGGGCAGATACACCCAGGACAGGACGCCAATCTATCGCTGGGCACACACTCACTCACACAGACACACTATATATGGGGCAATTTGGAGAACTCAATTGACCTTGATCCATGTTTTTGGACTGCGGGAGGAAACCGGAGAACCCGGAGGAAACCCACACGGACACGGGGAGAATATGGAAACTCCACCCAGATTGGGATTCGAACCGGGAATCCCCAGTCCTGAGAGGAGAACATGCTAAACCACTAAGCCACCGTGCCGCCTATTATTATTATTATTATTCCGTTCATTATCTTCCGCTTTATCCTCTACTAGGGTCGTGGGGTGGGGGGTGACTTTTCGGGCGCTGGGCACATGCTAAACCACTAAGCCACCGTGCTGCCCCCTTTCGTAATCATTAATAATAATTAGTTAATTAGTTACTGTTACATAGCGTCACATATAATCAGCGTTAATTAGGAATCCCATGTTGTGTGTGCTGCTTTTCATTCTGCCCCACGTGGACGTTTCATTTCAGGAAAAATCCAAGCTGGAGAGCGAGCTGGCCAATTTCGGACCTCGTATCAGCGACATCAAGAGAGTCGTCCAGTCTCGAGAGCGAGACATGAAGGAGCTGAAAGACCGCATGAACGTGGTACGAGCGCGCAAAGAGTCGACGTGAGCTTCACGGTTCGTACACCGCTCGTCCGAAGCGCCGTCGTTAACGGAGCATGCGTTTTTCAGGTGGAGGACGAAGTCTTTTTCGATTTCTGTAAGGAGATCGGCGTGAGGAACATCCGCGAGTTCGAGGAGGAGAAGGTGAAGCGGCAGAACGAGATCGCCAAGAAACGGTGAGCTTCCTAACGGAACACTGCACCGCCAAAAATGAACTCCAAAACGAGGCTGAGATTAGGGGTGCTGAAAAAAATCGATTCTTCAAAGAATCGCGATCCGTAGTCCTGGCGATTCCGAATCGATTCGAAATGGCCAAGAATCGATTTTTTAAAAAAATTTAAGTTTAAGTTTTATTTTTTGGCGCCCCCTCCCGAGCGTACTGCATATCGCATTATGTATTCGCTCGGCTGCCGTACAGCACGCGCGTTAACCAGTTAACCAGCTCCCATTGTCTGAATGGAGTCCACTAGCATGAGGGGGGGGGGGGGGGGGGGGGGGAGCACGATGCGATTCGACCAGCCCCGTCGGCATTAAAAGCCAGTTTTTTTTGGGTTATAAAGCCATGAAGAGAGAGAGCTCGACATGAGCGCTACTGTTTACAACGAGTTTAAAATCAAATCGAGGTAGTTTGGAAATACATGTGCGAGCCCACTAAAAGAAGTTGAAAAGTCTGAAAAATATATTTAATATTTAAGGTTAAGTTTTGAAAATGGAGCGAATGTCGGGTGCAATAAAGTTAGAAAGACTGAAGTATGGATTTTATTTTTTAATATTTAAATAAGTTTCAAATATTTGCTAAATCTAAACGCACTCTGACTGAAGTCTGTATTTTAGTTTGGATTAAAGGTTAATGCACTATGGTCAACTTTTGTATTAATATATTTTGAATTATTCGTTCGTTAATAGATGATTTTTATTTAAGAAAAAGTCAGGCAGCTAAGCGAACCTCATGCTGCTCATTTTAATTTTGTGCAATCCTATTTTTTTTTTTGTTTAAATATAAAATAAAGCAAAGAGATTTGACGCAAACTGAAAGTAATGTTTTAAATAAACGTTCTATTTGTTTACATTGTTGTTTCATCTCGTCCATCACATCATTTAAACAAAATTTAAAGACCATTTGAACTGAAGAATCGTTTCTTAATCGAAAATCGATTCAGAATCGAATCGAATCGCCAGACACTGAGAGATTTCGCACCCCTGGCTGAAATCTTAAAATAGTGTCCAAAGTCTAAGAAATCGATTTCTAAGTCAGATAAATAATCTAGTTTTTAGACCCTTTACTTATTTTAAAAGCCATCGGACCTCCACCGTCCCGCAGCTGTGATGACTTCTTCTGTCCACATGAAGCAGCGTTCCCGCAGAACCAATTTAACACTTAGTGGAGTCTACGTAGAGGACACTGGACGTTCTAATATATAATTTTTTGCCTGATGTCCTTTCTCAGTTTGGAGTTCGAGACTCAGAAGACTCGCCTGGCGATCCAGCTGGACTATGAGAAGAACCAGCTGAAGGAGGACCAGGATAAGGTCCACATGTGGGAACAGACCGTCAAAAAGGATGAAAACGAGATAGAGAAGCTAAAAAAGGTAAAGGACAAACCCCGTTAAAGCGTCTCCGTGTTTGCCATGTCCGTACATCAACCATCTGAACCCTCACAGGAGGAGCAGCGGCACATGAAGATCATCGACGAAACCATGGCCCAGCTGCAGGACCTGAAGAACCAGCATCTCACCAAGAAATCCGAGGTCAACGACAAAAACCACGAGATGGAAGAGATCCGCAAGAAGCTCGGCGGCGCCAACAAGTCAGCCAATGTTCTCACCGCAGACCGGGCTCGGGTTCCGGGGCGTGTTCATTCATAGAGCGTGTGTTTCAGGGAGCTGACTCAGCTGCAGAAGGAGGTGACGGCCATCGAGACGAAGCTGGAGCAGAAGCGCAGCGACCGACACAACCTGCTGCAGGCGTGCAAGATGCAAGACATCAAGCTCCCGCTTCGCTCGGGAACCATGGACGACATCAGCCAAGAAGAGGTTGGTGATCCCGCCCCGCCCCTCCTCTCCCCGTCGAGACCCCTTAAGTGTTTTTCAGCCTGATCATGTACCGTAATTTCCGGACTATAAGGCGCACCCAAAAGCCTAAGATTTTCCCAGAAATCAGACGTGCTCCTTATAATCTGGTGCTCCTTATACGTGTACTGAGTTCCAAATTCTATAAAGGTATTGTTGTGCGACCGGGTGGTTTTTTCTCCACATCGCCGCCCTGCTGGTCTGAGACTCCATGCGCGCTCATCTCACAGAAAAGCCGAGAGAAGGAAATGAATCCGGAGCTCGCTGTCATTCCGGGTGGATTAAATAAAGAACTCGGACCGCTGGACTTTGGCGTAAACGGGGCGTTTAAAGTAAAGTCGCGGGCGGCGTGGGAGCGATGGACGATAGACGGCGAACAAACGTTTACTAAAACTCGGGAGGCGGCGGCGGGGCGAGTTACGCCACCGTCTGTGAATGGATCGTGGACGCCTGGGCCGAGGTTTCTGCCGTGACCGTCGTCCGAGCTTTCGCGAAAGCCGGCGTCGTCGCCGAACGGCCGCCCGGAGACGAGACGGACTCGGACATCGATGAGAGGGAACGCCGGAGTGCTCGATAGAGAACCAGCTTTTTAATTCAGACACAGAAGACGAGGACGCTGATGGATTTGTGGGAGAAGAGAGATTAAAATAATGTGTGTTTTGTTAAGTAGTAGAATAAACTTCAATTATAAATCAGCGTTTTGCATCCTTTACTTTTCTTGTAGATCGTATGTTTTAGCGAGTGCCTTATAATACGCTGCCGTACAGAATAAGTACCGTACAGAAATAGACCCCGTAATTCAGACTGCGCCTTATAGTACGGTGCGCCTTATACGTGGATCAAATACAGAAACAGACCCCGTAATTCAGACTGCGCCTTATAATACGGTGCCTTATGGTCCGGAAAATACGGTAATATGTTATTTTCAACCTTTTTTTTGTTGAAACACCAGCATTTTGAGTGTCTGCAGTGATTTTTATCAGGAATTCATCACCACATCCTGACCTTAAGGTCATAAATCTATAGATTCTTAAAAAAATAATGAATAAAAACAGTATTTCTTTTCTCTTTTTGTAGGGCGGCTCCCAGGAGGAGAGTCTCAGCAGCAGCCAGAAGACCTCGAGCACCATTCTCGCCAAAGAAGCTCTAATTGAGATCGACTACAGCAGCCTCTCGGAAGATCTGAAGGTCATTTCAGACCAAATGTACAAAATATAAAAGGAAATGTGTGGTATTTTTCAAGGATTTTTATTGTCACATCACCTGGTACTGGGGTACTGGTGAGTGAAAAACTTATGAGCAAGCGCCCACAACTGTGCAAAAAAAAGCGATATTTACAAATATAAGAGAAAATATACAATAAATTTGAAATAAATTTAAAATATAAAGAATTTTAAATATAGAATATGAAATAACCTGGGTTTTTATTTTCCCAAACTCTTTTGGGTTTAAATGTTTTCTGTGAGGTGGCACGATGGCTTAGTGGTTTAGCATGTTCTCCTTTCAGCGCTAGGGATTCCCGGTTCGTATCCCAATCTGGGCGGAGTTTCCATGTCCTCCCCGTGTCCTCGTGGATTTCCTCCAGGTTCTCTGGTTTCCTCCCACAGTCCAAAAACAGGGATCAAGTCAATTGAATTCTCCAAATTGCCCCATATAGAGTGTGTCTGTGTGAGTGAGTGTGTGTCCAGTGATGGATTGACGTCCTGTCCTGGGTGTATCTGCTCAGCGCCCGAAACGTTCTCCCCTGGATGGGCATGGGGAACCCCCCCCCCCACGACCCTGATAGAGGATAAAGTGGAAGATGATGGATGGATTTGGGTTTGAATATTTTCTGTGAACAAAACACACGTATGGGATTTTCCTTTAAATGTCATAAATGCAGAATTGTTTTAATTTAGAGCTTTTAAAGCTTTGTGTTAGTATTAGTTAAAAAGTGATGAAATTTGTTGGCCTCAGTTATACTTACATTTGTGTTGTTGTGTTTTTTGTGTGTGTGTTTAGGACTCGCTGTCAGAGGAGGAGATTAAAGCTGAGATGAACACGCTGCAGCAGAAACTGAACGAGCAGCACAGCATCCTGCAGAGGATCAGCGCCCCCAACATGAAGGCCATGGAAAAGCTGGAGAGCGTTCGGGACAAATTTCAAGAAACCAGTGACGGTAAGAGAACGATGACTTTCCCAAAGTGCTCCGTTCTGACTCATTAAAACATGAGGTTTAGAACCCTGACCGCTCTGGAGGTCTGCTGCATCACGGCTGACCTTATACATGAACAGAAATATAAAACGTGTGTGTGTGTGGCTGTATTCAACTACAAATTTTCGTAGTCGAATCTGATTCGTCAGATTTTCCCTATAGTCGAATCAGTTAAAATTTCACCACAAGATGGCGCTATAAGCATAGTTTTTAAAAAAGATTTTTTTTTTATATTTTACTTGTTTTTCTAACAAAAGAAAACCTTTTTTATTGTTTTTCTTTTTTTTTTTTGTAGAAATTAGGATGATTTCATTTGACAAAAGGCTATATATATAACGAAAACAAAGACATTTCATGTAAAAACTAATGCTTAGCAGCAGCCATGGGCG
>JAFMOC010000238.1:607500-685000 GCA_019802505.1 Corydoras sp. C115
TTTTTACTAATTACTGTGATTTACTTTCTATTCTCCTGATCGACGTGCCGAGGTCATGATCATGGTTTAGTGCAGATCATGGAGAACCTTCTTTCACTCGTGCAGCTGATTTTTAAACATTAGAACGTCTGTGTTTAAAATAAATAATAAATGTGTAGAATGAGCGTCAGCGAGCTCATCGCCGTGGATTTTACAGCTCGTCGGAATAATTCAGAGCATCTTTATCTCGTGTCTTCTGCGTCTGTACCAAACCTTTTCTGCAATTATGCATCTGGTCGAAGTGAAATTGTAATATTCATGACTTTTCCCAACAATAAAGTGTTTCTAGTATTAGTTGTTTACTTGAGTTTTTTTTTTTTTTTATCATGATATTTAAAACACACACACACTTCACTCTTAATTCAAAGCTCTCGAAGTGAAGCAGGCGGTTAACCAAACCCGTTATACAGCATCACATCCTGAAGTCCTATCCCGGTCCTTTAAAGCAGGTTGGTTTTAAGTTATTTTATTTTCATTCATTCATTATCTCCCGCTTTATCCTCTATTAGGGTCGCGGTGGGGTTCCCCGTGCCCATCCAGGGGAGAACGTCTCGGGCGCTGGGCAGATAGACCCAGGACAGGGCGCCAATCCATCGCTGGGCACACACTCACTCACACAGACACACTCTATATGGGGCAATTTTGAGAATTCAATTGACTTGCGGGCGGCACGGTGGCTTAGTGGTTTAGCATGTTCTCCTCTCAGCACTAGGGATTCCCGGTTCGAATCCCCATCTGGTTGGAGTTTCCATGTTCTCCCCGTGTCTGCGTGGGTTTCCTCCGGGTTCTCCGGTTTCCTCCCACAGTCCAAAAACATGGATCAAGTCAATTGAATTCTCAAAATTGCCCCATATAGAGTGTGTCTGTCTGTGTGAGTGAGTGTGTGCCCAGCGATGGATCGGCGTCCTGTCCTGGGTCTATCTGCCCAGCGCCCGAGATGTTGTCCCCTGGATGGGCATGGGGAACCCCACCGCGACCCTAATAGAGGATAAAGCGGGAGATAATGAATGAATGAATGAATTGACTTGCTCCATGTTTTTGGACTGTGGGAGGAAACCGGAGAACCCGGAGGAAACCCACGCGGACACGGGGAGAACATGGAAACTCCACCCAGATTGGGATTCGAACCGGGAATCCCTAGCACTGAGAGGAGAACATGCTAAACCACTAAGCCACTGTGCCGCCGTATTTTATTTCAAGTTATTTATTTCTGTCGCGCTTTTTACATCAGTACATCGTCACAAAGCAGCTTTACAGAATGAAAAGCCTTTAAACCCCCAAAGAGCGAGCCGAAGAGACAGTGGCAAGACAAAACTCCCTGTTATGTTATTTCAAGGAAACCTTTTTAGATCCTGAGAGATCAGTACACGTCATCTTTAATAAATTCAATCTGGCAACCCTGTCTGTATCTGATCTCTGAGTGGTCTCGGTGCTGAAGGGGCATCATAGATAAGAATAAACACACACACACACACACACACACACACACCCCTCAGCTCCTGCTCACTTCAGTCCATGCTGCTTTCCTGCGCACCGATCTGAAGCACATGGAGGTCAGGAAAGCTCAGCTAAGGAGGCGGCTGCGCTGTGAGAGCACAGGTGAGCGGGCAGACTGGCTCTGATGGCTCTGTGGTTTTATGATGGTATGGCTCTCATCAACTGCATCACTACTCATGGGTTTGGGTCACTATGAAGGTCCGAGTCTTTAATTCTACTGCAGGCAATTTTCTACAAACAGTATACTTTATCTAAAATTAACAATCCAACTGAGATCATGCTTAAAATAATAAAAGAAAATACAAAACAACAGTTTAACAGCTTAATTGAGATCCTTTAAACTGGTCCAGAATTTAGGAATCACACATAATCTGGAATCTTAGCCCTTAAGGACAAAAATACCATTCTTTAAAATATTATTATGCTTTTAAATAAAATAAAAACATTTAGTTACAGTTTTCCATAGAATTTGTGATATAGAATTACTGAACATGAGGTTTTTGTAGATATTTTAATCAGAGGATCCAAACTTTGGGGTAGGGGTTCGAGCACAGGGGTCAGTCAGGGTTACAGACCTTTCTCAGGGGACCTTAATATAATTGGTGGATTTGAAGCGCCACAGCGACCATGTTCTCTCTCCTTCATGATTCCACAAGAGGGTTTGTTGTAATCAAATTATTTTTGAATCATTTTAGCAGCTGCCCTTTTCACTAACATCTAAAAATGCAGACTTGGCTCCCAAATTATTTTATATCTACAATTAAAAAAGCTTTTTTTTCTTAGTGATGTTTATAATATATAACATCCACAGTGGCTGGATTGCAACACCGTTTCTTGCTTTTATATACTGTACATTGTGGTTTTTTTTTTAATAGTATTTTAACCTTACTCTGTATATTGTGCTAATATAATAACAAATCTTGTAAACAGAAAGTGGAATGTAAAGAGATGGAACGTCCGACCGAAGCCCTTTCTGAGCCAGATGTCGAGATATTGAGGTTTGCAGTTAGCGTCTTGTTTAAACAGCGTTGGGTTTGGTGTTAAATGATTTAAAGGGGCTGTACTGTACTGCAGATTAAACTCATAATAATTAATCAGGCGTAGATTCTAATCACTGCATTATCTTACCGAGTTAACACATAGACTGCTCTGCGACTGACCTACATACCCATCAGCAGACACACGGGGCTCAGGATGAATTTTGCCATATTATGCAACTCAAGTGTCAACTTACAGAGCTGTTCAGTGTCTGGAAACATGTGCGGAAGGGGGACGAGTCCAGAGGCTTAAACGTTCAAATCGGCCTCCTCTGAACCTTTTGGATCGGTGTTTGTATTCGATCACTGATTCATTTATTTAATCAGATTTTACGCTTTATTTTTTATCCCTCTTATAAATATATCTCTTTTAATTTAATTGATCTACTAAAAGGTCATTATACCGAGGACCCTGAAAAACCCCTGAAAACCATTAATTCCATCCATTATCTCCGCTTTATCCTCTATTAGGGTCGTGGGGGGGGGGGGGGGTTTCCCCATGCCCATCCAGGGGAGAACGTTTTGGGCGCTGGGTAGATACACCCAGGACAGGGGGGACAATCTATCACTGGACACACATTCACTCACACACACACACTCTATATGGGGCAATTTGGAGAACTCAATTGACCTCGATCCTTGTTTTTGGACTGTGGGAGGAAACCGGAGAACCCGGAGGAAACCCACGCGGACACAGGGAGAACATGAAAACTCCACACAGATTGGGATTCGAACCGGGAATCCCCAGCACTGTGAGGAGAACATGCTAAACCACTAAGCCATCTTGCCACCCTAGACCATTAATTATCCATCCATCCATTATCTTCCGCTTTATCCTATATAGGGGTCGTGGTGGGGTTCCCCATGCCCATCCAGGGGAGAACGTTTCGGGAGCAGGGCAGATACACCCAGGACAGGACACCAATCTATCACTGAGCACACACACACACACACACACACACACACTCTATATGGAGAACTCAATTGACCTTGATCCATGTTTTGGGACTGTGGGAGGAAACCGGAGAACCCAGAGGAAACCCACGCGGACACGGGGAGAACATGGAAACTCCACCCATATTGGGATTCGAACCGGGAATCCCCAGCACTGTGAGGAGAACGTGCCAAACCACTAAGCCATCGTGCCACACTAGAACATTAATTACCATGTGACACAGAATGAATAAAAAAAAACTAGGTTTTAATATATTTGTTTCATCAGCCCCATTAAAACCAAAAATTTTGCCGCTATTTTCACTGACGTTTTAAAGAGCGAGTGGTAAACTACACCGCCACCTCCTGGCGTGGCATGAAAACGACCGCTTTTTAACTCATCTGTTTGGAAGCAGGTCATTTGTCGAAATGTTTGTATTAAAGACTTTGTGAACGTGAAAGGAACGGACCGTCGTTTTGGGAACATGCAGACGCCGTGGTCGTGCCAACAGAACGTAAGATACAACCACATGGGTTCTATCAGTCTGAAGAGAACCTTCTCTGTTCTTCTGATTGGAATCCACATTTAGCTTTCTGAGTTGGTAGACCTTACATTTCTCACTGTGTCTCAATTTCACCCTCTTTTGCAATCCCTCATTTCGGTCTTTTAATGTTTTACTCGTTATCATGTGTTAAAATGAAAGGTTATTTAAAAAAAAAAAAAAAAAAAAAGTCTCCAAAAAAGCAGCAGGTGTGTCAGCAGATGGGGCAGGTCTGAGCCTCATGCCCTCAGTTGCCTCCTGACTGGTTAAGGTTTTTAGGTCTGCCCCCTTTTCACATTCTTTATAAAGCACACACGTACGGTCCGCCGAGTTCGACTGAAATGATCTGAACCGAGGTGCCCAAGTCAAACGGACAGGTTCTCGGGACATGGCTCACCGGCAAGGCGAACTTACCCAGAATCCCCTGGAAAAGATCTGGGTGCCATGCGTGAGCAGAAGACTGAGCCGCAGACGAGGATGTAAGTGTCAGAGGGAAAGAGTGTGGAACTGGTCATTGTTTATTCATAAATTTATTTATATATATAATCATTTTAGGGGAGCGGTAGCTCAGTGGTCAGGGCGTTGGACTATCAATCTGAAGGTTGGTGGTTCAAATCCCAGGTCCACTAAAGTTACCAGTGTGGGTCCTTGAGCGAGACCCTTAACCCTCATTGCTCCAAGTTGTTGTGTTTAACCCTGTGCTCACTTATAATATTATATAAAAGCGTCCAATAAATGACCAAATGCAAATTGTATTTGTTTTGTATTGGTTTAGAATTAATAAGTGTGTGAGTTTAGCAATAATTAGTGACATGCTGTGAATCTGACCGTGACATTAAGGTCATTAACCCCAGATTGTGAACACAGGTTCATAGTCCTTTACACACAAACACACACAAATTGTTATATATATGTGACCCACAGCCTGACGGTTTAAGGAAAAAAAGATTTTTCATCCATTCATCTCCCGCTTTATCCTCTATTAGGGTCGCGGGGGAGGATCCCCATGCAGGGGAGAACGTTTCGGGCGTTGGGCAGATACACCCAGGACAGGACGTCAATCTATCGCTGGGCACACACACACACACACACACTATATGGGGCAATTTGGAGAACTCAATTGACTTGATCCATGTTTTTTGGACTGTGGGAGGAAACCGGAGAACCCGGAGGAAACCCACGTGGACACAGGGGAGGACATGGGAAACTCCACCCAGATGGGATTCGAACGGGAATCAATAGCGCTGAGAGGCGAACGTTTTCATTCATTCATTATCTCCCGCTTTATCCTCTATTAGGGTCGCGGTGGGGTTCCCCATGCCCATCCAGGGGAGAACATCTCGAGCGCTGGGCAGATAGACCCAGGACAGGGCACCAATCCATCGCTGGACACACACTCACTCACACATACATACTCTATATGGGGCAATTTGGAGACTTCAATTGACTTGATCCATGTTTTTTGGGCTGTGGGAGTAAACCGGAGAAGCCGGAGGAAACCCACGCAGACACGGGGAGAACATGGAAACTCCACCCAGATGGGGATTCGAAGCGGGAATCCCTAGCGCTGAGAGGAGAACATGCTAAACCACTAAGCCACCGTGCCGCCAGACTTTTTATAAACTATTATAAATATGTTTTCTGTTTTATTTCTTAGCGTCTGTGCCGCAGTTCACTAACTCGCCCACCATGATCGTGATGGTGGGTTTACCCGCCAGAGGGAAAACCTACATCTCCAAAAAACTAACACGATACCTCAACTGGATCGGCGTTCCGACTAAAGGTGAAGTATAACCTCCACGGGTTTCATCTTCATTCACATTGTTGTGTTAACGGACCAATGAAAAGAGTGACGTCGAGGACGTTTAAGGTTCAGGATCCCGAAAATGTTCCTGAAAACCTGCAGCTTAAAAAAATAAATAATAAATATAAAAGTTTTCATACATCGAATCGGATTAAAAATGTATCACATGTGTCATTTAACTTTAATTATTAAAAATAGAAGCTGGTGGCACGGTGTTTTAGCATGTTCTCCTCTCAGCACTAGGGATTCCCGGTTCGAATCGCCATCTCCCATGTTCTCCCCGTGTCCGCGTGGGTTTCCTCCGGGTTCTCCGGTTTCTTCCCACAGTCCAAAAACATGGATCAAGTCAATTGAGTTCTCCAAAATTGCCCCATATAGAGTGTGTCTGTGTGAGTGAGTGTGTGTCCAGCGATGGATTGGCGTCCTGTCCTGGGTGTATCTGCCCAGCACCCGAAACGTTCTCCCCTGGATGGGCATGGGGAACCTCCCCCCCCCACCGCGACCCTAATAGAGGATAAAGCGGGAGATGATGAATGAATGAATGAATTATAGAAGCTGAAAACATTTAAGCTCTAAATGAATGAATTCATTAATTAAATCAGTGAAATGTCATGGCAGATACTTTGATCTTTAATGTAACGGGTCGTTTTTTGCTTCGTTAGTGTTTAACGTGGGTCAGTACCGCAGGGAGGCCGTTCAGTCCTACAAGAGTTTCGAGTTCTTCCGTCCAGACAATGAAGAGGCCATGAAGATCCGCAAGTAAGAGTCCGAGCAGCTTCAGAGTTGAAGGTTTTACTGTGTCACGCCTGTGGGTGGCGCTCTGGTTAGTGCTGTTGGATTTTAATTCCTTGTTTATTAAGGCAGCAGAGACGAGGTCTGTTCTGTGTGCGTTTTGCATGTTCTTGAACTGGGAAACTTCAGGGTGGCACGGTGGCTTAGCGGTTGGCATGTTCTCCTCTCAGCGCTAGGGATTCCCGGTTCGAATCCCCATCTGGGTGGAGTTTCCATGTCCTCCCCGTGTCGTGTCCGTGTCCGCCTTTCCTCCCACAGTCCAAAAACATGGATCAAGGTCGATTGAGTTCTCCAAATTGCCCCATATAGAGTATGTCTGTGTGCGTGTGTCTGTGAGTGTGTGCCCAGCGATAGATTGGCGCCCTGTCCTGGGTGTATCTGCCCAGCACCCGAAACGTTCTCTCCCCTTGGATGGGCATGGGGAACCCCCCCCCCCTCCTGTGGAAGATAATGGATGGATGGATTTCAGAAACTTTCCTGTGGGTGAATCAGTAAAACACTTCTGTGATCCATGGTTTGTTTCAAACGTGGACTGTTAACTTTTTACTGGGATAGGCTGCAGCACCCCCCCCCCCCCACACACACACACAACTGCATTTCTAATAAAATGCCACAATTATATAATCATCTGCTCGCTGGGAGGTCCTGTGTGCCTTGTGTGTGTTGTGATGCAGTTTCGAGCCTTCGTTCGTCATCAGATCGCGCGTTTGTGTTTCAGAGCTTGCGCACTGTCTGCCTTGAAGGACGTGGCGTCATATTTCGATCTAGAGCGCGGCCAGGTGGCGGTGAGTGACCGACACTACACCCCTCAACGTTAGGTTCTCATGTACTAAAGTGATAAACACAAGAAAACATGAGCACACAAGAAATAAACCTGTTTTTATTTATTTATTGGTACTGCACAGACGTCTCAATGTCCTAAAGTGGACGGGGTGCTAAAACTTTTGAACGTTCATGCATGCAGGTGTTTGATGCCACGAACACGACACGTGAGAGGAGGGAGGTCATCCTGTCTTTTGCCAAAGAGCGCGGGTACAAGGTCAGTAAAAATAAACTCCTCATCCCGTTGGCATTCGGGCCTCATGGGGCGTTTATATGCGGTGCGTCCGATTTACTCTCTGACTCGGGGCCTTCATTAAAGGGCCCACATCAGCAAATTTGGTGGTAATCGGAATGATGGCCTTCTTAATTAATGTCATGGATTTGAGAGCTGCGAATTAACAACAAATAACAATTAACAACGATACAGAATCTCAACAGTGCTGTTGTTCTTTCAGGTGTTTTTTATAGAATCCGTCTGTGATGATCCCGAGGTCATCGCCGAAAATATAAAGGTAAAGATAAACGGTTCGTTACGATAACCTCGTTACCTGTTGTTTTGATGTTTATTCCCAAATCAGTGTGTGTGTTTGGGGGGGGGGAGATGCACAAGATAATTTGGAAATGTATTTTTATATTTATATTTATTTCATTCATTCATTATCTTCCACTTAATCCTCTGCTAGGGTCATGTGGGGGGGGGGGGGGACAATGTCTCGGCCGCTAGGTAGATACACACCTAGGACAGGGTGCCAATCACACTCTCACACAGACACACACACTAACACTAACACACTGTATGGGGCAATTTATAACATTAACTTTACCTTGAATTCATGTTTTTGGACTGTGGGAGGAAAAATAATTAGTAACAGTCCATCCATCCATCATCTTGCACTTTATCCTCTATTAGGGTTGCGGGGGGGGTTCCCCATGCCCATCCAGGGGAGAACGTTTCGGGCGCTGGGCAGATGCACCCAGGACAGGGGGGCAATCTATCGCTGTACACACACTCACTCACACAGACACACTCTCTATGGGGCAATTTAGAAAATTCAATTGACCTTGATCCATGTTTTTGGACTGTGGGAGGAAACCGGAGAACCCGGAGGAAACCCACGCGGACACGGGGAGGACATGCAAACTCCACCCAGATGGGGATTCGAACTGGGAACCCCTAGTGCTGAGAGGAGAACATGCCAACCACTAAGCCACCGTGCCGCTAAGAGTCTATAATAATAAACCGTATTTCTTTTTGTAAAACCTTTAGTTTGCGAGCCCCTACTGAGCTGCTGGGGGAGTTGTAGGTCAGTGGTGAGGGTGTTGGGCTATCAATCTGAAGGTTGTGGGTTCAAATCCCAGGTCCACTGAAGTTACCAGTGTGGGTCCTTGAGCAAGACCCTTAACCCTCATTGCTCCAGGGATGTTGTGATGAACCCTGTGTTCACCTTGTAAGTCGCTTTGGATAAAAAGCGTCCAATAAATGACCAAATGTAAATATAAATGTAATATATAAATATAAATATAAATGTAAATATAAATGTAATATATAAATATAAATATAAATGTAAATATAAATGTGGCGGCACGGTGGTTTAGTGGTTTGGCATGTTCTCCTCTCAGCGCTAGGGATTCCCGGTTCGAATCCCCATCTGGGTGGAGTTTCCATGTCCTCCCCGTGTCTGCGTGGGTTTCCTCCGGGTTCTCCGGTTTCCTCCCACAGTCCAAAAACATGGCTCAAGTCAATTGAATTCTCAAAATTGCCCCATATAGAGTGTGTATGAGTGAGTGAGTGTGTGCCCAGCGATGGATTGGCCCCCTGTCCTGGGTGTATCTGCCCAGCGCCCGAGACGTTCTCCCCTGGATGGGCATGGGGAACCCCCCACCGCGACCCTAATAGAGGATAAAGCGGGAGATAATGAATGAATATAAATATAAATGTAATGTAAATGTAATGTAAATATAAATGTAAATGTAAATATAAATATAAATGTAAATATAAATGTAAATATAAATGTAAATATAAATGTAAATATAAATGTAATGTAAATATAAATGTAAATATAAATGTAATGTAAATATAAATATAAATGTAATATAAATATAAATGTAATACTTGTTTGTTTCTTTGCAGCAAGTGAAGCTCAGCAGTCCCGATTACATCGGCTGTGATAAAGAGGAGGCCGTTAAAGACTTCCTAAAGAGAATCGAGTGTTATAAAGTCACGTACGTCCCTCTGGACGACGATAAGGACAGGTGCGCGGGCGGGAATCACACGGCGCGCCGTCGTTTTTAAACGCCATCGGGGAATCAAACCCTCCGTCTCTCCGCAGACATCTGTCCTACATTAAGATCTTCAACGTGGGCAGCCGGTATCTGGTCAACCGCGTTCAGGATCACATCCAGAGCCGGATCGTTTATTACCTGATGAACATCCACGTGACGCCGCGCACCATCTACCTGTGCAGACACGGCGAGAGCGAGCTCAACCTGCTCGGCCGCATCGGGGGAGACACGGGCCTGTCTCCACGGGGAAACAAGGTGGACACACATCCGTCCATTATCTCCAACTTTATCCTCTATTAGGGTCTCGGGTGCTGGGCAGATACACCCAGGACAGGACGCCAATCTATCGCTGAGCACACACTCACTCACACACACACTCTCTATGGGGCAATTTGGAGAACTCAATTGACTTGAGCCATGTTTTTGGACTGTGGGAGGAACCCGGAGAACCCGGAGGAAACCCACACGGACACGGGGAGGACATGGGAACTCCACCCAGATGGGGATTCGAACCGGGAATCCCTAGTGCTGAGAGGAGAACATGCTGAACCACTAAGCCAACAAGGTGAAGACGTTCATTCATTCATTCATTCATTATCTCCCGCTTTATCCTCTATTAGGGTCGTGGGGGGGGTTCCCCATGCCCATCCAGGGGAGAACGTTTCGGGCGCTGGGCAGATACACCCAGGACAGGACGCCAATCCATCGCTGGGCACACATTCACTCACACAGACAGACACACTCTATATGGGGCAATTTGGAGAACTCAATTGACTCGATCCATATTTTTGGACTGTGGGAGGAACCCGGAGGAAACCCACGCGGACACGGGGAGGACATGGGAACACCACCCAGATGGGGATTCGAACCGGGAATCCCTAGTGCTGAGAGGAGAACATGCTTAACCACTAAGCCAACAAGGTGAAGACGTTCATTCATTCATTATCTTCCGCTTTATCCTCTATTAGGGTCGTGGGGGGGTTCCCCATGCCCATCCAGGGGAGAACGTTTTGGGCACTGGGCAGATACACCCAGGACAGGGGGCCAATCTATCGCTGGACACACACACACTCACTCACACACACACTCTATATGGGGCAATTTGGAGAATTCAATTGACTTGATCCATGTTTTTGGACTGTGGGAGGAACCCGGAGAACCCGGAGGAAACCCACGCGGACACGGGGAGGACATGGGAACTCCACCCAGATGAGGAGAACATGCTAAGCCACCGTGCCGCCCTGGTGAAGACGTGGTCTTTCAGAATGCTTTGTGTGATCTCTCATTGTGTTGTGTGTTTATTTTGGGATTATTGTGAGGTTCTGCAGACTCGGGGTATCAGTTCTTTCTGTTCCGTCCAGTTTGCAGCGGCTCTGTGTAAGTACATCAGGAGTCAGAGCATTCTGGATCTGAAGGTCTGGACGAGTCACATGAAGAGGACGATACAGACCGCAGAGGCGCTCGGCGTTCCGTACGAACAGTGGAAAGCTTTGAACGAGATCGACGCCGTGAGTCTTTACAAACCTATTCTATTACATTCACTGCTCAGTTTAGCATGTTCTCCTCTCAGCACTAGGGATTCCCGGTTCGAATCCCAATCTGGGTGGAGTTTCCATGTTCTCCCCGTGTCTGCGTGGGTTTCCTCCGGGTTCTCCGGTTTCCTCCCTCCCTCCCTCCAAATTGCCCCATATAGAGTGTGTTTGTGTGTGTGTGAGTGAGTGTGTGCCCAGTGATAGATTGGCACCCTGTCCTGGGTGTATCTGCCCAGCGCCCGAAACGTTCTCCCCTGGATGGGCATGGGGAACCCTATCCCTTGGGCATGTTCCCTATCCAAGGGTGAACATTTCGGGCACTGGGCAGATACACCCAGGACATGGTGCCAATCTATCACTGGGCACACACTCACTCACACAAGCACACAGTAAATGGGGCAATTTAGAACAGTCACTTTACCTCAGATGTTTTTGGACTGTGGGAGCAAACTGGAGAACCCGGAGGAAACCCACACGGACACGAGGAGACATGCAAACTCCACCCAGATTGGAAGTTGAACCTGGAATTTCCATCGTGCTGAGAGGAGAACATGCTAATCACAAAGCCACCGTGCCGCCTAATTAATATTTATCGTTTATTATATTTATATTTAAGCCATTAAAGTGAATTTGTGTTTAAAAATCGCTTTGGATGGAAATCTTTGTTAATGATTTGTATTTTAACGCATCTCTTACCATCTGCTATGTTACATTGCTGCCACCTTGTGGAACTAGACCGCAACTGCGTGATTTTAATAATTACAACGCTCACAACTGCATCCGCGCTATTACTCTGCTGCCACCTGCTGGACCTGTTCCGCCATTACGTCGTTTCTAGTATTAAAAGAACATCAGAAATCGAGAAAGAGTTTAGAATAGTTTTAATAAGGAGCTCAATTTAGTTTATTATTTAGTTTATTCTCGTAACTCCTGGTTCCCTGTGTGCACTGTGCTGTCCTCTGCGCAGGGGGTGTGTGAGGAGATGACTTATGAAGAGATCCAGGAACATTATCCAGAGGAGTTTGCTTTAAGAGATCAGGACAAATTTCGCTACCGCTACCCAAAAGGCGAGGTAACATTCATTCATTCATTCATTCATTATCTCCCGCTTTGTCCTCTATTAGGGTCGCGGGGCGGGGGGGGGGGTTCCCCATGCCCATCCAGGGGAGAACGTCTCAGGCGCTGGGCAGATAGACCCAGGACAGGGGGGCAATCTATCGCTGGGCACACACTCACTCACACAGACACACTCTATATGGGGCAATTTGGAGAATTCAATTGACTTGATCCATGTTTTTGGACTGTGGGAGGAAACCGGAGAACCCGGAGGAAACCCGCGCAGACACGGGGTGGACATGGAAACTCCACCCAGATGGGGATTCGAACCGGGAATCCCTAGTGCTGAGAGGAGAACATGCTAAACCACTAAGCCAGGCGAGGTAACAGTGATAATAATTATTATTTGTAGTAAATAAAAGTCTATACGTGTGTTAAAAACTTTAAGTTTGTGGACAGTCGTGGCTCAAGTGTGGCTTCCATGGCAGGTTGGGGGGGGGGGGGTTCCCCCATGCCCATCCAGGGGAGAACGTCTCGGGCGCTGGGCAGATACACCCAGGACAGGACGCTGCCGCCGCCGTTTAATTTCTTTTGTAAATTGAGTTTATTTTAAGCTGAAGTTCATCTTTATTTGTATGTAAAGTGTCTGAAACCTCTGCGTCCGTATCTTCATCTGTTAGTCCTACGAGGACTTGGTTCATCGTCTGGAACCCGTGATCATGGAGCTGGAGAGACAGGAGAACGTTCTGGTGGTCTGTCACCAGGCCGTCATGCGCTGCCTGCTGGCCTATTTCCTGGATAAAAGTGCAGGTGAGAAGTCGGCATTAAAACCTTTAATAACAGAATTCATTCATTATCTTCCACTTTATCCTCTATTAGGGTCGCAGTGGGGGGGGGGGTTCCCCATGCCCATCCAGGGGAGAACGTTTCGGGCGCTGGACAGATACACCCAGGACAGGGTGCCAATCCATCGCTGGACACACACTCTCTCACACAGACACACTCTATATGGGGCAATTTGGAGAACTCAATTGACTTGATCCATGTTTTTGGACTGTGGGAGGAAACCGGAGAACCCGGAGGAAACCCACGCGGACACGGGGAGAACATGGAACAAGCGCTGAGAGGAGAACATGCTAAACCACTAAGCCACCATGCCACCCTTCTGCATATTTAACTCTATAAAGCAGCTACAGCAGTGACATGCTGCTTCCGCACTGATGTTTCTGTATTAATCATCTCATGATGGTATATAGAACCAAACATCAGTCAGAGGAACTAAAGCAGGAACTTTTTGCTTGCTGGTTGTTTTTTTTATTTATTTTTTTGTTCTCATCTGGATGATGATGAAACTCTTTTCTTTTGTTCTGTAGATGAGTTGCCTTATCTGAAGTGTCCTCTACACACAGTCCTGAAACTGACCCCCGTGGCTTACGGTGAGTCTCCGTCAGTTCAGTCCGGACACGTCATTCTGTTTAGAACTAAAATCCAACTTAAAGTATTAAATATTAAATCACTATCTAATAAAATGGCGAGTAAATATATCTATCCCATGGTGTGGTGGAGTTGGCATGTTCTCCTTACACCGAAACGCCCTTGGTTTAATTCTCAGGGGGGTCTGACAAGATAGGTTTTGTGTGAATGTGAAGTTTGCATGTTCTCCCTATGTCTGATTAGGGTTGTGTATTTATTTATTTATTTTTTTAAATAATCTTTATAATTTTTAAGATAAGTTTTGTGTGAATGTGAAGTTTGTATGTTCTCCTTATGTCTAATTAGGGTTGCGTATTTTTTTATATATATATATAATGATCTTTATAATTTTTAAGATAAGTTTTGTGTGAATGTGAAGTTTGCATGTTCTCCCTATGTCTGATTAGGGTTGTGTATATTTATTCATTCATTCATTCATTATCTCCCGCTTTATCCTCTATTAGGGTCGCGGTGGGGTTCCCCATGCCCATCCAGGGGAGAACGTCTCGGGCGCTGGGCAGATAGACCCAGGACAGGGCGCCAATCCATCGCTGGGCACACACTCACTCACACAGACACACTCTATATGGGGCAATTTTGAGAATTCAATTGACTTCATCCATGTTTTTGGATTGTGGGAGGAAACCGGAGAACCCGGAGGAAACCCATACAGACACGGGGAGAACATGGAGACTCCACCCAGATGGGGATTCGAACCGGGAATCCCTAGCGCTGAGAGGCGAACGTGCTAACCACTAAGCCACCGTGCCGCCTTGTATATTTATTATTATTTTTAATAATGATCTTTATAATTTTTAAGATGGGTTTTGTGTGAATGTGAAGTTTGCATGTTCTCCCTATGTCTAATTAGGGTTGCGTATTTTTATTTTTTATTTTTTAATAATGATCTTTATAATTTTTAAGATAAGTTTTGTGTGAATGTGAAGTTTGCATGTTCTCCCTATGTCTGATTAGGGTTGCGTATTTTTTATAAAAAAAAATGTAATAATTTTTTTTTTCCTTTTTTCTGTCGTCCTCTTTGTGTGCAGGCTGTAAAGTTGAGACGGTGTTCCTGAACATCGAGGCAGTGAACACACACCGAGATAAACCCGTGGTAGGTTCACTGTATCGCACACCTGACGATCAAACAGTTCTAGGAACTTTTTTTTTTAAGAGAAAGGACCCCCATCCCCTTTTGGCTCGGGTGATCTTGCCTCGGTTACCATGGTCACGAATCGGTTCCAGGCTTCTCTGACCTCCAGTAGAACAGTATAGCGAGTCTCCAGGACGAGGTAGAACGTGCTGTGAGCTCCATCCTGATCAGGCCATGCAGATCAGTCTGGAAATCCCTCTTTAAAACGACTCTCCTCCTCTGGTGAGGTTTACATTTCGGGGGATGATGATGATGATGATGATGATGATGATGATGATGATGCAGAACCTTCTTGTTGTTGAACGTTGACGATGTGAACGCGTGACCTGAACTCTGAACTTCCTCTGCAGCAGAGCGAGGAAGCCGAGCGCAGTCACACGCCGCCGCATCACACTCGCGTTCTGCTCATGGCCAGTCCGACCCCGACTAAAGCCCCCCGCCTACTCGAGCTCGACCTAGCCGAGCTTAGCTTACAGGTATTATAAACAATACGGACGACGTTCGTTCTGACTAATCGGCATTAATGAACCTCTAATCCTGCATCCTCAACGTCTGAACATGACTGACGACTAAAACAATATGCTCACATTCTGTTAAAACTAATTCATTCATCCATTATCTACTGCTTTATCCTCTATTAGGGTCGTGGGGGGGGGTGGGGGGGTTCCCCATGCCCAGAACGTTTTGGGCGCTGGGCAGATACACCCAGGACAGGACGCCAATCCATCCCTGGACACACACTCACTCACACACACACTCTATATGGGGCAATTTGGAGAATTCAATTGACTTGATCCATGTTTTTGGACTGTGGGAGGAAACCGGAGAACCCAGAGGAAACCCACGCGGACACAGGGAGAACATGGAAACTCCACCCAGATGGGGATTCATCCATTCATTCATTATCTCCCGCTTTATCCTCTATTAGGGTCACGGTGGGGTTCCCCATGCACATCTAGGGGAGAACGTTTCAGGCGCTGGGCAGATACACCCAGGACAGGACACCAATCTATCTATCAATCTAACACACACTCACTCACAAACACACTCTATATGGGGCAATTTGGAGAACTCAATCGACTTGATCCATGTTTTTAGACTGTGGGAGGAAACCGGAGAACCCGGAGGAAACCCACACGGACACGGGGAGGACATGGAAACTATACCCTGATGGGGATTCGAACATATGAGAGGAGAACATGCTAAAGCACTAAGCCGCCTGTTAAAACTAATGATTGGGTTTATTTTATTTTATAAGTTTAAAGGTTTTAAATCTGTAACATATGACAAAAACATCGATATATTCTGACGTCCTGTTCTACGATTCTGGAGCGGTGTCTCTGAGATTTTTTCCTCTTCGTGCAGAAGAACAGGTGTGAGGTCAGACACTGATGTTGGGTGAGGAGACCTGGCTCACCATCTCTAGTTGTAGTTCCTATTAAAGGTGTTTGATGGTGTTGAGGTCAGGCCTCCGTGTGAGCTAGTTAGGTTCTTCCACATCAAACTCACCCGACCTTTTCTTCATGGAACCTTCCACTTCAGGCCTTCCCCAAACTGTTTATTTGATAATTAACTGTATTAATGAGATGGAACGACAGAACTGTGTTCTGATGTTGTTGTTGTCGTTGTCCATACAGTGTATTTTTGGAACGTTGAACCCTTCTGGTCATTTTTATTTTTATTTTTTTGATAATTATTCATAAATAATTTATTATTTAAGATAAGATAAGATAAAACTTTATTGATCCCTTTGGGTAATTCCTTCAGGGAAATTAAGTCTCCAGTAGCATCATTATTACAGTGCACACATATTAAAAAAAAAAAAAAAAAAAAAAAAAAAAAAAAGATAAGAAAGTACGTAAGTAAAAAAGAAGGAATATATATATATATATATATATATATATATATATATATATATATATATATATATATATATAAGTATTGTCTATATTTATATTGCACATTAATTGCACATTTATATCATTTATATAATATTCATTCATTCATTATCTCCTGCTTTATCCTCTATTAGGGTTGCGGTGGGGTTCCCCATGCCCATCCAGGGGAGAACGTTTTGGGCGCTGGGCAGATAAACCCAGGACAGGACACCAATCCATTGCTGGACACACACTCACTCACAGACACACTCTATAGGGGGCAATTTGGAGAATTCAATTGACTTGATCCATGTTTTTTGGACTGTGGGAGGAAACCGGAGATCCCGGAGGAAACCCACGCGGACACGGGGAGAACATGCAAACTCCACCCAGATTGGGATTCGAACCGGGAATCCCTAGTGCTGAGAGGAGAACATGCTAAACCACTAAGCCGCCTTATATAATATTATTATTATTATAAATTTTTTGCTTTCTTTTGTTGAACCTGTTACTGAAACTGTGCTTTAACGTCGCAGAATGTCAACATAGGCCGAGATGATGAGGACGCTCTGCTGACGGTTCCTCAGCACATCTAGAACTAATGGAACCGGCCTGATTAAAGGGGAACCAGGAACTCTTTTTCATTTTAAATCAACATAATAATGCATTTTAATTTTATTTAATGGACTTCAGATAATATTTCAAGTAATACCATGCGTTCAGAAAAATATATCAACAAATTAAAAAAAACTCTTCTAACTTGTGTGTGTTCGGTTCCTTCGCACAAATTAACCTCACGTGATTGGTTGATGAAGATCTACCTGTGCGTCACGCGATCGGTCACGTGGTACAGGTATAAACTAATATAAATAATGGTTCTCGTGTCTGAGGAATACAAATAAATGACGAAATTAATTAATAAACCAGAAGTCTTAAAGATGCAGACATCGTGTTTCCTTCAGTCCCGCTGCGTTGTGTGGAAATCAGGCTTCGAACGTACGATTGTTTGCAAGTCTCCCAAGTTTTTGGGAACAGTTTGGGGAAGGACGTGTTTTTTTTGTTCTCGAAAATGAGTGGAATTTACACCGAATGCACAACACAAAGCTCGAGAGGATGTTTCTGAATGAATCCTGTGTGAAAGAAAATGACTGACCTAATTCCATCACCTATAACACCTTTGGGATGAATCGGAACGGAGATTGCGTCCTCTCGTCCGTCGTCACAGCGTCTGACCTCACAGATACCATCCCACACAAGTGCAAGCTGAGGTACACAAACCAGGTACTGCATTTTAAATGATATAACTTTAAAACTCATGTTGGTGTAATGATAGTTTTACAGCTGCTTACGCTGTTACTACATATGACCGCCAGGTGGTGCCATTGTACAGGCGTCATGACTCGAATCGCGTTGCCGCAAGTTTATCAGAAGCAGAGTTCTCTGCAGTCTCCCAAAAAACATTACTGAAGAACCTCAAACATAAAGATAATGAGTTCCACCCTCATGTTTAATAACACAGCAGTGTTCCAGAATGTAGTTGCTTCTATAAAAGCGAACAGCACTAAATACATCAAGAGTTTGGGACGAGTGAAAAGTTTTATTCGTTCAAACGGATGTGTTAACGTTTCGAGTCACTGTTGTAGTTTATATGCAGACAAAGATTAAAGGTTTAAAGGATTTGCAAGCTTTTAAAGTCAATATAATGATGTTGTCACGTCACTCTGTGTTGGTTCTACGGTGGAAGCGTTGTGCTGAGGAGTGCATTGGGATGCTGATGACTCCAGCATATGAGCAGCAGTTTGTAACTGTAGATCTACAGAGGAATCCTGCTTTGTATTGTGGGATGATCTGCTGCATCAATGTGAAATATCTCACTGACCGCAGGCCACATTCATCCCAGCACCTTGGGGATGAATTGGAACAGAGATTGTGAGCCAGATCGTTTCGTACAAACACTGTGATTCTAAGTGTCTTGTGTTTCGTGAAAGGCAGATATAAATAACATTCTATTATTATTATTATTATTATTATTATTATTATTATTATTATTATTATTAGGGCGGCACGGTGGCTTAGTGGTTTAGCACATTCGCCTCTCAGCGCTAGGGATTCCCGGTTCGAATCCCCATCTGGGTGGAGTTTCCATGTTCTCCCCGTGTCCGCGTGGGTTTCCTCCGGGTTCTCCGGTTTCCTCCCACAGTCCAAAAACATGGATCAAGTTAATTGAGTTCTCTAAATTGCCCCATATAAAGTGTGTGTGTGTGAGTGAGTGTGTGCCCAGCGATGGATTGGCGCCCTGTCCTGGGTCTATCTGCCCAGCGCCCGAGACGTTCTCCCCTGGATGGGCATGGGGAACCCCACCGTGACCCCTAATAGAGGATAAAGCGGGAGATAATGAATGAATGAATTAATTAATTATTATTATTATTATTATATCTGTGAATGAGCGAAAATCTCCAGGAATACACTGCATTATTTTAATTTTGCTGCACTTATTGTTCTTTTTAAAAAAAAAAAAAATTTATTTCCACTTTTGTATATATGAACGCGACGAATGGAGCATCTGTAAAAACTGCAATTTACCCCCCGAGGATTAATAAAGAATTCTGATTCTGATAAGAGAGATGAACCGAGAACAGATGTCATGAGGTGTAGGCGATACTTTTGTTCCGGACATGCATTTTCTGTTTAATCAAAGTAAAAAAAAAATTTTTAAGTAAAATAAAGTAAAAAGTTAAAAAAAAAAAGTATATTAAATGAGACTCGTGCTGCAGGAAGGCCAACGTTTCAGTCGCCATGTTGCACTGAATCAGCAAAGTGAGCCTCCTGTCAGACGTGTATACATTCTTTTCACTCTCTCATTCAGCAACTGTCTCCCGCCCACACACACTCACACTCACACACACACACACACACACACACACACACACACACACTTGCTCTCGCACTTGTACACATACTGCACTGAGCGCGGAGGCCAACTGCCTGCCAGTATTTTTATAATCTTCATCCGCGCTGACCTGTTGCTCCTCTGCTGGCGCCACCGGTCTCCAACATACACACACACACACACACACACACACTCACACTCACACACTGACCTGCCCCTGGGGTGGTTAATTGAGACCAGCTGTTGCAAGGTGCCTGGTCTCCCCCCCCCCTCACACACCCCTCACACACCCCTCACACACTCTCTCACACACTGGTGCACTTGCTTTTTTAACAGATTGCTCACTTGAAAGAGGCCTGAAGTTTCTCTTTCATCATTCTGCTGATCCTCCCCGATCCTCATGATTAGTCTAATCTTTAACTTTGACTCTCTCTCTCTATCTCTTTCCTGCGTATTGTATTTTAATTCTTGCTTTTATCTCACTGCTCCCCTCTCTCTCTCTCTCTCTCTCGCTCTCTCTCTTTGTATTGTAATGTTTCTATTATCTCAGTTTATCTTCTCTTTGTGTTTGTCATATATTTATATATATTCCGCCGTGTGAAACGTTATCCCTTTACGACATTTAAAGTGTTATTCAAAATGTTTGCAGTGAATTTGCAACGGAATTATAAACGGAGTAAAGATATCTCTGTTTTTTTTTATCCATCCATCAATTATCTACCGCTTTGTTCTCTATTAGGGTCGCGGAGGGGGGGGGGTTCCCCATGCCCATTCAGGGGAGAACGTTTCGGGCGCTGGGCAGATACACCCAGGACAGGATGCCAATTTATCACTGGACACACACTCACTCACACAGACACACTCTATATGGGGCAATTTGGAGAACAAAATGGACTTGATCCATGTTTTTTGGACTGTGGGAGGAAACCGGAGAACCCGGAGGAGACCCACGCAGACACGGGGAAAACATGGAAACTCCACCCAGATGGGGATTCGAACCGGGAATCCCTAGTGCTGAGAGGCGAACGTGCTAAACCACTCAGCCACCGAGCCGCCCAGGTTTTATTTATATTTATTTATTTATTTTTTTTATTAAGCACGAACCTTTCCTGCATCCATGGTTGTTCTTTGCTATGAAACGACACGAATTTGCTTGAAAAACCCAAACTGGAAAAATATGGGACCTCCCGTGACCTCAGCAACAAATCGCTGATGAGAAAATCAACAGGAAATAAGAGAACACTCTCCGGAGACCCAATCCACCATTCGCTCACCGCGGCTCCTGGCTGCAGGGAACTTTTTGGGGTGGGGTTCGGTGGGGTGGTGGGCTGAATCACTCAAATTCACTTGCGCTGCGTAGATAAAAGTATGGGGACGCCTACGGATTATACCCATAAAAGTCATGTCCCGTGGTCCCCCCTTCTTTTGCAGCCAGAACAGCTTTTTCTTTTCGGAGAATGCTTTCGACGTTTGTTTGGAGCGTGGGAGGAACGTCTGTGAGGTCATTTGGATGAGAAGGTCTGGAGTCTCCAGAGTAGTTCAAGTCAACCCATAGAAAGCTCTGTTTGTAAAGCTGCAGTATAAACCTTTATGTTCATTTAATCATCGCCGTACGCAAATCACCTCCGATACGAGCGCCGATACCATGTGCCATGGTCTTTGCACCCCATGCTGATCACTTTTTGCATGATCAACCCTTTGGAAATGACGCAGAACATCCTCAGCCATCCCCAGCACACGGTCACGCTGTTTTTAATATTTATTATTCTCCAGTTCTTCAGTCTTTAAACATTTATGTCATTAATTTTATTATTTTCCAATTAATCCTTCACTTCCCCATGCCCATCCAGGGGAGAACGTCTCGGGCGCTGGGCAGACGCACCCAGGACAGGTGCCAATCTATCACTGGGCTCACAGACTCACACAGACATCCTAACATAACCTATGGGGCATTCAAAAGGGCATCCGAGCATATAATTTACCTTGAATCCATATTTTTGGACTGTGGGAGGAGACTTGGAGAACCCAGAGGAAACCCACACGGACACGGGGAGACCATGCAAACTCCACCCAGGTGGGGATTCCAACCTGGAATATCCCCGCGCTGAGAGGAGAACATGCCAACCACTAAGCCACCGTGCCGCCCACGTTAATGTCATGTAATATACAATTCATTCATTCATTATCTTCCGCTTTATCCTCTATTAGGGTCGTGGGGGGGGTTCCCCATTCCCATCCAGGGGAGAACGTCTCGGGCGCTGGGCAGATACACCCAGGACAGGGGGGCAATCCATCGCTGGACACACACTCACTCACACAGACACACTATATACAGTATGGGGCAATTTGGAGAATTCAATTGACTTGATCCATGTTTTTTGGACTGTGGGAGGAAACCGGAGAACCCGGAGGAAACCCACGCGGACACGGGGAGGACATGGAAACTCCACCCAGATGGGGATTCGAGCCAGGAATCCCTAGTGCTGAGAGGAGAACATGCTAAACCACTAAACCACCGTGCCGCCCTTTATACAATTACATTTTAATATTAAATCATTTATTAATACAATTAAAAAATATATATATAAATAAAGGGCGGCACGGTGGCTTAGTGGTTTGGCATGTTCTCCTCTCAGCGCTAGGGATTCCCGGTTCGAATCCCCATCTGGGTGGAGTTTCCATGTTCTCCCCGTGTCTGCGTGGGTTTCCTCCGGGTTCTCCGCTTTCCTGCCACAGTCCAAAAACATGGCTCGAAAAATTTAATTCTCAAAATTGCCCCATATAGAGTGTGTCTGTGTGAGTGAGTGTGTGCCCAGCGATGGATTGGCGCCCTGTCCTGGGTCTATCTGCCCAGCGCCCGAGACGTTCTCCCCTGGATGGGCATGGGGAACCCCCCCCCCGCGACCCTAATAGAGGATAAAGCGGGAGATAATGAATGAATGAATATATAAATAAAGACTACCCGTCTGTTTAACATGTGAACTTCGGTGTAATTATCACAGATCTTTAGGATGGTGTGTATTATTGAGTGTGTGCCCACACTGAAGCCTCCCTGCCCTCACACCTTCTACCCTCCAGGCTTCTGGCGGCTGGAAAATTACCCTCATCTTCCTCACTCCATGATGTCATTTGTGAGGACACCCAGCCGGGCTCCGTACCAAACCCCCCGGGCTCGGGGCACACTGAGGGCTTTGTGGCTCAACATGCCCTCTGGAATGGAATGTTGTAGCCGTGACAGAAACGGGCCGAACGCACCTTTAACCCACCAGGTGGACCTCTGCTGGAGGATTAATCCCGTCTTCTCAATGATTCATCACGACTCCCGACCCGTTCCGCTCTCAGCAGGGACGCCCCCACCCCCCACACGTCACACTGCTAATACACATTTACTGAGAGATACAACACGTTTCAGCCACAATTATCCAGTTACTGACATTTTACTTTATTTTATTTTTTTTCAATATTAAAAGATAAGATCAGATCAGAAAGACCTTTATTTGTCGCCCGATGGGGAGATTCACATTCTCAGCAGCAGATACATTAGAAGAAAGCTGAGAAACGTATTTAGTCCTAAATAACAAGGAAAAAAAATTAAATAGGATTAGAAATCTATATATACACGATAAAATTCATTCATCCATCCATTATCTCCCTCCTCTATTAGGGTCGCGGTGGGGGGGGGGGTTCCCCATGCCCATCCAGGGGAGAACGTTTCGGGCGCCGGGCAGATACACCCAGGACAGGGCGCCAATCCATCGCTGGGCACACACTCACTCACACACACACTCTATATGGGGCAATTTGGAGAACTCAATTGACCTTGATCCATGATTTTTGGACTGTGGGAGGAAACCGGAGAACCCGGAGGAAACCCACGCGGACACGGGGAGAACATGGAGACTCCACCCAGATGGGGATTCGAACCGGGAATCCCTAGTACTGAGAGGAGAACATGCTAAACCACTAAGCCACCGTGCCACCCTGACAGAAAACATTTTTTTTTTATTTACAGTTTTGTGGAACACAGTTTTGTGTGTGTGTGTGTGTGTGTGTGTGTGTGTGTGTGTGTGTGTGTGTGGGTGCATCTCTAATTGCTTACACTTGTCTCTGTGCTGTGTGACTATCCCGGTTGCTCATTAGGGGGTGAGTCGCAGTGGCTCCAGACCCCCACAGCAAGATGGTGGGGTGGGGGGGTGGGGGGGTGACGTGTGAGTGTGTGTGTGTGTGTGTGTGTGTGTGTGTGTGTGTGTATTAGGGGGTGTAATCCTGTCACTTCAGCCACTTTGATGCTGCCACCTGCAGAGGGGTTAATGAGAGACAGAGTGGCATCCAGAAGCACTTTAAAGGTACAGAAGGCTCTCTGACACCTTTAGAACCCCCCCACCCCTCCCACACACACACTCACACACTCACACACACACACACACACACACTCACACATTTTATTTACATTGTTAGTTGTGTGTTTGCAGTGAATTTAAAACTTTAGACTCTGATCATGGAGTTTAAAATCTGAGATGGGTTTTGTGTCTGAGGTGAGAGAGAGACGTCCGTGGACGTCGTGATGCGAGAGGACGCGAGAGGACGCGAGAGGACGCGAGAGGACGCGAGAGGCTTCTGAGAATGTTACAAGAGACAAAAAGGAAAGAAAAAAAAAAGATCTGTTTCAATGTAAACAACGCGTTCAATGCAGCACCTGTTTTTAGTTTTAAATATTTAATGCATGTTGATAACACGTCTCTCTCTCTCTCTCTGTCTCTCTCTCTCACTCTCTCTCTCTCTCTGTCTCTCTCTCTCTCTCTGTCTCTCTCTCTCACTCTCTCTCTCTCTCTGTCTCTCTCTCTCTCTCTATCTATCCCAGTTTCTCTCTCTCTCTCTCTCTCTCTCTCTCTCTGTCTCTCTCTCTGTCTACTAAATATATTGACTTTGCATGACGCAATTAGTGAATCTGTCATGTGTTTAAACCTAATCTCATCAGTCTCTCTCTAACACACACACACACACACACACACACACACACACACACACACACACACACACACACTCAGTCAGTCAGGTGGTGCAGGTCTTCTTGCTGACTCTCTTTCTTTTTAACCTTTTGTCCTCTTTACCTCCAGCAGTAAGATTTCAGTGTAAGGTGAACGTATCTGCGTTTTTTTTTCGTCGTCCCGTCACCGTTCCTCGTGTCTGTTCTTTTGGGTCGAAACTTCCAACATGTGATTACAACTTAGGTGAAAAGCCGGCGATGAAAAATACCCCTGAAAATACCCCCACTCCCCCGACCCCCTGCACCCACCCACCCTCACCCACACCCACACCCACCCTCACCCACTCAGACAGACCCGAAAAATATTTCCCAAAGAGTAAAGTGTTGATAGATTGAGGTCAGGGGTCTGTGAGGACCAATCCAGGTCGTTCACACCAAACTCACCCAACACTGTATTTATGGACCCTGCCAGAACCTAAAAAAGGGCCTTCCCCAAACTGTTGGAAGTGTACAGATGTCCAGAGTTTGTTGCTTGGCCCTCCATGTTTGTACACCTGTGATGATGTAACTGAATAAATCACATGATTAAGAGGTGTGGCCCTATAGACCCCTCCCCCAAAATGTTAGATCTTTAATTGTATTTAATTGATTGACCGTGGAGTCCAGGCCTCGGACCGTACGCTGAGTAACGCCTGCCATTTGCAGACGTGCTTTTAGATTGAACGCGGCGTCGCCGAACTTCCTGTTGTGTGCAGGTACAGGTGTGTGGAGTCGGTCGCAGGTGTTTAGGTTTGTGGTTAGATTAAAAGAAAAGGGATCTTTCTTTTGGACACAAACTTTTTTTTTTTATTATTATTATTATTATTATATTTTTTTTTTTTGGTACCGGTGTTCGTTGGCACTGAGGTGGCTCGAGCAGATGGAGCGATCGCTGACCGCAAAATTCTGTTCTGCAAAGTTCAAACTGTAATTCGGGTCTGTCTGTGAGGGTGAGGGTGAGGGTGAGGGTGTGGGTGGGTGTGGGTGAGGGTGGGTGTGTGCGGGGGGGGGGAGTGGGGGTATTTTCAGGGGTATTTTTCATCGCCGGCTTTTCACCTAAGTTGTAATCACATGTTGGAAATTTCAACAACAGGTGCTCTCTCACCCCCCCCCCCCCCCACCCCCCACCCCCTTTCTCACTCCCCCTCTCTCTCTCTCTCTCTCTCTCTCTCACTGTGTGTCTCTCTCTCTCTTCCTCACTTTGCTTTTAACTCTCTCCTTTCTGTTCTAACACCTGTTGTGACATGAGGGTTCTAGGGGTTGTGTGTGTGTGTGTGTGTGTGTGTGTGTGTGTGTGTGTGTGTGTGTGTGTGTGTGTGTGTGTTAGAGCAGACGCAAGGCTGTAAGGCAAAGATGCTTAATAGCTACTTTTATTCATGCATTCCATCCTCCATAGTCTCACTCTCTCGCTCTCTCTCTCTCTCGCGCACACACACACACACACACACACACACACACACACACACACACACTCCAGCTCTCTTTGATCTATGTGTGTGTCCATCCATGAGGTAATTAGCCACAATGCTCATTTAGCACCTGGGTGAAATGCAGCCTTTTAATGAAATTAGCAGCTTGGTGCAAAAGTAAAGAGCTTTTATAAAGTAAGTGATAAAAAAACAGAGGAAATGCAAATAAAATCAACATACAGGGGCTCACTGTCTGTCTGTCTGTCTGACCGTCTGCTCTGACTGTCTGTCTGACCGTCTGTCTGCTCTGGACTCAGTAAAGTTCCAGTATAAACATCACCTTGGCTCTATTACGCCACCTGTTTAAAGTGGAAATATCGCACTGCAAGTCCCGGTGGGGGGTCGAGCGGGGGGAGGGAGAGCCGACACTGTAACAGCTGATGTGCGTTGGTATCTCGTTATTAATATCGATATATGGATATCATATGGATGCAGTACGATATCATCGATCCAATCCTGCGTCAGTGATACAGGATGCTGCAGGCGGGGTGAGGCTGACGGGACGTTTGTGGTTGGGTTTTATTTTTTTTACGTTTGGGTTTTCAACTCATAAAACTAGGATCAGCCCGAATTTGGCATGAATGTTTAAAACAGAGTGTGAGACACGAATCATCTGCTGTACGAAACAGAGGTCAGGAACCCAATCCAAACTGCTTGGGGTCCAGTGTGAAAGCTCCAGTCAGTCAGTCAGTCAGGATTTGGTGCGATGTCCGGTGGCGGTGTTGGGAGAACTCTGCTTTCTGAAATCCAAGGTCACCGCAACGGTCTACCAGAATGTTCTAGAGGACTTCATGGTTCCTTCTGCTGAGGAGATGGCCCATGCCATCACAGTGCTTAACTGTCCAGCCGACTCGCCGGACCTGAACCCCGTTGAGAATCTGAGGTATTCTGAAGAGGACAATGAGGGGCAATGGACCCAACAACAAAGAACACCCCATAGATTACATTTACATTGGGTCATTTATCCAAAGCGACTTACAAGGTGAACACAGGGTTCATCACAACATCCCTGAAGCAATGAGGGTTAAGGGCCTCGCTCAAGGAGCCACACTGGTAACTTCATTGGACCTGGGGTTTGAACCGCCAACCTTCAGATTGATAGCCCAACACCCCAACCACTGACCTACCGCGCCCTGCCTCAATGGGGTTCAGGTCTGGTGAGGCAGTTAAGCACTGTGATGTCATGAGCATCAAACCAGGTTTTGGTTCTTCTGGCGGCATGAGCAGGGGGGGGGGGGCAGGTCCTGCTGGAAGTCCTTATGAAATTATCAATGAAAGCTTCATTTTTGAATAGAATTATGGAAATCAATCAACTTTTTGGAAAGGGCTTCTGTATATGTTTGTATTTAGAAGTGAAAACAAATGGGTTTGGAAGCGATTGCCCCAAATGGAGACTTAATACCGACCCCCTTTTGTTCTGCGTAAACTTTGTGACATGGACGTCTCCATCAGTTTATTCTCCCATCACAACCCACAAACCCGCAGTCTCCACCCAAATGCTTTCCTCCTGTTTGTCTCTCTACGGCCCATTGCAGCTTTTTGACAGCGTTGGCACAGATCTGTTAAGTACCCTTGGCTGGAGATAACGCACACATACACACTCTTCAGCACACACACACACACACACACACACACACACACACACTCGCACCTTCTGTCCCCCTGACGTCTCGCAGCAGCCTGTTGCCATCACTGCCCCATTTGCTCTGCGTAACTGTGAACTCATTTTATGACTTCCTGTATGTAGTGTGTGTGTGTGTGTGTGTGTGTGTGTGTGTGTGTGTGTGTGTGAGCGAACGAGAGCGAAGAGAGAGAGAGAGAGAGACTGGGAGAGAAAAAAAAAACAAGAGCCTCATTAATGCGGAGCTCATATGGTGTTGACGCACTGATTGGCTGCTTCATGCCTCCACTTGTATATGTTATATATATTATAATTCTATGTTTATTCGTGATGAGGTGGACGCTTCGCTGCAAAGCGATGAGACTCCTTCTGAATTATTCTTAAAAACAACGCTGAAGCTCTTCGAACCCCTGGCCTGTGGCATACTTAATGGGCGCTCAGGTGGATGCAGGGGTGGTGGTGGTGGTGGTGCTGCATGTGAATGATGCATTTGGAGCAATTCTATATTTGTAGCAGGAGCTCAAACTACATTCAAAGTTAAAATCAGGGCGTGGTATCTCAGTGGTCAGGGCGTTGGGATATCAATCTAAAGGTTGGGGGTTCGAATCCCAGGTCCATTGACATTACCATTGAAGTTGCTCCAGGGAGGCTGTGATGAACCCTGTCGGATAAAAGCGTCCAATAAATGACCAAATGTTAAATATAAACGTAAAATCAGCGGGATGAGGCGTCACCCACCTGAAAAGATTTAATGGGGGGGGGGGGGGGGGGATTTGGAAACTCATTTTGTCTTAAAAAATTTTTTTTTTTTTTTTTTTAGTTTTATTAGTAAGTAAGATACATAGTTACAATAAGGACAAATTCAAAGAATTACAATGAAAACAAAAAAATGAATAATAGTAAAAAAAAAAAAACATAAGTAGGTCAAATAAAATAAAATAATAAAACAAAGTAAAATAAAATAAAAAATATATGTATGCGTAAACCGGCGTTTTTTAAAAAAATATTGACTCTCAGTTCAGCCTAATGATGTCCGTTCTTTAAATCAGCGGTAAACCTGCGTCGTGCTCATCGTAACCCTGCACATCAGCCCGTCGTTTTAAAACAATGGTGAAATGCACGTCGGCCGTGAAGTGAACATTCAGAATCAGAATCAGAATCAGAGTCGCCTTTATTGTCATTACAATGAAATTTGGGAGCAACTCCAAAAGTGCTAGTAAAAAAGAAACATATACAAAATAAAAAAACAATATAGTAATCTGTATGAATAAATTTAAGTAAAAATAAAATGAAATTAAATAAAAAATAAAATATGATAAAAATATAAGGCATAATATTTACAACAATATGAAATGAACCCGTATGGCACGATTTCCACTAGAACAAATTGCACTTGGTTTATTTTGCGTTTAGTGAACTGTAACTGTTGGTTGTTAGTTTATTATTTTCTCTCGTTCCTTGAAAACGTTGACATTCGGAGGACATCGCTTCGGAGCGGAGATCGGGACGCGAGCAGAACGTAGTCTGCCGCCTGGAACGCAGCCATGGAACAGAACCGAGGCGAGGTTTACCGAGCGAGAACGTTAATGTTTGCATTCGTATGACCACGTGGCGCCGCACGCCAACCTGACGCCCTTAAGTGCAAGTGTAAGAGCTCGCGACGCACGGGAGGCTTCGGGGTACGGCGCCACCATCAGTCTGCCTTAAAATCAGAATCGTCCATTCAGACCGCGGAACCATAGAATTATAACATATACAATAAGTGTGAGGTAACCGACAAAATCGACCACCTTAAACGACCCGAAGGGCAGGAACGATGGCGCGTTGGACGTTGTGGTGATGTTGGAAAGCAGATCTATGAAGCAACACCCAACTGTTGAGCAAACGAACGAAGACTGAGGGAATGAGAGAATGGATTCGCTGTGAACGCGACGCTGTCAGTATTGTGACAGATTAGTCTTAAAGTGGGAGCATGTGGGGGGATTGTGTGTGTGTGTGTGTGTGTGTGTGTGTGTGTGTGTGTGTTTGGTGGCATCTCTACACAAGGACGGATGTAAGCACATCTGGAAAGTCTTATGTGGTGGCGGCAGGGGTCTCTGGAATGGTGCCGGTTCTACTCTGCTGTGTGTGTGTGTGTCTCTCTCTCGCTCTGTGTGTGTGTGTGTGTGTGTGTGTGTGTAGGAGTCTGTGGGAATTCTCTCAGTTCCCTCTGCAGGAGGGCCGTTTTTCCTGGAGGTTTGAAACCCTGAAAAAACAAGCCAGAGAGTAATGACTTCAGTGTGTGGCTTTAACGCAGAGGGAGAAAGAAAAGCGCAGACAGACGGAGCCAGTTGGCATCTCAACAATGTCCAGAAATCACTTTTACACTTCGCAACTCAAAGTTTTAATTGAGAAACGCATATTTACACGGCACTTTATTTTCCCGCCGGCGCAGCGTCGCCGAGCCCTGTCTGATTCGATTTGAGAATAAAGCTAAACATCTCGATGGACACCTCATGTGGACGTCCGGGTGCGAGAAAATAAAAAACCAAAAAAAACCAATATTTAGGTTTTTTGCATCAACGCCATGACGTTTGCTTCGTTTCGTTCCACAGAGAGCTGCGTCTCACCCATCTGGGGCTCATTTCCCTAAAGCCCTGTTAACTGGGTCGGGAGGGCGTGTCGGCTGGAGCGTTTTCAGCGAGAGCGTTTCCTCAACGCCATTAATTTAAAACAAATAATTCACCACCAGCTTCAGAAAAGAAAAAAAAAAAAAAACCCATCTTGCTTCTTAGGAACATGGTCAGGAACATGGAACAGCTCTGGAACCTCGTGTTGGGTGGGTTCTGTAGAACATCAGCTGATAGTTTGTCGATCTATTGCACCGTGTTTTGGAAAACGCATCGCCGTCAGCTGATACAGAGTCGTGGACGCCGCTGTACGTGTCTTCAGAACTCCTGAGGTTCTTGCAGCCTTTCTGCTGGAACTGTGGAACACTCCAGAGTTTGTCTTCCACTTTCCACAGAGGGTCTATAGGATTTGGAACTGGAGCCATTGCTCAACTTTGCCTTGAACCTTTTCTGGGTGATTGGGTTTCCCACTGGAGAGTCCATGACCGTAACCTGCTTTCTGACACCGGGTCCAAAAATAAACACTACATTTATTTGACAGGGCCGGCACGGTGGCTTAGTGGTTTAGCATGTTCTCCTCTCAGCGCTGGGGATTCCTGGTTCGAATCCCAATCTGGGTGGAGTTTCCATGTTCTCCCCCCCGTGTCCGCGTGGGTTTCCTCCGGGTTCTCCGGTTTCCTCCCACAGTCCAAAAACATGGATCAAGTCAATTGAGTTCTCCAAATTGCCATGTTCCATCCATCCATCCATCCATTATCTTCCGCTTTATCCTCTATTAGGGTCGTGGGGGGGTTCCCAATGCCCATCCAGGGGAGAACGTTTCGGGCGCTGGGCAGATACACCCAGGACAGGGCGCCAATCTATCACTGGACACACACTCACTCACACAGACACACTCTATATGGGGCAATTTGGAGAACTCAATTGACTTGATCCATGTTTTTGGACTGTGGGAGGAAACCGGAGAACCCGGAGGAAACCCACGGGAACACGGGGAGAACATGGAAACTCCATACAGATGGGGATTCGAACCGGGAATCACTAGCGCTGAGAGGCAAACGTGCTAAACCACTAAGCCACCGTGCCGTTTGATCTCAATGGCGAGTGGAACCTCGTTCTCCTCGTATTTTTTGTATCTTCAGATCAGATTGGATTTAAAAGTTGTTTTGAAGTCCACGTTTCTCCTCCGTGCACCTCCACAGATCAGCGAGGGAAAACTTTGCGATCGCTTTGTTGTGCGGCGGACACGGAGACGCCGGGATCAATGGATGGACGAGTGAGGTCCAAGTTCCACAGTTGTTCTATCAGAGGTTCTGTGTGAGGGTCAGCGTGGTGTGTCAGGTGCTGATGGGATACAGATAGTGTGTCAGATGATGCACAGGCTGTGTGAGATTACTGTAACAGCGGGAAGCACCGGCCCACAATACACCCACACACACACACACACACACATACACACACACACTCACACACACACACACACACACCAACACATCAACCATTTATGGAAGTCTGTGCACTTGCTCATGGACACACAAGAATATTTATCGCAGCACATGCACTTGCCTGCTGCCAAATCACACACACACACACACACACACACACACACACACACACACACACACACACACACAGAGGCACATTTGTGGCACATGTGCCTGTTTGTTACTCTGTTCCCCGGGGAGGAAAGGCTCCATATGTCTGGGCAGATTTAGCTCACATATGGCTTTTAAAGGCCGTGTTGCTCTTTTAAACATTCATCACAATAACGCCGTTCGGAACGCCGCGTCCACATTCCATCGCTCTTCTCGAACGCATCCCGAAATGTTCGGTACCGGCCTTAGTGCAGTTGGGGTACCGACGCGGAACAGGTTTTTCCGAACCTTAATTCAAACCATTCGAGGCCCCTGGACAGTGAAATGGCCCAACGTGGAAACGGGAGTTTGTTTTGAGCCGAAACCAAAAAAAAAAAAAAAAAAAAAAATCTCAGGGTTCTCAGTCAGTGTGAGCGGTGATGACATCACGTCTGAGATGAGAAGCGGCCAACCGGCTCCGTGGAATCGAACAGAGCGGCGGTGTAATGGCTTCCTGGCTTTGTCACGACAAAATGGATTAGTAAGCAGAAAAAAAAAAATTTTTTTTTTTTTTTTTTTTTTTTTTTTTTTTTTTTTTTTTAATACACAGTCGTTTGGGGGACACTCAGTCTCTCGATCGCTGTGATTTATTCAGTTCCGTTGTTGCAGCAAAAATAAAATGAAGCATCCCAGCCGTGTCCTGGGATTTCGCACTTCCACAGACGGCCGGGTTGATAAATCAACGTATGAATGGCGGAACATGGGGGCGACGTGGATTTAGTATAGAGTTACACCCCCGTGTGTGTGTGTGTGTGAATGAGTGTGTGTGTGTCCGTCCTGTGTAACGACGATCTGTGCTGTGAGCCAGTGAACAGGTGTGTGTCCACCTGAGGCTGCCTTCAGGGCGAGGGGCACCGTCTGTCCCTCGAACCGTCCACCTGGCTCTGCCGTCTGTGCTGATATTGAAACAGTTGTGCACACGCTCGGCTTTCGTACCTCAGTTCCAGCAGTTCTCGGTGCTTATTTCAGAGGAACTACCTGCTATGAAGTGTTCTCACAGAACCACACACCTTAAGGGGCATCTTTTCGGGTCGTGTTTGCCCCATATGCAAATGCTGATGAGATGCATCCATAAGATCAAAGTACGTATTCAGCGTGATGTCACAATATTTACCTTGTGATGTCACAAAATGCCGTTCTGCGTTATAATGTTATAATGTTGTTGTGTTATAATTAAGGATGGAATGAGTTTGGTCTGTTTAATCTACACAACTACAGTTTCCAACCTCATTAGTGTGTCTACCTCATTAGAGTCTAATTAGAGTCTGGCTCGGCATGCTCACTCACACAATCACACTCTATATGGGGCAATTTGGAGCATCCATGTTTTTGGACTGTGGGAGGAAACCGGAGAACCCGGAGGAAACCCATGCAGACATGGGGAGAACGTGGAATCTCCACTCAGATTGGGATTCGAACCGGGAATCCCTAGTGCTGAGAGGAGAACATGCCAAACCACTAAGCCACTATTTTACTAAAATAAGTAAAAAAAAAATCTGTATTTATAAAGATGTTGTAAAGATGGAAAAAAAATAATTTAAAAAATATTATTATTATGGAAAGTGTGTGTGTGTGTGTGTGTGTGTGTGTGTGTGTGTGTGTGTGTGTGTGTGTGTGTGTGTGTGTGTGTGTGTGTGTGTGTGTGTGTGTGTTAAAAGGCTAGTGTGGGTCAGGTGCACATGGTGATCAGGGGAAGTGTGAAAGGCTGAGCTGGTGCTGCTGGAGGAAAGACATCAACCAGGAAATAGAAAACAAAACAAAAAGCAGGAAATGGGACGGGAGGTAAACAGGAGGTGTGCAGGACAGTCGGTGATAAGCGCTCCGTCGCTGCTCTATTGTATTTTGGGAGCCAGGTTTTTTTTTTTTTTCTTCATACGAACTTTCAAAGGAAACTTTCTATTGAAGATTAAATATTTTACATTTTACCTTAGTTTTTTTTTTTTTTTTTAAAGTAGTGTACAAATTATTTAAAAAAAAAAAAAAAAAAGTAAAGTATTTTCCTTTCTCCATCCACTTTCACCTGATCTGATGTCATGGGTTGAAGGAGTTTGTTCCTCAAATTCGGTTTATTTCGGGTTTAATTCTGTTTAATTCTGTTTAATTCGGTTTAATTCAGTTTGTTTTATTCGGTTTAATTCAGCTTTAATTCAGGTTTAATTCAGGTTTAATTCAGGTTTAATTCGGTTTAATTCAACTTTAATTCGGTTTAATTCTGTTTAATTTGGGTTTAATTTGGGTTTAATTCAGTTTAATTCGGGTTTAATTCTGTTTAATTCGGTTTAATTCGGGTTTAATTTGGTTTAATTCTGTTTAATTCTGTTTAATTCTGTTTAATTCGGGTTTAATTCGGGTTTAATTCTGTTTAATTCTGTTTAATTCGGGTTTAATTCGGTTTAATTCTGTTTAATTCGGTTTGTTTTATTCTTTTTAATTCAGTTTAAATCGGTTTAATTCTCTTTAATTAATTGAAAATTAATGATGGGATTGCTGAGGCCCAAACTGGGTGGAGTTTCCATGTTCTCCCCGTGTCCGCGTGGGTTTCCTCTGGGTTCTCTGCTTTCCTCCCACAGTCCAAAAACATGGATCAAGTCAATTGAATTCTCCAAATTGCCCCATATAGAGTGTGTGTGTGAGTGAGTGTGTGCCCAGCGATGGATTGGCGTCCTGCTCTGGGTGTATCTGCCCAGCGCCGGAGACGTTTTCCCCTGGATGGGCATGGATCCCCCCCCCCGCGTGACCCTAATAGAGGATAAAGTGGAAGATAATGGATGGATGGATGGATTGCTGAGACTGAAACAAAGAGCAGATGCTTCATTGGTATTAAAGCTGAGCGGTGATGATTTAATGACCTTTAATGACCAACCCTTCACACACTGGACATTTTTATTTCAGCTCCTTTCCTCCGTCAGACGATACAGATCAATGTGCACAAAAACTACCAGACATAAAAACAGCTGATAAAAATCCCCAAAATCTGTACAACCCCCCACCCCCCCCCCCTCAAATTTTTTTTTTATCATTGCCCTTGTTGCACTTTATTGATTTGCACTACTCTGCACACTGCACATTATTAAAATATATACACACTGTACTTTAAATTCATTCATCTTCCACTTTATCCTCTATTAGGGTTGCGGGGGGGGGGGGGGGGGGGGGGTTCCCTATGCCATGGGCGCTGGGCAGATACACCCAGGACAGACCACCAATCCATCGCTGGGCACACACTCACTCAGACAGACACACACACTCTATATGGGGCAGTTTGGAGAACTTAATTGACCTTGATCCATGTTTTTGGACTGTGGGAGGAAAGCGGAGAACCCGGAGGAAACCCACGCGGACACGGGGAGAACATGGAAACTCCACCCAGATGGGTATTCGAACCGGGAATCCCTAGCGCTGAGAGGAGAACATGCTAAACCACTAAGCCACCGTGCCGGCCTGTACTTTAAATTGTAAACTGTGATGTTTCTGACGTTATTCGTTTTGTGTGTTGGCCGTATAAACCTGATCCTGAGTTTAAGATCGTAAAATGGAGGAGATGCTGTCTGTCTTCCTAATGTGTGTGTGTGTGTGTGTGTGTGTGTGTGTGTGTGTGTGAATGTCCAGCTATCTTCCTCTATCTCACCTACCTGTCTGTCTCTAATGGTGTGTGTGTGTGTGTGTGTGTGTGTGTGTGTGAATGTCCAGCTGTCTTCCTCTCTCTCACCTACCTGTCTGTCTCTAATGGTGTGTGTGTGTGTGTGTGTGTGAATGTCCAGCTGTCTTCCTCTCTCTCACCTACCTGTCTGTCTCTAATGGTGTGTGTGTGTGTGTGTGTGTGTGTGTGTGTGAATGTCCAGCTGTCTTCCTCTCTCTCACCTACCTGTCTGTCTCTAATGGTGTGTGTGTGTGTGTGTGAATGTCCAGCAGTCTTCCTCTCTCTCACCTACCAGAATCAGAATCAGAATATCTTTATTGTCATTATACCAGGTATAACGAAATTAAGGTGCCATACTTTCGGTGTCACGTACTAAAATGTACATAAATAAAGAGATTTAAAAGATAGCACTATAATTTACAATTTACAAAAATTTTGAAAGAAAATTTTTTTTATTTACAAGTGTATAAAACTGTACAAATTTACCTGTCTGTCTCTAATGTGAGTGCATGTCAAATCCTCCCGTTTGCCTCTTTAGCTTTAACTAATGTTCAGGACGCAGCATGAAAACGAATCAGACTTTTTGAAAATAAAAGTATTTATTTATTTAAAAGCAGGGCGCCTTTACTTTCGCATGGGTCCAGCTCGGGTCGGGGTTCCGTCTGCGCCTTGGATCAGAGGTGACGCGATGCTGAAGTGTTTGTCTGGAATTTGATTTAATTCTTTGTTACCCGTGATGGACGGCGATGATTCCAGATCTTTGTTCATATCAGTTACATCAAACACTCACAGGGGATGCAGGTTTTAAGAAAAGGAATGTGATATGTTGACATAAGTTCTGGTAAGGGGATACGTCATCCATGTGCTTATATAGAGGGAGACACACACACACACACACACACACACACACACACAGGGCATTTGATGAGGAGATAAGAGTCAGGCCTGAGGGTATAGATTTCAAGCAGGTGCAATCACACACCACAGCTTCTTTTAAGGACAAGACAGGACATGGCAGGGGACAAGTGTGTGTGTGTGTGTGTGTGTGTGTGTGTGTGTGCATTTGGGTGTGTTTGTAATCTGTGCTGATGCTAGATGCTGAAGGCAAACATTCTCCAACGACGAGTTTGTGTTCTGATTGTTGCTTATTTTAAATGGGTCATGTGTCCGGCCGATTCTCGTGTCTTCAATCAAAACCTAGTTTTAAAGAAGTGTGTCATCCGCTGAAGTGTGTGTGCGTTTTTTTTTTTTTTTTTTTTTTTCTTTTTTTTTTTCCGTGAATAAGAGGTTTGTACAGGCGTCTTGTTCTTTACGGGGTCAGTCATGTGAACTATCGCCTGATGAAAACAGAACAGGCCTCATCCGCACAACAAAAAGTGTCTTTCTTTTATCCGTGTTCAACGATTTCCCAAAAAAAAAAAAAGAAAAAAAAAAAAATCACAAAGCTCTCGAAAAGAACTTCTAAAATGTAGTTCCACACAGATGAACACTGGGGCTTTCTTATCCAGCGCTGTTTGTTTGATAACAGGCCTTCGATGAAACCCGGGTGGAACGGTGTACTTAATCATCGTAATCAGGTGAACATACCAAAGATACTTTTTGGCTGCAGACACATTTTAAAATGAATCCTTCAGCAAAAAAAAACAAAAAACGCAGGATCGTTCCGGTGCAGGATGAAAATATAGACGCACTTTAATTCCAGCCTCACTTTAATCTTAATTCTCTGAAATTCGTCGTGAACTTTTGCGTGACGCTGTGCAATCTGAAGTAACGATGGCGAACTTCGATATTTTTCAATATTGTAGAATAATATCAAAAGCGTCGTTTATATTTACAGAGGAAATACTGATGTTAGTTTGTAGTTTTGAAGCGGTGGCGGATTTGTTGACGCTTAAAAATAAATATCCGGCGAAATCTTCATTATTTTTACTGTACACTTTTTTTAAACCAATAAAACCCGCGAAGCAGTTCGACGTGAACGTGCATCGCTCTCAATACGGGGCAGGAATGCAGGGGAACAACAGATGGAAGGAGCTTCAGGCTTCTGCAAGTCATGACAGGAGCACAAAAGTGCACCTTGCACATCTCGCATGCCGAGCGACACCTCGGGGCCCGAATACCTCAGAGTGAGAGCCTCCCAAAAAAGTAGTGCGAGAGCAGGTGATCTTTCCTTTCTCTCTCTCTCTCTCTCTCTCTCTCTCTCTCTTTCACAGTCCTGTTTACATTTAAAGACGAACATAATGTGTTATTTTTAAAAGTACACCCCTCTGAACATACTCAACACTCCTTTTTAATTAAGTGAGCTTTATTTATAGAGCACCTTTCACAGATAAAGAATCACAATAGTGCAGAGAATAAATATATAAAAAGAATATAACAATGAGTGATAAACACTGAATGAGTATATACACACACACACACACACACACAAACCTATAAACATACACACTTATGGGTTTTTATTACAGGATGTATTAACTGTATAATATTTAGGCGATGTACTATTATATAAACTTTTTCTCCAGCTCTTTCCCCTCTCTCTCTCTCTCTCTCTCTCTCTCTCTCTCTCTCTCCCTCCCACCATGGCTTGCTCACCCCAACCCCCCCATCCCTCGCGCCCTCTCTTATTTAGCAGGTGCACCACACACAGAGTGAACACACCCTAAACTTCAGAAACCATGAGAAAAACAACCATCACGCACCCCCACCTGCTCGCGCCCATCCCTGCTCCCTCTCTCACCTAAATCCCCTTTATCCTCATTAACCCCGCTAATTACCACCCTACTCCTTTTCAGCTATTCTTCTCTCTGCGGGGCTGCACCGAAGGTTCTGGAGAAACGCTCTGGGCGACGCCGCTTCAGAAAGTTGCGTTCCACCGCCGTGGCTTTAGTTCTGATCCCGCCGGTGTTTTGGCAGCAGAGCGCCTTGTCGTGACGCAGGCCGTAATGGGTCCGCTCTGAGACCGGGCCGGGTGGCCGCCCATCACGGGGCAGCACATCCGTAACGCACGCGGTGAAGGAAAAAAACATCAAACCATTAAAACGTCAGGCCGAGCCGCCGGCCTCAGAACGAAAGCGACGGATGAGTAACGTTCCTTTTCGTTTTGTGTCAGCGCTATCGTTTTCCAACATGTTCATCCCGGTCATGGGAGGCACCGAGGCCTATCCCATTCTCACAGGGCAAAAGGTGGGGCAGCATCCTGGATAGGAACCCGTCCATTGCAGGGTAGACACGCATTAATTACATACTTATGGAAGTATGTCTTCTTCCCTCACTGATGGAACTCTTATGATCTTATGGGTCTTACAGTGAGCTCCAAAGTTCCTTTAAAAGTCCTCGGATTCCATGATGATCCACTGAACATGTTGGAACCTCCACTGGTTTTTGACTGAAGGAACCATGTTCTTCTCTCTGAAGGGGTTCTGCTGGTTCTCCTACCATCGTACCAGCACTGGTTGGCTTAGTGAACTATGGTGGTGTAGTAACTTGTTGAGCAGTGTTACCAATGTGGGCCCTTGAACAAGGCCCTTATGTCTTATTGCTGGTGTTCTATGTCTGTGACACTGACGCTGTGCTCTGGTACCAAACTGATGGTTGGGTTACTTCATTTGGTTTAGTGTCTACAGAACCTTGTATGATGTGCATTGTATGTGTTTGCGAGTTGATTGACGTTCTTCATCCACAATTAAAATGATCTTCTGTTACAAAACCCCATCCAAGTGTCTACTCCATCCAGAACCAGGAACCTCCACAGGTTTTTGACGTAAGGAACCATGTTCTTCTCTCTGAAGGCCTTTGGGGTTCTGCTGGGTCTCCTACCAGCGTACCAGCACTGGTTGGCTTAGTGAACTATGGTGGTGTAGTAACTTGTTGGGCAATGTCACCAATGTGGGCCCCTGAACAAGGCCCTTATGTCTTATTGCTGGTATTGTATGATGGCGACACTGACGCTGTGCTCTGGTACCAACCTGATGGTTGGGTTACTTCAGTTGGTTTAGATGAAAGTGTCTAGAGAACCTTGTATGATGTGCACTGTATGTGTTTGCGAGTTGATTGACGTTCTTCATCCACAATTAAAATGTTTCTACTCCATCCAGAACATTGAGGTTTACTGCAGTAAACATCTGAATGATGTCATACATACTTTGGACTCTGAGGGTCATTGAGATCTTCTCTGTGGAGATGGACTCGGATCCTTCCATGATTTTGGTTCTGAATCTTGGCAGACGCCCCGTTCTTCTCGTTTTCTGTTCGTGGAACCCAGACACAAAGGCTGAGCCGACCTCATTAAGGGGGTATGGGCTTCCCTGGCTTGGGCAGCGGAGTCAGCGGACGGCTGAGTGATTTATGAGTCTTAAAGGTGCCTCATGCGTTTCAACAGCATCGAACCTGCAACTTTCCACCCCATCACCAGACTCCCGGCTTAGTCATGCCTCCTTCGTTTGCGAGTCTGACGGCAGCTTTACCGTAAATCTGTCTCCTGACTAACGCGGAGGTAGCCCTACGTCGATCAAATGAAACCTTGGCCGTTGACATTTGGGATAAATCTGGGTCGTTTATACGTTCTGAGATCATTTCGTACGAACCTCTCACTCACTCACTCACTCACTCTTTCCCCCGTCTCGCTCGCCCTGTGAGTCAAAGCCCCCCGAATGGTGAAACACAAACCCATAATCAACACATGGAACAAAAGCCACAAGTATCAGGCTCGTTCTTCCAGCGTTAGCCCCCCCCCCCCCTCGCTGTGTCTTCCTCTGCTTGGTGTGTTTCATCATCCCTCTCTTCGGTTCCAAACAGCTTGAGGACATCATGCACGATCTATTAGCTCATCGAGGAGCCCAGACAGACTTCTGCAGCACGGCGAGCTGCAAATGGACGACGTGCTCGCTTAGAAAATGGGCTTTAAAACCAAAAAAAAAAAAAAAAAAAAAAAAAAAAAAAAAAAAAGTGAGTGCATTAAGTGGTGCGAAGCTGCTGTTTGTTCAGCAACACGTTCTGTGTGTAGGGTAAGACCGGAGGAATCGGTGAGTAAACGGGATGGAATTTAGAGAAAGTACGCGGTGGGGAAAGCGGACGTTTGCGATGTTTCATGGTGGGAAATTAAACAGATTGCTGGCGTGCGAAAAAAAAAAAAAAAAAAAAAAAAAAAAAAAAAAAAAAGCAGAGGCTCGGTACGATCACTGCAATGGGATTTAGACGCGTCTTAAAGGGTCTTGTCCTACAGATTAATGTGGAAGACATCACGTCTTTTATTAATGTTCCCTAAAAAAAAAAGTGCTGGGACACTTACATGAGCTTACATGACACTTTTACAACATCCCATAATAAGTTGCTTTCACCATGCAGCTACAGTTTTCATTTCTTCTGGAAAAATCTTTCTACAAGATTTTAGTGTGTGGGTGTTGGGGGGGGAGGGGGGAGGGTGTGTGACGGTGGCTTAGTGGTTAGCATGTTCTCCTCTCAGTGCTGGGGATTCCGTCAACTATCGTCGAGCACATACACACACAAACGTGCTCTATATGGGGCAATTTAGAGCATTCAGTTCACCTTGACTTAGTGGTTGGCATGTTCTCCTCTCAGCGCTAGGGATTACCGGTTCGAATCCCCATCTGGATGAAGTTTGTACGTTCTCCCCGTGTCTGTGTAGGTTTCCTCCGGGTTCTCCGGTTTCCTCCCACAGTCCAAAAACATGGATCAAGGTCAATTGAGTTCTCCAAATTGCCCCATATAGAGTGTGTCTGTGTGAGTGAGTGTGTGCCCAGTGATAGATTGCCCCCCTGACCTGGGTGTATCTGCCCAGCGCCTGAAACGTTCTCCCCTGGATGGGCATGGGGAACCGCGACCCTAATAGAGGATAAAGCGGAAGATAATGGATAGATGAATTCACCTTGAATTGAGAAACCCGAGGAAACCCACATTCCCGGTTCGAATCCTTATCTGGGTGGAGTTTCCATGTCCTCCCCGTGTCCGCGTGGGTTTCCTCCGGGTTCTCCGGTTTCCTCCCACAGTCCAAAAACATGGATCAAGTCAATTGAGTTCTCCAAATTACCCCATATAGAGTGTGTCTGTGTGAGTGAGTGTGTGCTCAGAGATAGATTGGCGTCCTGTCCTGTCCTGGGTGTATCTGCCCAGTGCCTGAAACGTTCTCCCCTGGATGGGCATGGGGAACCCCCCCCCCCCCCCGCGACCCTAATAGAGGATAAAGCAGAAGATAATGGATGGATGAATAATTTGGGAACTAAAGGAAATAATGGTGGTAATCAACTGGTACTAGATCCTTATTCACTTAAAGAGTCTCTGTCCCAATTCTTTTTAAACATGACGCAGGCATCAATACCGTAGGACGTGGATCTCAGTGGTTATGGCGTTGGGTTATCAATCTGAAGGTTGGCGGTTCAAATCCCAGGTCCACTGAAGTTACCAGTGTGGGTTCTTGAGCAAGACCCTTAACCCTCATTGCTCCAGGGATGTTGTGATGAACTCTGTGCTCACCTTGTAAGTCGCTTTGGATAAAAGCGTCCAATAAATGACCCAATGTAACGTAAATGTAAATGTAATTTCTAAAATAGTTCATATTTAACTAAGAAAATTTATTAATTCATTCATTATCTTCCGCTTTATCCTATATTAGGGTCGCGGGGGGGGGAGGGGGGGTTCCCCATGCCCATCTAGGGGAGAACGTTTCGGGCGCTGGGCAGATACACCCAGGACAGGACGCCAATCTATCGCTGGGCACACACTCACACACTCTATATGGGGCAATTTGGAGAACTCAATTGACCTTCATCCATGTTTTTGGACTGTGGGAGGAAACGGGAGATCCCGGAGGAAACCCACGCGGACACGGGGAGAACGTGGAAACTCCACCCAGATGGGGATTCGAACCGGGAATCCCCAGCGCTGAGAGGAGAACATGCCAAACCACTAAGCCACCGTGCCGCCACGAAGCAAATTAAGCTTCTTAAATCATTTCTTCGCCCTCGGTTCCGTCGTCGTCGTGTTTTCTGGAAAATCCCCCACCTTCTCTGGATGGGGAGCAGTCCGGGTCTCGGTAACTTATACAGAAACAGCTCCTGGCTCAGTCCAGATTGCTTTCAGTGACTCAGCTCTTCATTCCTCGACTCAAAACAAAAGATGAAACGCGTCCGCGCTCGAACATGCCCCGCGAAAGCCTGCTAACTCTTTATCTATAGTTACATGCCACCCGTAACCACGGTTCTAAAACCAGATCCTCCTCAGATATCGAATTGTATATGTGCTCGACAAAAATCCTGCCCGAACCCTCAGACTGTCGGAGCGTCGAGATGGAGCGGCCTTTTCCTTTTAATGTATGTGATGGGTCATAAGTTTGTGAACGTCTCAGGAATGTCTGCAAGAACACGTTATGAAACATCATCACATGAGAACAGATAATTAAATTTAATGAAAATAAATAAGATATAAAGATTATACTGTCTTTGGGTGACATGTTCGTAAATGAACACACATGCTCATTATATATATTTGGAGGGGGCGGCACGGTGTTGTAGTGGTTTGCATGTTCTCCTCTCTGCGCTGGGGATCCACGGTCCAATCCCAATCTGGGCGGAGTTTCCATCTTCTCCCCGTGTCCGCGTGGGGTTCCTCCGGGTTCTCCGGTTTCCTCCCACAGTCCAGAAACATGGATTCAAGTTAAATTGAATGCTCTAAATTGCCCCATATAGAGTGTGTCTGTGACCAGTGATAGATTGGTGCCCTGTCCTGGGTGTGTCTGCCCAGCACCTGAAATGTTCTCTCCTGGATGGGCATGGGGAACCCCCTCCCCCCCCCCGCCCCGCGCGACTCTAGTAGAGGATTAATAAATGAATGTGTGTGTGTGTGTGTGTGTGTGTGTGTGTGTGTGTGTGTATCCAGACAGTCAGTCCAGGATCTGATTTCTCTGTGGAGAGACTAATTGTTCGATAATAAACGACCAATCAATCAATCAAATACTTTATTTGTACAGCATGATTATAGTCTTTAAATATATATATATATATAATACATTTTATTTATATAGCACTTCTTAGGAACCTCAAAGACATTTTACAACGGTTAAAACAATCATTCATTCATTCATTATCTCCCGGTTTATCCTCTATTAGGGTCGCGGTGGGGTTCCCCATGCCCATCCAGGGGAGAACGTTTTGGGCGCTGGGCAGATAGACCCAGGACAGGGGGGCAATCCATTGCTGGATTGCCCCCCTGTCTCACTCACACAGACACACTCACTCACACAGACACACTCTATATGGGGCAATTTTTGGAGAATCCAACTGACCTTAATCCATGCTCTTGGACTGTGGGAGAAAACCAGAGAACCCGGAGGAAACCCACGCGGACACGGGGAGAACATGGAAACTCCACCCAGATTGGGATTCAAACCGGGAATCCCTAGTGCTGAGAGGAGAACATGCTAAACCACTAAGCCACCGTGCCGCCTATATATATATATTTTTTAATAGTGTATATACATAATATATATATAATTTATATAGGCGGCACAGTGGCTTTAGATGGGTTTAGCATGTTCTCCTCTCAGCGCTAGGGATTCCCGATTCGAATCCCCATCTGGGTGGAGTTTCCATGTTCTCCACGTGTCCGCGTGGGTTTCCTCCGGGTTCTCCGGTTTCCTCCCACAGTCCAAAAACATGGATCAAGTCAATGGAGTTCTCCAAATTGCCCCATATAGAGTGTGTCTGTGTGTGTGTGAGTGAGTGAGTGCCCAGCAAGCGATAGATTGGCGCCCTGTCCTGGGTGTATCTGCCCAGTGCCCGAAACGTTCTCCCCTGGATGGGCATGGGGAACCCCCCCCCCCCCCCCCCCCCCCCCCCGCGACCCTAATATATAGGATAAAGCGGGAGATAATGAATGAATGAATGAATAATTTATATAAAAATACGATCCGTCCTTTAATCATTGTTGTGGTCAATACGCAGAACCTGTCGCACTGACCATCAGCAGGTTGTTATTATATACGTAGGTCAGACGCATGAGAAATGTGTGTGTTCCATTCGCATCATGTGCACTCTCAAATTATACGCCTCCGATGTGAGCTCGTCCCGTGAGCCCACGTCTACCTCAGATCTGCACTCTGCGGCCATCACTCGTGACGGATGAAGACTCGGCCGAGCGGGACAGGCCGGCCCGGCGCTCCGTCTCCTTCCCCGCGTCGGCCGCGCAACTCCACCCAGATGCTTTTTATCAGAGCTTCAAAATGGCCCCTGTTTATATGTGGCTGACAAGCCGTTTCCTGTGTCCCAAGGTCTTGAGGCTGGGGTTCTGCGGAGGCAGAGAGGAAAAGAGCAAGCGAGCGAGCGAGAGATAATAGGTGGACTGAGGAGGCAAAGGCAAACCACCCCCCCCCCTCTCCCGAATTTTAAACTAGGTCAGCATAAACTCCCTGCGCTTCCTTTTTGGCCTTACAGACCAAAAATGGTGCGGCGCAAAGTGGAGTGTAAAGTGCAAGTCACAGGACGTAAATCCTCAGCGAGGACGAGACGCCGAGGCGGCGCCGTGCCAGAGGAGATCCATTGTGGAGGGAACGGCGTTGATTTCGAACATGCTGGCACGGCGCGCTCTCCGACTCGCGGACGGCTCGGTTTTTTTTGTTTTTTTTTTGGACGCAGCGTCCTCGCGCTGTTTCATTGCCCGCCGCTGATCCCACAGTCAGCGGAAAAACGCTTCTAATTTTAGGCTGCAACATTTTTGTCTTTTTTTCTCTCTCTCTCTCTCTCTCTCTCTCTCCCTCTCCTCAAACTCCCCGACGAGGAACGAGGACGAGAAACGAGCCTCGCTCTCAAAACACAGATCGCGGTTCCCGACTCCGAGGCGTTCGTGTTGTGGGGGCGAAAACACAGCACGTTATTATTAAAGTATTTGGTGTTGCGTTCCGTTTCTGAAACGATGTGTACGGGGATTTGAGAGGATCAGACCGCAATGCGCCGTCACATCGGGGCCTGAAAGTCACCCGAGACGAACTCTGACCTATCCCGGCTGTTTCTAAAGTGTTAAAGATTCATCCCCCGCCCTGATGATGCCGGCTCTGTGGGTCCTGATGGTCAGAGACCTGAGAGAAGTGGACTAACAGAAGAGAAACAACGATGCCAAGCACCCCCCTTCCTTTTAAAGTGTCCAGTGGTCATTCTGACTTAATCATGACCGATTGATCTCCAGCCCTGTCCTCATCAACACCCACCTCATCAACACCCACACCTGTGTTCATGAAGCAATCACTGAAACCATGTTAGCTGCTCCTTTTAAGGCAGGGCTGCAATCATTCATTCCTTCATTCATTATCTTCGGCTTTATCCTCTATTAGGGTCGTGGTGGGGGGTTCCCCATGCCCATCCAGGGGAGAACATTTCGGGCACTGGGCAGATACACCCAGGACAGGGCGCCAATCTATCACTGGGCACACACTCTCTCACACACACACACACTCTATATAGGGCAATTTGGAGAACTCAATTGACTTGATCCATGTTTTTTGGACTGTGGGAGGAAACCGGAGAACCCGGAGGAAACCCACGCGGACACGGGGAGGACATGGACACTCCACCCAGATTGGGATTCGAACCGGGAATCTCTAGTGCTGAGAGGAGAACGTGCTAAACCACTAAGCCACCGTGCTGCCCAGGCAGGGCTGCATTCATTCATTCATTCATTATCTCCCGCTTTATCCTCTATTAGGGTCGCGGTGGGGTTCCCCATGCCCATCCAGGGGAGAACGTCTCGGGCGCTGGGCAGATACCCCAGGACAGGGCGCCAATCTATCGCTGGACACACACTCACACACACACACACACACTCTATATGGGGCAATTTGGAGAACTCAATTGACTTGATCCATGGTTTTGGACTGTGGGAAAGTGGAGAACCCAAAGGAAACCCACGCAGACATGGGGAGAACATGGAAACCAGGAATCCCTAGTGCTGAGAGGAGAACGTGCTAAACCACTAAGCCACCGTGCCGCCGGCAGGGCTGCAATGAAGTTGAAATGTGTTTTGGGGGATAAAGTTTGTTTTCTAGGCAAATAATGACTTTGTTATTAATTGCTGTTAAGCTGATCACTCTTTATAACGTTCTGGAGTTCATGCAAATTGCCATTATGAAAAACTGAAGTAGTAGACTTTGTTAAAATTCATATTTATATCATTCTCAAAATCTTTTGTCCGTGACTGTAGAGAAACAGAATGTGATGATGGAGGTTCTGAAGGTTCTGTAATCATCTGAAGCTCTGCAGTGATGAACCGATCCCGAGGTTTCGTCCGATGATATTTAAGTCGACCGGGTTTTAAGCGTTAGCCTCGTTCGTGGAATTCCCAGTTGAAATAAAAGAGCGGGGATGGAGAAGTTTTTCTAAAGGTTGTGTAATGAAAGACCTCGGCGCAGCGGGGACGATGTTTGTTCTAGGAACCAGGCACCAGGATCAAACTGTAACGTGATGAGAATGTTCATCTAACATACTTTTTTTTTTTTTTTTTTTCGTCAGCGTAGGAGGAACCCTGTCTGTGGAACCGATTTAAATCTCTTTGAGAGGTGTGTGTGTGTGTGTGTGTGTGTGTGTGTGTGTGTGTGTGTGTGTGTGTGTGTGTGTTTTCAGTGACACGTGTTCCTTGACTAATGTGACATTCCAGCTCCATTAGTGACAGACACACAATACACACCATGACAGGTTCCCAGAAATGCTTCAGTGGTACAGGTGCTGCACATTATTTAAAATTTATGTATTATTATTATTATTATTTTTATTTATTTTTTTATTATTATTATTATTATTATTATTATGTAGAGTATGGTACAAAATGTTTTCATAACAGCAGCAGTATTATTAGCATTAATTGTACAACATAACAACAACAACAACAACATTGTCCATCATATTCCGCTTTATCCTATTCTAGGGTTGCGGGCGGGGGGGGGGGGGGGGTGCCCATCCAGGGGAGAACGTTTCGGGCGCTGGGCAGATACACCCAGGACAGGACACCAATCTATCGCTGTGCACACACTCACTCACACAGACACACTCTATATGGGGCAATTTGGAGAATTCAAATGACTTGATCCATGTCTTTGGACTGTGGGAAGAAACCAGAGAACCCGGAGGAAACCCACGTGGACACGGGAAGAACATGGAAACTCCACCCAGATGGGAATTCGAACCGGGAATCCCCAGCACTGAGAGGAGAACATGCTAAACCACTAAGCCACTGTGCCGCCCCTTTATTATTATTTTTATTATTATTGTTATTATTATTATTATTTACATTATGGTACATTGTTTTTAGGAGTCCAGTACAAAACGTTTACATAAGTGTTATGTGTATAATACAGTACAGTATAATTAGTGGTGTGTGCTCAGCACGCCCATCTTTGGGGATCCTGATCTGGGTGCAGTTTTCATGTTCTCCACGTGTCCGTGTGGGTTTCCTCCCACAATCCGAAAACATGGATTCAAGGTGAATCGGCTGTGCTAAATTGCCCCTATATAATGATAATGTGTGTGAGAGAGCACGCCAGCAATAGATTTAATAGATTTACCCCCCCCCCGTGCCCCCCAGAGTGCCCAAAATGTGGCAAACCCCCCCTCTTCACCCATGCGGGCCTTATATGGGATTAATTAAATATAGGTTAGTACAGTACATTAGGCTAAAGTGTAATAATTTATTATAAGGTGAATAACACAAGCTTAGTCTCAACTGTGATACATAACATTATTGAATGGTTGAATTATAGTACATTATTCATTATTATTATTATTATTATTATTATTATTATTATTATTGTTGTTATTATTATTAGGCAATGCATAGTGCATTATTATAGGACATAGTACACTACATTTTTTCCCCAGTACACTATATTTTAAGGTATAGTACATAATTATTAGGTATAGTGCAATAATTTATTGTATGGTCAACTATAGTGGTTACTTATTAAGTGACGTATAGTACCATACATTATTATTATTATTATTATTATTATTATTATTAGGTATACATGCTCTTATAGTATAGTGTGAAGTTTTAAACTCGTGATCATTTGAAACATTACGCTGGTTTTAACTCGGCGTGATCGATCTGTTTGCAGAAAGGCGTCCCGTTCGTTCTGCACTGTACTAAACAAATGTCCTTGCGTCATCCATCTGCCCACCCACATACATTCCTTCACCCCCCCCCCCCACCCCCCAGAACATGAACCCCAGACTGGAGGTACGACCCCCTCTTTATTTCCCTTCTCGGTTCGGTGCAGTGTGAGTGAGACGTGTGTGAGTGAGACGTGTGTGTGTGTGTGTGTGTGTGTGTGTGTGTGTGTGTGTGTGTGACTCAGCTCAGTCGACCGCATTAAACTAATAAACGAGCTGAATTCACTGCTCTGAAGCAGAGGACAGGTTTTATATGCACCTCCTCAGTGTGTGATTCTGTAGATATATAAAAAAAAAACAACAAAAAAAAGGCGTCAGCTCCCTTCACTTTTCCTTTTTTGGTTCCCAAGTTTGATTCTCAACAGCCATAATACTTTAGATTTGGTAGGTTCTCCCCATCTTGGTTGGTTTCCTTGCACAGTTTAGAGTCAGGTAAACGAAATGCCGAAATGCCCTACCTCTGATTTTGTGTGTGAGTGTGTGTGTGTGTGTGTGTGTGTGTGTGTGTGTGTGTGTGTGTGTGCGCCTGCCCTGCAGACTGCCGACACCCGAAATGTAATTAAAAAAATAGCTTCTATAATTTAATTTCTAAATCTAAAGACGGTCTCTAGGTTCAGTGAACAGGGTCATGCTTTTAATGTGAGGTTTGCATGTTCTCCCATTGTCTCACTGGGTTGCAAAGTTTTTTTTCTCATGCAATCCAAAAATTTTGGCCGCTTGCTTGTTTTCTTTCTTTTTTTTTTTTTTTTTTAACAGCAGTATTAAGTCTTCTTAAAAACACATGGTCCCGTTGTTCTAGATTACTCAGGGATATATATATATATATAAAAAAAAAACCTGGGTCTATAAAAAAATACTATAGAAAATAACAAAAAGTGTAGTTTCATTCCACTTTTAGTACTTGTAGGTCACTTTGGCCCGGACAGGATGTCAGGGTTAAGAGTAAGTGCAACTGTGTGTGTGTGTGTGTGTGTGTGTGCGCGCGTTGGGGGTGGAATAAACGATTACACACAAAATCCGAGCTTGCCTCAGAAGCAGAGAAGGAAGTGCATCGTTACTCCGGCAAGACTGGCTGGCGTCAGTGTGCAGGTCACCAGGGCATTGTAGATCCAACATGTGGTTTTTGGGGGGAAAAGGAGGTGGCGAGGGAAGGGGGTATGGGATGAAGCGAGCGAGCGAGCGAGCGAGAGTGAGTGAGTGAGAGGGAGGGATGGAGGCCGTCCTAAAGCAGGAAAGCCCCTGGACTTCAGGCCAGGACTGGGGCTCGGCCTGCTGGGGCTTCCCATATTTAACTGATTCCAGTGCAGAGGAAGCACTCAAGGCTGGATGCACCGGTTAGCGTGGTGCTGGCTAGCGTCGTGTTTTCCTATGGCCGCCTTCACTCACCCGGCGGTGCAGCTAGAGAGAGGGCGCCTACGGCAAGGCGCTCCATCAGAGGTCTCTCTGTAGAATCTGTGAGGTTTTAAGCCGACGGCTGATTTTCATTTGGTGATGTTCTGCATTTCGGGAATCGTTTTTTTTTTTTTTTTTTTTTTTTTTGTCGCTGGTCCTAAGCGGCTCGGTCCTCGAAATATTTACGACGGTTTCTAATTGGTTTCAGAGGATTTTAAGCCGATTTAAACGGCCCGTTGTCAGCAAGTTGTTTCTTTTATTAGCCCTCTCAAAAATCCATCACTGTTGCAACAGTTACATCTGGAATCCAAATGCTTCATTTATTCACGCAGCTCTTCTCTGAAAGGGGCATGTTTGTAAGATTTAGGCTTTTGGAAGAACCAACGTAAAATTATGTCAAGGCGAAAGTGGCAAGGAAAGCCTCCCTAATATTTGACCTCAAATTTGACCTTCGGCCATCGAAGGCTTGTGATGTCAAAATCGAATAACGGACAGGAACGCAGTGACCGTGATTAACATCAACTAAAAAATAAAGAAAGAACCAGTTAAGTACTCAGTCATGAGGGTTCTCTGCACTGTCTGAAATGAGGGTACAATTTAAACTCATGTACCTATTAACTAAAATTAAAACTGGACCGCAGAACTGTGTACTGTTGAAAAAGAGATCTAAAAGTAAATAAAATACCTTGGATGGTACACACAGAGGGACATGGGGACGTGTATTATCCTCTTAAAGGTAGAACCATTTACTTCTACATTAAAACAGAGAGAACATGCAAATTAATTACAGATCATGGTGGTTGTGATTGTAGAACTTCACAGTGCATCTGTATATAAATTGTCAGAGGTGCAAGTAATTTATTTATAGAGCATTTTTTTACAATAGTGCATCGTCACAGAGCAGCTTTACACTTTCATAAGCCTTAATACCGCCACAGAGCAAGCCGAAGCGACAGTGGCAAGAAAAAACTCCGTTATGTTGTTATTTTAAGGACCCAGGCTCAGTGGGGGACTCCTCCTCCTCGTGGATGAGGACAGATTGTGAGGTTATTGAGGGCGTCCTGCAGGATCGCCAGTCCAGTAGAAATCCAGGTTCCGTGAGGTACTCGCCGCAGTGCTGAAGACACGGCCGGGAAATTGGCAACACCTCAAAAGAACAAACAAGAAAAGCAGTCATGGCAAATTAAGCACAGTAATTCCTTACTAACCAGAGTTTGGCGCATGACGCAGCACCTATGGGTCAGTGAGGGTTAAGACCCCCCACACTTTGGACAGTCTTTGGGGACTAGAGGTTCGAAGGTCCCCACATGGTGTCCTGACCTCAACCACATCAGACCCATTTTGAATGAACTCGGCCATCGAAGGCTTGTGATCTCATAATCAAATAACTGACAGAACGCAGTGACCGTGATTAACATCAATTAAAAAAAAGAAAGAACCAGTTAAGAACTCAGTCATGAGGGTTCTCTGCACTGTCTGAAATGAGGGTACAATTTAAACTCATGTACCTCCATCCGTCCATTCATTATCTCCCGCTTTATCCTGTACAAGGGTCGCGGGGGGGTTCCCCATGCCCATTCAGGGGAGAACGTTTTGGGCGCTGGGCAGATACACCCAGAACAGGGCTCCAATCTATCACTGGGCACACACTCACTCACACAAACACACTCTATATGGGGCAATATAGAGAACTCAATTGACCTTGATCCATGTTTTTGGACTGTGGGAGGAAACCGGAGAACCAGGAGGAAACCCACACAGACACGGGAAGAACATGGAAACTCCACCCAGATTGGGATTCGAACTGGGAATCCCTGGCACTGAGAGGAGAACATGCTAAACCACCAATGTACCTCCATCCATCCATTATCTTCCGCTTTATCCTTTATTAGGGTCGTGTGGGGGGGGTTCCCCATGCCCATCCAGGGGAGAACGTTTCGGGCGCTGGGCAGATAGACCCAGGACAGGACGCCAATCCATCGCTGGGCACACACTCACTCACACCCACACTCTATATGGGGCAATTTGGAGAACTCAATTGACCTTGATCCATGTTTTTGGACTGTGGGAGGAAACCGGAGAACCCGGAGGAAAACCCACTCAGATTGGGATTCGAACTGGGAATCCCCCGCACAGAGAGGAGAACATACTAAACCAATTAACCCAACCAATGTAGCTATTAACTAAAATTAAAACTGGACCTCAGACGCGACCTGAGCTGTACGTGAAGTGCGACTGATGGAATAAACAAACCTGATTAAACGCCCAGTTTATGGCCTATCCCGTCTGTGTTTGGTCCGGAGTAACATGATCAATAAAGGAAGCGGCCGGCGGCGCCCGGCGCTGTATGGATGGATGTAAAATGGAGAAACAGCTACATGTTTTTTTCTTTTTTCTTTTCTTTCTTTTTTTTTTGTTGCTGCTGCTCTGTCATTTTTACTGTTAGCTGCAGCGTGATATTAACGCCGGCTACGTCAGGGTTCAGGTAGGACGACAGGTGTGTGCAGGTGCTCCATTCATCTGTCGACACGTTTTTTCCGCCGCCGTGCACTCACACACACACACACACACACACACACACACACACACACACACACATATCCACATAAATACACACCGCAGCATGTGAGCAAGCTTTGCAACAAACGCTGTCATGCTTCCTTTCATCAGTCTTTACTCATCTCACTCGCTGAATGGACGTTTCTGTTTTAACCAAATAAAAAGAAAATAGTTTAATGAAAACCCAACGCAGTTGCAAACACAAAGGACGCAAATAAAGACGCTATGAATACAGTATCTTTAAAAAAAAAAAAAAAAAAAAAAAAAAAAGGCTGCGGCTTCGGAGCACAAAAGAAAACGCCTGTAAACGGAGCAGACCTAACTTCATCACTTTACCTGTTTTATTTTTATTTATTTATTTATATTTATTTTTTTTACTGAGATTCTGATAATGCTCTTAAGACGTATAATACGGATGGGATAGGATTCGTTTGGAAAGGTTTATAAATCCATTTTTTCTTTAAAATGAGCTTTTTTTTTTTTTTTTTTTTTTTTTGGATGGATTTCTTAGGGCGGCACGGTGGCTTAGTTGGTGGCGCTAGGGATTCCCGGTTCGAATCCCAATCTGGGTGGCGTTTCCATGTCCTCCCCGTGTCCGCAGGGGTTTCCTCCGGGTTCTCCGGTTTCCTCCCAGTCCAAAAACATGGATCAAGTCAATTGAGTTCTCCAAATTGCCCCATATAGAGTGTGTGTGAGCGAGTGAGTGTGTGTCCAGGGATAGATTGGCGTCCTGTCCTGGGTCTATCTGCCCAGCGCCTGAAACGTTCTCCCCTGGATGGGCACGGGGAACCCCCCCGCGACCCTAATAGAGGATAAAGCGGAAGATAAGGGATGGATTTTTTTAGGATAAGCATTTAAAGGTGCTCTGTGGAAGTTTAGCCAAATCATCTGAAGAGGTTCTGCACCGGTTTGTGGAAAATGCTTAAAAAAAAAAAAAAAAATTATTTTGTCCTATTATGGTTCTAGTTCCTAAAATCTGGTCTTCTTGGACCTTTAGGGCTGCTATCTGTTGGGACACCTACTATATTTACATTTGGTCATTCTGCAGACACTTCTATCCAAGGTGACTTTCAAATAGACCAACTTGGTTGGGGTCAGAACACAGGGTTGGTACAGCACCCCTGGAGCAATGAGGGTTAAGGGTCCTGCTCAAGGACCCACATTGGTAACTTCAGTGGACCTGGGATTTGAACCCACAACCTTTTGATTGTTGGACCCACAACCTAACCACTGAGCTACCACGCCCCCATTTTGACACCTACTATTTTTACATACCCCTTATTCAAAATGGTTTATTTCTTTGCAGCCAAAATAATATTCCACTATTTTGGGGTAAATATGTGGAAGGTTTGGCCCATTCATCCTCGGTGAGGTGGGGCCTGACACCGATGTTGGGTAAAAGTTCCCGAAGTTTTGTTTGTACCATAGACGTTGAACGGGGTTGAGATCAGGACTCACCCAAACATGTCCTATGGAGCATTGTGCACTGGGTTGAGGGCCTTCCCCAAACTCTTTCCACAAGGTCAGAGGCATAACACATGATGTTCAATGGTTTAGATCAGCGTCCCGACTCTCTTACCCTCATGAAGCTGAGACTTTAAAATACTTAACCATTAAATTAATTAAGACGGTGAATCGGTGTTTTTGGTGGAACCATGTCAACGTAGTGAACGTCAAAGGTTTCCACCATGAGGTGCTATCTAATGGCTTCCATGTGGAGCGTCTGAAATGCCGTAAGCATCCATGGAGCATGTTCGAGGTTTAATACTTTTAGGCTTTTTGCAAACGTCCAGCGTGTGACGAGCAGGATGCCGTTACCATGACGACCATTCGGCTTTAATAACAATCACCGTGCGTCCGGAACAGATTAGTGCACACCTTTATTTTATTGGAGTAAAAAAAAAAAATAATAAATTCTGTCCAGCAATATGAATTTTCAGATGCAATACAGACATGAAGTAATAAAGAACGATTCTTTGGTTGAAGCCTGGCAGCATTTTATCGCCGCTTTTTCTGCGTGGCAGGCGTGGAAAAGCTTTCCGGAGCCGGAGCGTCTGTCGACACGCCGCCTCCGCTCGCACAGCTGTCCCAATACATCGCTGCGAAGTGTGTGGATCATGGTGAGAGATGACCTCCCTCCCCTCCACCCCCTCACACCACACTCACCGGCAGCTGCATGCAAAAGGGCCGGACCAGCCGGCACCGCCGGGCATCTTGGGAATGAGCCGCGTGGCCCAACTGCCCAAAACCAACCCTTGTAAACCTTGGGAGTTGGTTTTTCTTTTAAAAAAAAAAACAAAAAACAAAAAACAAAAAAGAACACACATTTCGCAGCACTTGTGCAACACACAAAAGCCTAAAATCTGGATAAGACCCCCCCCTCCCCTCCCCTCCCCTCCCCTCCAACCTCCCAGCTGTAGAAACTAAGTAATCTCAGTTCTGGCACGTAAGAAGACGAACGTAAGGCACTTTTTCTTTTTTTTACTCAAATGTAAAAGTCCCGGGAGTTCTTGGCGCTGCCAGCTCGCTCCGGTTCGGTCAGTCAATGCGAAGCTGGTTATGGCTGTGACATTCCCCCTGAGGGCGGGCGGTGCACGCGAGTGTCTAGGCCGTCGGGCAGCAGCTGGAGACGGTGTGTTTGTGCAGGAGCGACATGCGGCTGAAGGTTCGAGAGCAGGTGCCGCACTGGTACTTTTTCACTTCGGAATGGGTCTGGAGGTGGGCCCGCAGGTTGGAGCGATCGGCGAAGGCGCGGTTGCAGTGAGGGCAGGAGAAGGGGCGCTCGCCTGCGGAGAGGGGGAGGCGTTACGTTGGTTAGCTGTACGTTTCCAAAAATTTCTTTTAGATATGCAAATTAGACGTGAAAGTTTTTGGGTAAATACTTTTAACTGTATTTCCCGTCCACTGTGTTAATAATAACACTACTCACCAGTATGCGTGCGAATGTGGCCCCTGAGTAGCCACGGTCTGGAGAAGGCCTTGCCGCAGGTGGTGCAAACGCAGGGGAGCGTGTGCGATCGGATGTGCATCTTGAGCGCCCCCAGACTGTTGTACTCTTTCGGGCAGTGCTTGCAGCGGAAGGCGGCCCGCGTGGCGGCGTTGTCGGCCAGGCCGCCGCTCTCGGCCATGTTTCCACTGGCGGCGGCGCTGCAGTGAGTAAGCTGGTGGCGCGACAGGGCGGCGCGGCTGCTGCAGGATATCCCACAGTGGGCGCACTGGAACCTGTCGGAAGGATCCGGGCTGGGCGGGTCAGACGTCCTGCCCTCGTCCTCCTCGCCTGAGCTGGACGGGGAGCTCAGGTCCAAAGGGGCGACGGACGACGGGATGATGGGCGACGACAGGGGGAAGGAAAGAGGAAGTGTGCTGGTGGTCCAAACCAGGGTGGATGAGAAGGTGGTCACCAGGGAGCCATCTTCTTTGGTCGGAAGTTCCGCCAGAGGGTAGCGCTCTGGCACGACGGCGGAAATGGGGCCTGGAGAGAGAGAGAGAGAGAGAGAGAGAGAGACAGAGAGAAAGCGAGAGAGTCAGGTGGCTGTTAATCCGGTTAAGTTGTTTTGATGCTCCAGTGTCAGGTTGCAGTCGAATGCTGGATTCGTCACAAAGAAAAGCCAGTTAGATTTGGTTATTGCATTAGTCCCGAAATGCCGAGGGGCTTTGGGATGATCCTCAGCTCCCCCCTGAATAAAACTACAACAACACAATTGTGCTCGCCGACGCTTCGGCACCGCTGGGGTTAAACCGACATAACGGGACACGGGCAGGACTCCGGGCTAATTTAATTACCTCCGATAATGCGAGTGGGTACATTTAGCTGGCCCACAAACTATGAGGCAATAAGGGGTCGGGTTTCCAACACTTATTGGTTCTAGATTCGGGGGGCTGTGATGGCAGCTGAGGGGGCAAAGTGGGGAAAAGGCTTTGAGGAGAAACAGCTGCATCTGCTGAAGTTCGCTGAGAACTGGATCAGGTTGAGCAATGCAAATTATAATCGCATGCAAATGCACCTGTGGCTTTTTGTTTAACGTTTGCCGTTAGTTTTTTGGGGGATGATTTAAAAAAAAAAAAAAAAAAAAATTTTAAAAAATTGGTTTATTAGCTGGGAGACGGAAATTCACCTCTTGATATCAAAACAAATTTTTACGATTAAGGATAGAGAAGTGGAGAAGCGTACACGCCCAAATCGAACACATCTGGATAGAAACGCAGAAAAAGGGCCGAGAACTTTCCGAAAACTTGGTAATTACCATTCTGACTCTCCAGCTCGCTGTAGTTCGGCTTCTTGCTGGTGAAGTACTTCTTGACCAGAAATGAACGCGGCATGTTGAAGTCTGGATCCCGTTATTCGCGTTGGCAGTACGAATCCCTACAGCAGTCAGGACCGACTGCCCCAACACCAGCTCTGGATTCCGACCAATCTCTTGACGGGATTTAGAACAACTTCCCTCGAGTTCCCCCAAAAAAAATCTGTGTGGAGAAAAGGTGGAGCAGCAGGGAGAAGGAAGAAGAAGAAGGAAAAAAAAAAAAAAAAAGTCGTGGAGAGACAAAGTCCTCTTGAAATATCCACAAGTTCTCTGGAATGTGTGATTAAAGTAGAGCCATTCAGCTCAGTGCAACTCCTTCATATAGCGGGACACGGGTGGAAAGGGGTGGGTCCGCAGGGGCTGGGCTGGAAAAGGGCTGGACCTTTTGGAGGAGAGGGGTGGGATTTTTTTGGATATGGGTTGGACCAGAGATTGGGATTGGGTTTGGAAGGGGTGGAAAATGATGTGGGGTGGAAAAGAAGTTTGGATGCTTTTGGTTTTGGGGAGGAAAGTTGGGGTGCAGAGTATTAAAACACTTTTAGAGCTGGTTTGGCCCGAGCAGCAGATGGAAACGGGTTTGCTGCTTAAAGAGAGAGATGTTTGGAGACGGGTACAATAGAAATAAAACACGGGGATTGTGAAAGACAGACCAAGATGTGACCAAGAAATTATGCAAGAGCCTGATAACGGCCTTCAGAGGGCTTATAGAGTTAGAACCACAGTTCTGTTGGAAAATCCAGCTAAACTAGACATCAAACCTCTAAACCAAATCTCTAAAACATTTAGGGAAATGAGTTCAACCTCCTCAACGCAACAATGTTTACAGAAGTCATTTGAAGTCATGCTGGGGGGGGGACAGGCTTTAGATGGAAATGGTTTGGATTGTTCATGTCTGAATCCACTGCTCGTGTTTGGGGTGGGATGGGGGGGGGGGGGGGGTGTCGGGGTTGGGGTGTTAACGTCACGTCGCCACTGCGTTTGTAAAACTGCCCCAGGGCAACATTCTCACAATGGAGCCCTGATTAACCCGAATCCTATTAATGAGAGATCATTAACGTGCTGACTGCGCATTCCGGCGGCCCGCCGCTTCCATTACACGCCGTCGGATTAAACAGCGGCATAAAATCCGATTACTCACCTGATGAAGTCAAACCCGGAGTCAGAAAGTCGCCTGAAATCGCAGTTCAGACTGTCCCCCCCGCTCCTAACGAGCAATCACAGGCTTTTGTCCTTGAGTCTACAGCGACCTCTGCTGGATGAGGGCGGCAGCGAGTTATAAATCCTGTCTCACCCTGCACCCGTTTTGCGTAAAAGGGCCACGTCTTGGTTTAATTGATGAAATCTTGCAAACTTAATTAATAAAATACAGTTAATATTTGAATATTAAAAAAAAAACTTAGTTTAATGATAAAATAATAAAGCAGATTTATCGGTTCTCCATTAATGTAACATCTATCTAAAATGTTCAATCTCATATGTAAGTTTAGAGCTTGACTGGATGAATGCCATCTATCTTTTATTAATTACCCAAGTAAAAATAAGTCACAGTCTGTGCTAAAAATAAAACATTCAATTCTTTTTAATACACAAACATGTGTTATTAAATATATCTATATGGACCATGGGCGGCACGGTGGCTTAGTGGTTAGCACGTTCGCCTCTCAGCGCTAGGGATTCCCAGTTCGAATCCCCATCTGGGTGGAGTTTCCATGTTCTCCCCGTGTCTGCATGGTTTCCTCCGGGTTCTCCGGTTTCCTCCAAAAAAAAACATGGATCAAGTCATTCATTCTCAAAATTGCCCCATATGGAGTGTGTCTGTGTGAGTAATGCCCACGATGGATTGGCGCCATGTCCTGGGTCTATCTGCCCAGCACCCGAGATGTTCTCCCCTGGATGGGCATGGGGAACCCCACCGCGACCCTAATAGAGGATAAAGTGGGAGATAATGAATGAATATATGGACCATACTTTTTTATTTACAGATCTGATCTGCTGAATACGGGTGTGTTATTCAGACCCATTGCTAAGTGCATTTTTTGATATTGTGGAAACCTTGGGGAAGACCTTCTTCCATTACAGCATGGAAATAAATTAAATCTGTTAAAGTCGCAAAGGAAAAAGCCAACTTATTCTGAAATGCCAAAAAAAAAAAGTCGTCCCAATACCTTTGTCTGTTATTTGTGATGTTTGTGACTAAGACGTACAGAGAATGTGTTCGATAAACCCCCGGCGAGCTGTCCCTTTTGGACCCTTGTGCAAGACCCTTAATCCTTCAGACGGTGTCATCAGCACTTTAGTGAGTCGCTCTGGATAAGGATTCAAATTGAAAGCTGTAAACGTACACGTTGGGTTAAAAAAAAAAAAAAAAAGAACATAAAATCATAAATCTGTAAGCTGTTGGTTGAAGTTTAATTTTCCATTCAATAATACCATTTAATTTTCCATCAGCTCTAACGTTCATGTTCTGTTTTTAGAAATAGGGGCCTGTCATTTTTTTAGCATACAGACCACCGTGACCAATAAATTAAGCGTGTCATGTGTGCTAATAATTCAGCACAATGCTCATTTCAGTTCCCCCGTATAGAGGCCGTCTTTACGAGTGCAGGACTGATAACCTCCCATGGTTTTTCCTCCCTGTTCTCTAACAAAGAAGCATTGCCTTCTATTCATGAGGGCTGCACCATTGAATTTGGCCGGTCCGCATGAAAAGCAGCGCTGTTCACACCATGGAAATCAAATGGATAAAAATTAACTGGACACTGTTGCCTTGTGACCCCAAAACGAGGCCGACTTCAGCTGTAAGCTCTCCCCGTCGATCTGAACTGAAGTGACATTGCAGACGTTCATCAGTTTAGATGCATAACAAATCAGACCACGTATAAGTAAATCTAATTATACAGGTGGCCTGCATTTCGGACAGACACCTTGCCATCCTTCTGTAAAGCCACATTCTGATGCACTAAAGGTGTTCAGTGTTATGTTAATTTGGCTCATCGAACACCAACGGCACACGGGGGGGGTGACACAATGGACGAAGACATTAACACCTGCTATAAGCTTTTTAAAATCAAACTATTCACTATTCGAACCCGAACCATCAGGCTGCTGAATGGCCGGAATGTTCTCCGGCTTTTACTGAATAACAAACAACCCCATGTGCCCCCGAGGAATTGGGTTTTAACAGAGCACTCCATAAAGACAAGTCAATAGCAGGTACATTTAGGAGCAAATACTGTATATTAATGAGTGTAAAGTACATACAAACACGAGATACTATCTCAGCATCCCGTAACGTCAGAGTGCTGTACTGTGCTGGATTCTGGAACCTTAGAACGTCGTTTTTAACATTTATCTTGTAACTAAGCTTGTGAATATTGGTAGCAGCATAGCAGTTAGCAACCATTGCTAGCGTTTTTTTTTTTGTTGTTGTTTTTTTTTAGCATATTTTTAAATACAAACGAATGATAATGCAGTAAAATTAGTCATTATTTCTTAGGTTTCTAGAATAAAAATACAAAAAGTATGATTGGTGATGTCACTGTACAATCAAGTATTGATTAATTAATTAAGGCTGGAATATAATGTATATAAATGTTAATTGTATTTTTTGTTTGTATTTTAGGTTTGTATTTTAAACCTTTATTATTATTATTATTATTATTATTATTATTATTATTATTATTCTGTGCACCTATGAGCTAAATCATGACCAGCGTTACACATTTTCTCATTTTCTCACAAAGACAGTGTTCTACGGTTACAATCAATACAACTAATAAAACCACAACCTGACACTACTTTAATTATTAAGCTATAATTTTTACAAATAAATTTTCTTTCTTTTTTTTTTTTTTTTTTTTTTTTTTTTTTTTTTTACATTTTGCTTCTGTGATAAACGACTGTTCAGTAAACGTACGTCCCAAACTACCAGCCCAAAAAAAACAAAAGCCCCCCTAATTAATCACCCCACAGGTTAAAGTCTCCAGTTTGTCCCGTTTGTCTCAAACAAACTCAAAATAGTTTCGGTCTGGAAACTTTGCAGGACATTCTATTATTAGAAACCTCGTTCTTGTCTTTAATGTTGTTCTGAAAGAGCTTAGAACTATGTTCTGGGTCATTGTCCTGCTGTGATATAAAAATAAATCAATAAACGATCGCAAAATTTTGCATTGCATTGCGACTGGTAGCAGTTTGTAATTTTAAGCCTTCATTTATTTTTAAGGCTGTTTAAAATCAAAGTGCTTATTTTTGGTAAACTTCTCCACGGCTCTGCAATCGGATAGCGTTCAGATAACGTAATGCACTTTGCAGTTTGTAGGGAATAGGGAGTAGGGTCCAGGGGTCAGACCAGGGGTCACACAGAGCGTTCCTGCAGACTCCACAGAGTCTGAACGGGGGGGTCAGTGGGAGCCAGGGTGCTGTAAAAGTCATTACAAATAACAGAGACGTATCAATTCAACGTGGAGGAAAAAACAACAACGGCTTGGAAATTCCTCACATTTTTGTCGGGAACCTGATTGTACATTTTTAACATCGCGTTACCGAATACAAATGTCCGTCCGTTACCGTGTCGCTCACTCATTCGTTTAAATACAATCGCCAGATATCGAAGTACGATGATGTTCTGAAAGATTCTGTAGGTGTAACGCGTCCCAGTTCTTCGGTCCATAGAGTGGGACGGTGTGATTTGACTCAGACGTTCTCTCAGCACTTTAATGAACCTTAATGAACTTTAATGAACCTTAATGAACCTTAATGAACTTTAATGAACCTGTGCACAGGTGACGTTTGAAACACAGGCAGCGTCTACTCCCGTATTGATTTACTATTTTATTTTCTAATGCAGAACGAGTGACACGCCGACATGGCGCTCGCACCATTGACCTGTTTTTAGGACTTTGAGACTTCCTCCTCTGAGGTAAGCTTTAGGATCATTTTAGAACGTCAGTCACATGACCTCATATTTACATCGAGGTTGTTGTTGTGCAGTTATTCATTCATTCATTATATCTATTAGGGTCGCGGTGGGGTTCCCCATGCCCATCCAGGGGAGAACGACTCGGGCGCTGGGCAGATAGACCCAGGACAGGACGCCAATCCATTGCTGGGCACACACACTCACTCACACAGACACACTCTATATGGGGCAATTTTGAGAATTCAATTGACTTGATCCATGCTTTTGGACTGTGGGAGGAAACCGGAGAACCCGGAGGAAACCCACGCGGACACGGGGAGAACATGGAAACTCCACCCAGATGGGGATTCGAATTTTAACTCAATGAATATTTTTGTATTTATCAAAAAAAAAAGAACAACAAACCATAAACTGATGTGACCCCCATAACCCAACCTTAGTCTGGTGTGGGTTACTGACGTCTAACAGATGTGCAACATCTATACAGAGAAACATCCATAACCTATTTGTTTACCACAGAACACGTTCTGCACACAGCGTTGCACAGCGATTTAAACACTGATTGTTATTTTAATTCCAGTGTCATCGAGTTGCTTCACCTTGTGAACCTGTGAACTGCTTTTACTCGGACAATTTCCACCTACAAACACAACGCACCTTACACTTTACTGCACAGCACCCACATACACTCTCACAGATACCCGCTTCCATTCCATATTTTATTCATTCATTCATTCTGCTTTATCCTCTATTAGGGTCGCGGGGGGGGGTCCCCATGCCCATCCAGGGGAGAAGGTTTCGGGCGCTGGGCAGATACACCCAGGACAGGGCGCCAATCTATGGCTGGGCACACACTCACTCACACAGACACACTCTATATGGGGCAATTTGGAGAACTCAATGGACTTGATCCATGTTTTTTGGACTGTGGGAGGAAACCGGAGAACCCGGAGGAAACCCACGCGGACACGGGGAGAACATGGAAACTCCACCCAGATGAGGATTCGAACCAGGAATCCCTAGAGCTGAGAGGAGAACGTGCCTAAACCACTAAGCCAGCCTTCTCATATTTTATATTTTTATTTTTTCATTCATTCATTATCTTTCGCTTTTTTATCCTCTATTAGGGTCGGGGGGGGAGGGTTCCCCATGCCCATCCAGGGGAGAACATTTCGGGCGCTGGACAGATACACCCAGGACAGGTTGCCGATCCATCGCTGATTTTACATTTTTATATTTAAAATTTATTAAAATTTTTTTGTATATTTTCTTTCTTATATTTGTAAATGTTGCTTTTTTTTTGCACAGTTGTGGGCACTTGCTCATAAGTTTTTTACTCACCAGCACCGCAGTACCAGGTCCTTCAGGCCTCTTACAAGTCCACCTATGAGGACGTATTTAAATGTCATTCTGCCTTATAAAGCCTGCACAAGTCGCTGCAGTCACCTCACAATCACGTCATCATTTAAAATAGTTCAAAATCTGAAACACAGCCAAAAGACACCGTCATGAACGTTTAGTGCATCAGCCATTTCTGTAATTCTTCTTCACTACGGTTCATTCCGCAGTCCTCACGCCTCGGCTCTTTATCTCTGTCTCACAGCTTGCTTTTGTCTCCAGCTGAGTGAACATGGCCCCATGCTGACCGTCCTGCTTTGAGCTGGCTCTTCTAATGACCAGCAGAACTTCAGCGTGCAAAGGTGACACGTCTGTCTTTTAATATATCAATAGTTAGAGTTTGGTTTCAGCACAAAAAATTAAATACACCAGATGTCTCTCTCTCTCTCTCTCTCTCTTCTCTCTCTCTCTGCCCCTCTCTCAATTTCAATTTTAATTTTAAAAGATTTATTTGCATGACAAATTATACATTTGTATTGCACAAAGCTGGTGTACCAAAAAAAAAAAAAAAATCACTAATTTACAAAATTACAAAAAATGTACATAATATACAAATACAATGAAATAGTATAATATTCATTCATTCATTATCTCCCGCTTTATCCTCTATTAGGCTTGCGGTGGGGTTCCCCATGCCCATCCAGGGGAGAACATTTCGGGCGCTGGGCAGATACACCCAGGACAGGGCGCCAATACATTGCTGGACACACACTCACTCACACAGACACACTCTATATGGGGCAATTTTGGAGAATTCAATTGACTTGATCCATGTTTTTGGACTGTGGGAGGAAACCGGAGAACCCGGAGGAAACCCACACGGACACGGGGAGAACATGGAAACTCCACCCAGATGGGGATTCGAACCGGGAATCCCTAGTGCTGAGAGGAGAACGTGCCAAACCACTAAGCCACTAAGCCCAGTATAATATACATTTATATTTATATATTTAAATAAAAGTAGAAGTCTGTCTCTCTCTCTCTCTCTCTCTCTCTCTCTCTCTCTCTCTCTCTCTCTATATATATATATATATATATGCTTGTCCATCTATGTGTGTGTGTGATTAAAAACAACAGCAGCCACAACTACTGTAATCCATCATAAATTGCAATAGTGAGGAATCTGTGCCTTGTCGGAGTTCAGAGCTTAGACGTCCTCCATCATCATTTTATTATCACTTTTATTCTTGCATCATTTTCGCAAACTTGTGTTGCTTTGTATATTTTTATAAATGCCACCTGACGCTTGTTCTCTCACCAGTTTGGAAAGATGATATTCTGAAAACGGTTATCAAAGTGCCCATTTTATGGCATTAAGAATATTTTTCTGTATGTCTGCACGTAAACATGACAAACGTACGTGTGACGTTCTTCAGAAACACTGAATGAATAGAACTGACTTTATGTAACTTATCTTTTTTTTAACATTACTATGAATTGTAATGACTCTGTCCTCGGAATTGTGAATAGACAATAGTGAATTTGTTCTGTGTGTTAATATCCTACTCTCATCACTCTGTGTTAAAAAACAGCCACAGGTCATGTTTTCTGTCCGGACAGGGTTTGACCCGATGACCCTGACGCCAAGACCACTGAAAAGCGTAAAATGTTCTGTTAAGAACAGATGTTTCCTTGTGTTGTTAAAAGAGGAGATGAGCTGTGCATCCACAAGGTCCAGCAAAAAAAAAAAAAAAAAAAAAAAATTTGCTTTTATTGTGTTTCATGTTCACCTTTGTAAAAAAAGAAGTGAGCAGGAAGCTAATAAGGTCCGTCCCATTTAGAAATCTGATATACGTACACATATACATCTGCCACAGCTGCACTATATCTCCTTTATGGACACACACACACACACACACACACACACACACACACTTAGATATGAAGAAAGTCATTACACATTACACTGACTACATCTTAAATGACTTCTGATTTTAGGATGGCCTTCAATTATCAAAAAAAATCTTTCTGCGACATGATGTCAGATTTTTGGAATTCATTAAAGAAAGAAAAGCATTTGTGGGTCAGACACCGATGTTGGCTGAGAGAACCTCACTCACAATCTCTGGGTTTTCAAGTTCCTTCACACCAAACATACCCCCCTTGAAAATCTTGAAATCTTGATGGAACAAATCTTGATGTAGGATGCGGTAGCTCAGTGGTCAGGGGCTATCATCTGAAGGTTGGGGGTTCAAATCCCAGGTCCACTGAAGTTACCAGTGTGGGTCCTTGAGCAAGACCCTTAACCCTCATTGCTCCAGGGATGTTGTGATGAACCAGCTTTTTCATTCATTATCTTCCACTTTATCCTCTATAAGGGTCGCGGGGGGGTTCCCCATGCCCATCCAGGGGAGAACTTTTCAGGCGCTGGGCAGATACACCCAGGACAGGACGCCAATCTATCGCTGAGCACACACTCACTCACACAGACACACTCTATATGGAGCAATTTGGAGAACTCAATTGACTCGATCCATGTTTTTGGACTGTGGGAGGAAACCAGAGAACCTGGAGGAAACCCACGTGGACATGGGAGAACATGGAAACTCCACCCAGATGGGGATTCGAACCTGGAATCCCTAGTGCTGAGAGGAGAACATGCTAAACCACTAAGCCACCGTGCCGCCCGGGGCGAGAACTCATTCATTCATTATCTCCCGCTTTATCCTCTATTAGGGTCGCGGGGGGTTCCCCATGCCCATCCAGGGGAGAACGTTTCAGGTGCTGTGCAGATACACCCAGGACAGGACGCCAATCTATCGCTGAGCACATACTCACACACACACACACACTCTATATGGGGCAATTTGGAGAACTCAATTGACTTGATCCATGTTTTTGGACTGTGGGAGGAAACCGGAGAACCCAGAGGAAACCCATGCGGACACGGGGAGGACATGGAAACTCCACCCAGATGGGGATTCGAACCGGGAATCCCTAGTGCTGAGAGGAGAACATGCCAACCACTAAGCCGCCCAGTTTGTAAGTCGCTTTGGATAAAAAGCGTCGGCTAAACGACCAAATGTAAATGTAAATGTAAATGTAAATGTAAATGTAAAGGTAAATGGGACAGAACTGGACCTTCCCCCGTCATTAGGTTGGGACACTTGTAAAGTCACTTGTCACCCTGTGATGTCATTTGTGGCAGCGTGCCGAGTTCTAGGTGGAATGTTTTGCAGATAATCATCACGATTTCCCTGCAGTTCCAATTACGTATAAACAAAGAGCCCGAAGAACACTCCCTCCGACTCGACTGCATGCATCTCGAACATCTGGGATGAATTAGTGTGTTCTGGGTCGTGCTTCACACTCAGATCCGGCTTAAGTGCAGCTTTGAGTTTATTTACGGTTTACACTCGCGTTTACACACTTCTGTTTTTCTAGCTTTTGAAATCCTGCAGTTTTTTTTTCCCTTCCAAAAAAAAAAAAAAAAACTATTAATGTAAGAGGACAACCAAACAAAGTGTGGAACCAATGTCTCGTAAATGACTCTAACGTGTGATGCCAGTCGGCGTGCCCATCGGTTTGGAATGTGGACCGTCAATGGGACTGGGACGGGGAGTGGTAGCTCAGTGGTCAGGGTGTTGGGTTATCAATCAGAAGGTTGGCGGTTCAAATCCCAGGTCCACTGAAGTTACCAATGTGGGTCCTTGAGCAAGACCCTTAACCCTCATTGGTCCAGGGATGTTGTGATGAACCCTGTGCTCACCTTGTAAGTCGTTTTGGATAAAAGCGTCCAATAAATGACCAAATGTAAATATAATGGGACTAATTCAATCAATACACGATGGACTCGTCAGGAAGCGGTCAATCACTCGCACCCACGAAATACACAAGAGCACTGTGAAGGACAATCACCATAAAGCAACAACAAAATTATAAACCTGCCGTCTGTTACGTTCGGCCTCCAAAAAACATATTACATTAAACTCCAGAGTGAAAATGGACTAAACCCTACAAATCTTTATAAATTAAACCTTTAATAATTAATATCTTTTTAGTGTAATTAGTATATTACTAGAATCTTGATATCTATATTTTCTTTTCATTAAATGCTTAAAGCGTGGTAAAGCATGGCTTAGTGGTTGGCATGTTCTCCTCTCGGTTCGAATCCCCATCTGGGTGGAGTTTGCACGTTCTCCCCGTGTCCGCGTGGGTTTCCTCCGGGTTCTCCGGTTCCCTCCCACAGTCCAAAAACATGGGTGAAGTCAATTGTATTCTCCAAATTGCCCCATATAGAGTGTGTCTGTGTGAGTGAGTGTGTGTTCAGTGATAGATTGGCGTCCTGTCCTGGGTGTATCTGCCCAGCGCCCGAAACGTTCTCCCCTGGATGGGCCCCCCGCGACCCTAATAGAGGATAAAGCGGAAGATAATGAATGAATTAATTAATTTTCTTCGTTAAGTATGAACCCCCCGTGACCTTTATATAGGATAAAGTGGAAGATAATGGATGGATGGCATAAAGCGTGTAATAATAATTAAAAAAAATAACCCAAATGATCCGGATATGTTAGTTTGAGTTTGATATGAGGCCTTTAATTATGAGCTTTTAATTTCTTTTGTATTTATTAAGGGACAGAGTGATGCAGCGATGTGTAGACGATGGCTCGGGTCTCAGGAAGGCATTTTTTTTCTTTTATTCATTTATTTTGCTTCATATTTCATACAATACTAATAACTATAATAACTATTTTAAAAAACAGCCACGTTGCTCATCAGTGTATTTTAAACTCAGTATTAATTGTATGCGTTTTTTTTTTTTTTTTTGGACTGAACCATTGATTTCCCCCCAGAATCCACGACGTGCGCTCAGTGGTGTTCTATGTTCTGATGAATGCCAGCCCTGTGAGACCGGGACACTGTCTCTCATCAATTTAAATTATGGGCCCATAAATGCCTGGCTGGTGTCTGGTCCAGAGCCAGCGTTTCAACTGAGAGATCTAACAAGGTGCTCCTGCTGTATTCTCAGGACCTGTCTGAATTCGGGTGAAAGTAAACAGAACGGAGCCGGCAAGCCCCGCAGACCTGCAAGAGAACATTAACACCGTGTCACATCTCCAGAAACAGCTTTTTTTATTTTTTTTTTTTGGGGGGGGGGGGTTTGCTTTAGAGGCTTTCAGAATGAAGTACGGATTTATCATCTTATTGCTTTTAGAAATTATATATATATATCCATCCATTATCTTCTGCTTTATCCTATATTAGGGTCGCGTGGGGGGGGGGGTTCCCCATGCCCATCCAGGGGAGAACGTTTCGGGCACTGGGCAGATACACCCAGGACAGGACGCCAATCTATCACTGGGCACACACTCACACACACACACACAAACACACTCTATATAGGGCAATGTGGAGAACTCAATTGACCTTGATCCATGTTTTTGGACTGTGGGAGGAAACCGGAGAACCTGGAGGAAACCTACGCGGGCACGGGGAGAACATGCAAACTCCACCCAGATTGGGATTCGAACCCCAGATTGGGGATGTTCTCCACCGTGTCCACGTGGGTTTCATCCGGGTTCTCTGGTTTCCTCCCACAGTCCAAAAAACATGGATCAAGTCAATTGAGGTCTCCAAATTGCCCCATATAGAGTGTGTTTGTGTCTGTGTGAGTGAGTGTGTGCCCAGCGATGGATTGGCGTCCTGTCCTGGGTGTATCTGCCCGGCACCCGAGATGTTCTCCCCTGGATGGTCATGGGGAACCCCCCCGCAACCCCAATAGAGGATAAAGCGGAAGATAATGGATGAATGAATGAATGAATATATATATATATATATATATATATATATATATATATATATATATATATATATATATACACATACACACACACGTATGTGAGCAGGGTGGTGGTGCGGTTCCGCCTCACAGAAGTTCTCAGCGGTTCCGCCTCACAGCAAGACGATACCGATTTACTGCCCAGTGCTGGACTTTGGCATTTCGAATCCCAGCGTCCTGCTGCTGAGTGAACAAAGCTTTAAAGGGTCTGAAGGCCCAGATCTGACCGGACCTTTGAGTTGTGTCCGCAGTACGTGTGGAGTGTGACGGGGGAGGTGTCTGACTCCCTCCAGCCCCCTCAGCAGGTGGAGATAAGATACTGTAGACGTGCCACTCACACGCTGACCCCCCTCTGGAATGTAAGCTCTACCATATGGCCAAGCACTCCCACTTTGCTCCGATCCAGCTCAAGAATTTCCCTTTAACGACGCGTGGGACCCCCGAAGACCGACCCCCCACCCCACCACCACCACCACCCCCCCCCACCACCACCACAGCCCCCAACCTGCATCAAAACACCACGGAGCAAACACAAACATACGAAAGTCCTGAGCTCAGGTGCCCTGCGGAGGCCGGAATCAGAATCAGAATATCTTTATTGTCATTATAGCAGGTATAACGAAATTAAGGTGCCATACTTTCCGGTGTCACATACATAAATTTAAACAGATAAAGATTTAAAAGAGTTTTAAAAGAGTACGCTATAATTTACAATTTACAAAAAATAAAAAATAAAAAATAAAAATAAAAAAAATTGGCGGCACGGTGGCTTAGTGGTTTAGCACGTTCGCCTCTCAGCACTAGGGATTCACGGTTCAAATCCCCATCTGGGTGGAGTCTCCATGTTCTCCCCGTGTCCGCGTGGGTTTCCTCCGGGTTCTCCGGTTTCCTCCCACAGTCCAAAAACATGGATCAAGTTAAGTGAATTCTCAAAATTGCCCCATGTAGAGTGTGTGTGTGTGAGTGAGTGTGTGCCCAGCGATGGATTGGCGCCCTGTCCTGGGTCTATCTGCCCAGCGCCCGAAACGTTCTCCTCTGGATGGGCATGGGGAACCCCACCACGACCCTAATAGAGGATAAAGCAGGAGATAATGAATGAATGAATGAAAAAAAAAAAATTGAAAGAAAGAAAGAATCTTATTTACAATAGTGTATAAGAATGTTTAACCTGAGTTTGAATTGTATTTATATATTGCACGTTTTTTATTTCTTTATTTTTATTGCACGTTCAATAGTGAATTATGACTGTAAAATTTTTTTACAAAGCACCATTTAGTGTTCGTACAGCGGTTGGGTAGAAGCTATTTCTGAGCCGGTTTGTTTTTGTTTTTATCGCTCTGTAACGTCGACCTGATGGTAGCAGCTCTAGGAGAACGTGACCGGGGTGAGAATTGTCTGTAATAATTTTGTGAGCTCTCTGCAGACAACGAGAACTGTGTAGATCCTCCAGGGTGGGTAGAGAGCATCCGATGATCTTCTCTGCAGACCTCACGATCCTCTGTAGTTCTTCATCGTCGGCATCAACGGCGAGGTTTGTGAAGCAGCTGCACTGAGAGGCAGCCACGAGGCAGCCATCGATCACGATTGTGGATCCTGATGAATGGCCGCGATCTTAAAACCATCAGAATGACGTTAAGGGATTAGTGCTGATTAACTGCCGCTGCCGGCGTCCGATCCAAAATACTCAATCCTCAGATCACAGAAGTAGATCTGCAGCCTGTGGTGCCGTCCTTTCTAGAGTTTCTGGAATAAAATCTGCGTCCAGGGCAGCTGTCGTGAGAACAACCGTCCTGGAGGATCTACAGCTCGCTCGCGTTGTCTGCAGAGAACTCACAAAATTATTACAGACAATTCTCGACCCTGGTTGGCACGTTCTCCTCTCAGCGCTAGGGATTCCCGGTTTGTATCCCCATCTGGGTGGAATTTCCATGTTCTCCACCGTGTCCACGTGGGTTTCCTCCGGGTTCTCCGGTTTCCTCCCACAGTCCAAAAACATGGATCAGGTCAATTAAATTCTCCAAATTGCCCCATATAGAGTGTGTGTGTGTGTCTGAGTGAGTGGGTGCCCAGCGATAGATTGGCGCCCTGTCCTGGGTGTATCTGCCCAGCGCCCGAGACGTTCTCCCCTGGATGGGCATGGGGAACCCCCCCCCCCCCCCCCCCCGCGACCCTAATAGAGGATAAAGCGGGAGATAATGGATGGATAAATTCTTGCCCCAGGCGGCACGGTGGCTTAGTGGTTTAGCATGTTCTCCTCTCAGCACTAGGGATTCCCGGTTCGAATCCCCATCTGGGTGGAGTCTCCATGTTCTCCCCGTGTCCGCGTGGGTTTCCTGCGGGTTCTCCGGTTTCCTCCCACAGTCCAAAAACATGGATCAAGTCAATTGAGTTCTCCAAATTGCCCCATATAGAGTGTGTCTGTGTGAGTGAGTGGGTGCCCAGTGATAGATTGGCGCCCTGTCCTGGGTGTATCTGCCCCACCCGAAACGTAATCCCCCGCCCGAAACGAACCCCCCCCCCCCCTCCCCCCCCCCCCCCCCCCCCCCCCCCCCCCCCGTGAGCCTAATAGAGGATAAAGCTGAAGATAATGAAAAATGATAGTGCTATCTTTTAAATCTCTTTGTTTGTGTAAATTTTAGTTTGTGACACCGAAAGTATGGCACCTTCATTTCGTTATACCAGGTGTAATGAGAATAAAGATATTCTGATTGATTCAGATTCTGAGTGAAGCTCTGAATCGACGCTCGCTGATGGTTTTCACGCCAAACCTTCACCTTTAACGCTGCTTTTGAGTTCAGCGCTGAATTCGATACATTCAGGAAGAACTGACGAGGTCAAGAAGGTCTGTCATAATGATTGCTTAACGCGGCTGGGGCTGCGGGGTGGGGGGGGAGTGATTGATAGGCCCTGATTAAAGAGCGGCGGGGGGGGGGGGGGTCATTTGCACCCCGGTGTCACGTGCATCTTGTGGGCGCTTCAGAAAGCAGAGGGTTCGAGGCTCACAGGTGCAATCACACAAGGTGCAAAAAACACAATTCAGAGGCGGCTAATGTTTAAAATGAAAATTTGAGTTTAAAAAAGAATTTTGGATCCAAAAAAAGGTCTGTACTCCCTCCTGTACTCCCTCCTGTTAACAGCAGGGGGCGAACGTGTGCTTTCTATGTCATCTAAAGACTGTTTCTCACACAGCTCTCAGGTCCCTGTTGTCCTGATTCTCACATTTTAAAAGGTCTATTGTCCTCCTCCTTAAAAACAGCATGTTAGACAGATTGAGGATGATGAATTGCCCCCCCCCCCACCCCTTTGATCTGTTGTGTGCATTATTATTTGTGTGCCAATCCATTGTTGGGCACACACTCACTCACACACACAGACACACGCAATTTTTGAGAATTCAATCGACTTGATCCATGTTTTTGGACTGTCGGAGGAAACCGGAAAACCCGGAGGAAACCCACGCAGACACGGGGAGAACATGGAGACTCCACCCAGATGGGGATTCGAACCGGGAATCCCTAGTGCTGAGAGGAGAACGTGCTAAACCACTAAGCCACCGTACTGCCATTAATTACATTTATTATTTCATTTATTCATTCATTATCTCCCGCTTTATCCTCTATTAGGGTTGCGGTGGGGGGGGTTCCCCATGCCCATCCAGGGAAGAACATCTCAGGCGCTGGGCAGACAGACCCAGGACAGGACGCCAATCCATCACTGGGCACACACTCACTCACACAAACACACTCTATATGGGGCAATTTTTGAGAATTCAATCGACTTGATCCATGTTTTTGGACTGTGGGAGGAAACCGGAGAACCCGGAGGAAACCCACACGGACACGGGGAGAACATGGAAACTCCACCCAGATGGGGATTCGAACCGGGAATCCCTTGCGCTGAGAGGCAAACGTGCTAAACCACTAAGCCACCGTGCCGCCATTAATTACATTTATTATTTATTTATTATAATTTACATTTAATTTATGAATCACATTTACAAATTAAAGAACATGCTATTGCATTTACATTACATTACATTTACGTTTGGTCATTCAGCAGACGCTTTTATCCAACGTGACTTACAAACGAGGTACCACAAGTCAGTCGTCATGAGAAAACCATCTGATCAATTTCAATCGCACGCAAATAATAATGCACACAACAGATCAAAGGGGTGGGGGGGGGGGGGCAATTCATCATCCTCAATCTGTCTAACACGATGTTTTTAAGGAGGTGGGAGGACAATAGAGCCTGTTAAAATGTGAGAATCAGGACAACAGGGACCTGTAGGACGGAACCCATGATCCTGAATTAAATAAGCATTCGGTATTAATGAATTAATCTTACTCTACGTCATGCTTGTATTTGTGCAGATTTGGTCTGAACTGAAGGAACCAGAAAGGTCATGTATCATGATGCCAGAGAACATACCAAACGACATGCACCAGGTATTACATTATTATTTTTTGTTTGGAACGCATGCATTTAGCGGCAAATCCACGGCGTCCCACGGCGGAGCTTCGAGTTAAAGTTTAATGATTAGAGATTGTCTGTCCAATTATCTGTCCAATTAGACTATATATCATTTAATATTAATATTAATAATCATATTCAAATTAATAACAATATTAATAATATTCACATTATACTTTATTATATATTATTATTTTAGGGCGGCACGGTGGCTTAGTGGTTCAGCATGTTCTCCTCTCAGCACTAGGGATTCCCGGTTCAAATCCCCATCGGGGTGGAGTTTGCATGTTCTCCCCGTGTCCGCGTGGGTTTCCTCCGGGTTCTCCGGTTTCCTCCCACAGTCCAAAAAAACATGGATCAAGTCAATTGAGTTCTCCAAATTGCCCCATATAGAGTGTGTCTGTATGAGTGAGTGTGTGCCCAGCGATGGACTGGCGCCCTGTCCTGGGTGTATCTGCCCAGCGCCCGAGACGTTCTTCCCTGGATGGGCATGGGGAACCCCCCCCCCCCCCCCCCCCCGCGACCCTAATAGAGGATAAAGCAGAAGATAATGGATGGATGGATATTCAGAGTTGTAACTTTTATAAACGTATTTTATATATAATTTCATTCATTCATCCATTACCTTCCACTTTATCCTCTATTAGGGTCGCGGGGGGGGGGGGTTCCCATGCCCATTCAGGGGAGAACGTTTTGGGCACCGAGTTAAAGTTTAATGATTAGAGATCGTCAGCGCCCGTCGGGGTTCGGGACTGTAAGTGCAGCGGGACGCAGTGTGTAAAGAGCTGATCGTCTCATTTCCTAATCAGCGTAAGTGTTTGTGAAGCCACATTGTGGCTGCCGGCAGTCCATTGTCCCGAGCCCAGCTTTTGTGTCCGGGCTCATGTGCCCATTGTGTTGGCTCGTGTTGGCTTTGCGCCGTAAAAAGGCCGTAAAGGTCGCGTCGCTGTGAATGCGGTTCGGCTCAGGTAACTTTCAACAAAGAGCTTTTATGGCCGTACACGGAACCCAAAGCCGTGGTTCCCACCGGTTTGTTTTATCAGCCACGGACGTCACAACAGTGGCCAATCAAGGTCAATTGAATTCTCCAAATTGCCCCCATATAGAGTGTGTGTGTGTGAGTGAGTGAGTGAGTGAGTGTGTGCCCAGTGATATATTGCCCCCCTGTCCTGGGTGTATCTGCCCAGCGCCCGAGACGTTCTCCCCTGGATGGGCATGGGGAACCCCCCCCCCCCCGCAACCCTAATAGAGGATAAAGCGGAAGATAATGGATGGATGGATGTTATGAGTTGTAACTTTTATAAACATTCATTCATTCATTATCTCCCGCTTTATCCTCTATTAGGGTTGCGGTGGGGTTCCCCATGCCCATCCAGAGGAGAACGTTTCGGGCGCTGGGCAGATACACCCAGGACAGGACGCCAATTTATCGCTGGGCACACACTCACTCACACAGACACACTCTATATGGGGCAATTTGGAGAATTCAATTGACTTGATCCATGTTTTTGTACTGTGGGAGAAAACCGGAGAACCCGGAGGAAACCCACGCAGACACGGGGAGGACATGGAAACTCCACCCAGATGGGGATTTGAACCGGGAATCCCTAGTGCTGAGAGGAGAACATGCTAAACCACTAAGCCACCGTGCCACCACTTTTATAAACTTATTTTATATATAATTACATTCATCCATTATCTTCCGCTTTATCCTCTATTAGGGTCGCGCGTGGGGGGGGGGGTGGTTCCCCATGGCCATCCAGGGGAGAACATTTCGGGCGCCGGGCAGATACACCCAGGACAGGGCGCCAATCTATCGCCTGGCACACACTCACTCACACACACACACACACATACACACACTATATGGGGCAATTTGGAAAATTCAATTGACTTGATCCATGTTTTTGGACTGTGGGAGAAAACCGGAGAACCCGGAGGAAACCCACACGGACACGGGGAGGACATGGAAACTCCACCCAGATGGGGCTTCGAACCGGGAATCCCTAGTGCTGAGAGGAGAAGAATTCTATTATTTTAACACAAATTGTGATTATTTTAGTTTAATTATCTCTGTTAGGTTATATCTTATATTTATTATATTTATATATAGGTTATATTTTATTATAGGTTATGCCTTATAGGTTCGGGTCTGTGGGACCATCAAACGTCTAGAACCATAACGTAAGATAATAGAACAGTAAAGTTCTGGGGGTTTAAATGTGACTTATAAGGTTCCATTCCAAATTGCTCCCCTATTCACAGTTCCAACAGTTTGGGCTGAATAAAAATACCTTTTGTTTAAAGTATGTCCTGATACTTTTGATCATATTCTAAATTAGCATAAAATATTTCCAGAAATTCGAAAGCTGTTACAGCGAAACTTAAAGATGGATAATGAATGAAAACAATAATAATAAATGTAAATGATGTCTACACGTTGTTTTCTTTAAATTCCCATGTACCCTACGGCTTCAAACATGCATTCAATTTACAAGGACTGCAGCGCCATCTATTGGTGAGAATAATGACGTGTTTGTCATTGACCGGCAGATGGCGACAGAGAACACGAATTCAAGCAAATGACGTTTAAATGCAGGTTTATTTTATTTCGACATCAGTATGCATTATTATTAGATTATATTCATTCATCCATTATCTCCCGCTTTATCCTCTATTAGGGTCGGGGGGGGGGGTTCCCCGTGCCCATCCAGGGGAGAACGTCTTGGGCGCTGGGCGGATACACCCAGGACAGGGGGGCAATCTATCGCTGGGCACACACTCACTCACACAGACACAGTCTATATGGGGCAATTTGGAGAACTCAATTGACTTGATCCATGTTTTTGGACTGTGGGAGGAAAGCGGAGAACCCGGAGGAAACCCACGCGGACACGGGGAGAACATGGAAACTCCACCCAGATGGGGATTCGAACCGGGAATCCCTAGTGCTGAGAGGAGAACATGCTAAACCACTAAGCCAGATTAGATTATATATTATTTAATATTAAAATTAATAATATTAATAATATTCACATTAGATTTTATTATATATTATTATTTTAGGGCGGTGGCTTAGTGGTTTGGCACGTTCGCCATTGAATTCTCAGCCCCCTACGAATTCCTGGGTGTATCTGCCCAGCGCCCGAGATGGTTCGAATCACCATAGAGGATGGGTGGAGTTTGCATTGGTTCTCCCCGTGTCCGCGTGGGTGGAGTTTTTCCTCCCGGGTTCTCCGGTTTCCGGTTCCCTCCCACAGTCCAAAAACATGGATCAAGGTCAATTGAATTCTCCAAATTGCCCCATATAGAGTGTGTCTGTGTGTGTGAGTGTGTGTGTGCCCAGCGATGGATCGGCGCCCTGTCCTGGGTGTATCTGCCCAGCGCCCGAGACGTTCTCCCCTGGATGGGCATGGGGAACCATGTATAAAGTGGATAGTATAAAGTCCTGTCTCTCTGACCAAACCTTCTTCTGGAGGCTGATCTCAGACGGTCAGAGGAGTGACACATTCCTCATCATGTAGTCAGAGCTGTAGATAGAGACAATTAGGAGACTCGGGTCTCGGGTCTGTTAACGAGACTAACGATGATCAGGTTTCAAACTTCGGCCTTGACATTCCAGCAGGTGGTCAGCGCTGAGAGTCTCCTGCACATGCACTGCTATATCACACAGTAATGCTCTGGATGTCCTCCATCAGGGGTTGCTTTCTGTCCTCTGAGCGCGTTATTGCGGCTCGTCGCGCCGAGCCGGGTTTCCCTGACGACGTGGATTACTCCGCCGGCTC
>JAFMOC010000238.1:690000-704171 GCA_019802505.1 Corydoras sp. C115
GGTCATGTGTTCCGGATTAACACTTTAAAGCCTGATGCAAATTAGAACTTATTATAAATGGATTTTCATTCATCCATTATCTTCCACTTTATCCTATATTAGGGGGGGGGGGGGGTTCCCCATGCCCATCCAGAGGAGAACGTTTCGGGTGCTGGGCAGATACACCCAGGACAGCACGCCAATCTATCGCTGGGCACACACACACTCTACATGGGGCAATTTGGAGAACTCAATTGACCTTGATCCATGTCTTTTGGACTGTGGGAGGAAACCGGAGAACCCGGAGGAAACCCAAGCGGACACGGGGAGAACACGGAAACTCCACCCAGATGGGGATTCGAACCGGGAATCCCTAGCGCTGAGAGGAGAACGTGCTAAACCACTAAGCCACCGTGCCGCCTATAAATGGATTTATCAGCGATAAACACTATGAGAGCAAAAGTATTGGGCCACCTACACATAACACTGATTTATTTTTTATGTTGGTCTCACTTTTGTAGCATCGACAGCTTCCACTCTTCTGGGACGTCTGTCCTCAGATTTTTAAGTGTCTTTAGGAAGTTTTGTTAATTCAGGCGGTTGTTAATTTAGGGACTAACGAGGCAGAATTATAGATTTATTGCTACAGCGGACGCCAATATTTGATTGTCTGGCTGAAGGAAGCAGAAACTGGATTTTTAGGTCATTTTTAAACCAGTTCGTCCATTTTACCTTTGAACAGACAAGACCATCCATCCATCCATCCATTATCTTCTGCTTCATCCTATACTAGGGTTGCGGGGGCGGTTCCCCATGCCCATCCAGGGGAGAACGTTTCGGGCACTGGGCCCGACGTTTACACCCAGGACAGGACACCAATCCATCACTGGGCACACACTCACTCACACAGACACACTCTATATGGGGCAATTTGGAGAACTCAATTGACTTGATCCATGTTTTTGGACAGTGGGAGGAAACCGGAGAACCCGGAGGAAACCCACGCGGACATGGGGAGGACATGGAAACTCCACCCAGATGGGGATCCGAACCGGGAATCCCTAGCGCTGAGAGGAGAACATGCTAAACCACTAAGCTGCCCAACAGACAAGACATTAATAGAAATAAAAAAAAAAAGCAATAATAAAACCAGGAGCAGGAATGAACGGACATTACACTGATTTACATTCTCAGATATTTTTTCAGGCCGTTTATTCTTGTACTTCACTCTTTTACTTTGTGTTTAAATATATTTCGTATTTAAATCGGCATTTTTGCATAACATGCAAAGCGACGTCATCAGCATCGGTTTCATATCTCATTGCTTCATAAAAACAATATATTTCAACATTTGCTTTACGTTCTAAAGACACTTGTTTTGTGTTTAGTAACAATGTGGTTTTAATAAATAGTGAATAGAACTTCGTCGTGTGTGTTTACTGCAAAAAAAAAATCTGTCAAGAAAAATTAATACAAAATAAGAATAAAATGCATGAATCAAGTAAAATTATCTGCCAAAATAATGAGTAAATTTATCCTGTTAAGAATTTTTTTTTTAAAATATATAATTTGATGAATTTACAGTGTAGTTGGTTTTCTCCATAACTTCTGACTTGTGATGTTCTCATTTGTAAGTCGCTTTGGATAAAAGCGTCGGCTGAATGACTAAATGTAAATATAAATGTAATGTAGATATAATTTATTCATTCATTATCTCCCGCTATATCCTCTATTAGGGTCGTGGTGGAGGGGGGGTCTCCATGCCCATCCAGGGGAGAACGTCTCGGGCGCTGGGCAGATACACCCAGGACAGGGGGGCAATCTATCGCTGGACACACACTGACTCACACAGACACACTCTATAGGGGGCAATTTGGAGAACTCAGTTGACTTGATTCATGTTTTTTGGAACTGTGGGAGGAAACCGGAGAACACGGGGAGGACATGGAAACTCCACCCAAATGGGGATTCGAACCGGGAATCCCTAGCGCTGAGAGGAGAACGTGCTAAACCACTAAGCCACCGTGCCGCCCGATCATTTATCATTTACTTAGAAATCTATTCAAGACAAAAACAAGGTTTAATTTTTTTGCAGTTTAATTTTTGCTTTACGCCGGATCGTTTAAAAGCGACGCTTCCACAGATAGCATAGGGCTGCTGGCCACTTCTGGCAGAGATGGGGTACTGCAGGTGCTCAGCACTAACCAACTGCACGTGAGCCGCGGTTGGCTCTTATATAACGAGCGTCACGAGGCCCGCAGGTTCCAAAACATCGAGTTCATGTTAAGCAGCCACATGGCGCTGCAATCTATATGAGAGCCTTAAGTGGCCCCTGTGCAAAAATCACATGTTCCACAGGTTCCTAAACATCTGGTTTACAGCCGCATGACCGACATCTTGCAACCGGGACGGGTTCACCGAAGAACCATTAGTCCATGTACCAAGTGCTCCAGATCTGTCTGAGAAGAACGTTGCCATCAGGGTACCGGATCCAATTTTTTTTCCAGGATGTTCCTGCGTTTCAGAATCTTGAGGCTTCGGCGGAGCCGAGTCTAGAACATATTCTCTTTTCGTCTCTTCCTGAAGTGCATCGGGTCGCTTTAGCAACAAGAATAATCTGTTTCCAAAACGAGAACTCTGACCTTCAGACCGTCGTTCTAGATCAGATGCAGAACTGGTCTGGGATCAGACGCCGACGCCCCCGTCATGCGGGGTCTCAGAGGAAACTCTAGCGGACGGTGTTCTGTTGCAGCAGGTAACCGTAGAGTCCTGACTCAGCACGTCCACCCGCTCGGGCCCGGACGTCGTCTTCCAGCAGGTTCTAACCCGGCGACTGAAAGAAAAGCCGCGGCACTTCAGTCCTTTGTCGAGAACGTGTGATTAAACCAGATTAGATGTTCTACACCTTCCTTATTACCGAGTGTGCAGAATATAAACATGTTTATTTAAAAGTAGCTTGTGATGCAAATCTCAGATGATAATAATTAATAGCATTAAGATTGTAATATCATGTAGCGGGGGGGGGGGGGAGGGGGAGGGGGGGGGGGAATTCGGCTTTAAATTTAATCTGCTTATCTGTCCCAGATCCATAGAAGGTGCTACGGTGTCTTCCAGAACTGACCGGGCAAAAGAATGAGATACACCCTGGACCTTCAACAGGTTACACACAATAAAGCACACGCTCACATCTGGGCCATGACATACCTATGACATACCTACATACCTCCTTAATTATTTGGGTGGTGACACTGGTGTGGTGGTGGTGGTGGTGGTGGTGATGTGTGTCATAATGGCATTATAATACTCTTAAGCGCATGCCTGAACATTTCCGGGGTGTGGTAGCTCAGTGTTTAGGGCGTTGGCCGATCGATCGGAATGTCCACTGAAGTTACCAGTGTGGGTCCTTGAGAACCTTACCCCTCATTGCTCCAGGGATGCTGTATGACCAACCCTGTGCTCGCTTTGTAAGTCATTTTGGATAAAAGCGTCTTTTAAATGACAGATTGTAGGTTATTACTTTCAGATATCTTTCCGTTGATGAACTCGATGAAGACAATTTGTGCTGTATCCAAAAAAATTTATGTATTTGATGGATTTCCGATAAAACCGGTGCGGTTTAAATGTTCCTTCCCCAACAGACACAAACAAGACGAGAGGAACAGGCTCACAATCTCCCTTGGATGGACGGGGTTCCAGGCCCAGTGTGGGCCAGTCACCCCAACCTCACCCGACCATGACTTTATGGACCTTTCACCCACCGTTGGTCATGGGACGGAATAAAAATGTGAAGTTAGTGATTGAGAGGTCTGTCCCAATACATTTGTCTATGTGGTGTACATTGCCAGTCCAAATTCCACCATATTTCCATTTTTTTTTACTTACTTAACTCTGGAGATGTGGAAAAGAATTTCACTGCTGGGGGGGGGGGGGGGCGTTCCCCATGCCCATCCAGGGGAGAACGTTTCAGGCAGGGCAGATACACCCAGGACAGGACGCCAATATATCACTGGACACACACTCACACCGACACACTCTATATGGGGCAATTTGGAGAATTCAATTAACTTGATCCAGGGGAGAACGTCTCGGGCGCTGGGCAGATAGACCCAGGACAGGGTGCCAATCCATCGCTGGGTACACACTCACACACACTCTATATGGGGCAATTTGGAGAATTCAATTAACTTGATCCATGTTTTTGGGCTGTGGGAGGAAACCGGAGAACCCGGAGGAAACCCACGCGGACACGGGGAGAACATGGAAACTCCAGCCAGATGGGGATTCGAACCGGAATCCCTAGCACTGAGAGGAGAACATGCTAACCACTAAGCCACTGTGCCGCCTAGGGGAAATTCACAATTCATATATATATATATATATATAGTAGGGCAGCATGGTGGCTTAGTGGTTTGGCATGTTCTCCTCTCAGCCCTAGGGATTCCCGGTTCGAATCCGCATCTGGGTGGAGTTTCCATGTCCTCCCCGTGTCCGCGTGGGTTTCCTCCGGGTTCTCCGGTTTCCTCGCACAGTCCAAAAACATGGATTCAAGGTCAATTGAATTCTCCAAAAATTGCCCCATATAGAGTGTTTCTGTGGAGTGAGTGTGTGCCCAGCGATGGATTGGCGGCCTTTCCTGGGTCTATCTGGCCAGCGGCCGAAACGTTCTCCCCTGGATGGGCATGGGGGAACGTAAAAGCACCCTGGACCTCCTTAATAAGTTTATCCCTCTCCTCGCGCTCCTCCCTCCCTGTTTGTTATCATTTAAGCGAGCGTCTGCTCGGAGCGCAGTGGCCGCCTCTGATTGGCCGGCCGACCAGCAGTGGGCGGTGATTATTAAACCGAGCGTCTGTTCGAAGCGCAGTGGCCGCCTCTGATTGGCCGGCCGACCAGCAGTGGGCGGTGCGTGGCTCGGGTCGTTTACAGTGCGACGTCACGATCAGCTGTTCGGAGCGTCGTACGTTGCGATCCGCGGATCAGCTGGGCGAAGCAATAACACCCGCAAATAAACAAGCAGCCGAGAGACGCGCTCTGCAGCCGAGGCCGCCGCTCAGAGCTTACACGCCGCACTTCTTCTGAGAAGAAAAGCCTTTTTATTTTTATTATTATTATTATTATTATTATTATTACTATTATTTGATTTTGATTCGTCCGTCCTGAGACCCCGGTGCGGTCAGACTACCTCATTACCCAATAAGCGCGCTCCGAACCCCGAGCGTCTGTCGAGCGTTGGGCTTTTAATTCGACGATTGCCGTGTTGTGCAGAGAGGCAGGTAAGACCCTCGGTCCCTCTCTCTTTTCCCTCATTAATATTCACCGATGCAAAGCCCGACCTCTACATTCAGCTTCTGAAGCGGCAAAGTAAAACCCGATGACCATAAATGGACGGACGGCGGCTGTATTTTAAGTGCCGTGAGCCGACGCGCCTTTTTATAGCCATTAATAAAAAAGCGATTATCGAATTCTCTTGGCCGGGATGTCCGATGCCCGCAGTGGCCTGTTTACCCCCCTCTGGACACCGTGTCCCTTTTATAAGATACGCGGGACATCGAGTCCGGCTCGATTCTGTATTTACAGTCGAACCTCTTTGATCCGCTTTCTTATTGTGACGTCAGCCAGGCGTATCGTTTCTTATTTCTAAAGACCGACCGGGTGTCAGATGGGTCTGTAAAATGGCTGCTGGGGCTTTTTTTTTATTATTTTTAATTTATTTTGTTTTAGTAGAGATTAAAGCCTTATGTCGTGTGTTGGGATTTCCAGGTCACGTTTAATACCGTTGATCCGGGGCGGCATTGAGCCTTTCATCTTCAAAGCGAAGCGTTTAAATTCTGCTTCGGTTCGAACCTCCCGATCAGGCAGCTGTGCGCGGTTCTGTTTGCCCCGTTCGGACCTGCGGCCGCAGGAAAGCCTGAGCCGGGTTCGGACAGCCGACCTGCTGCTTTCATCTGAATGGTTCGAAGTTGTTTTTTTATTAGGGGACACACAGAGGGACCCTGTCCCCTGTCCTGTACACTGTCCACTGTCCTCTGTGTGTTTTTTTTTTTTCCCCTTTTTGTCCTGCTGGGTATTTTTCCGTCTCCAATAAGGCGGGACCGGTTGCGTCAGTGACGTCATCACCGGCTCCTCCCACCGCCCCGCCCACGTGGCTTTTGGCAGCGGTCCAAATGGCCCCGGTTTCCGCTCAGTTCTGCACGACGATCATTGTTTTTTTTAGTTTTTTGTTTTTTTTTTTTGTTTTTTTTTTTAGTTTTTTTTTATTATACGATAATCACCGGCTTTGTTTTCAGGTCCAGAGCTCATAACAGTTTTAACTTGTTATTTTAACTAAAAGGCTTCATCCAGAGGCCACTTTATTACATCCACCTGCTTACACCACCTACTGTAGATTATTTTTATATATAGGTTATTTATACATCCATCCATTATCTTCCGCTTTATCCTCTATTAGGGTCGTGGTGGGTGGGGGGGTTCCCCATGCTCATCCAGGGGAGAACGTTTCGGACGCTGGGCAGATACACCCAGGACAGGGCGCCAATCCATCGCTGGGCACACACTCACTCACTCGCACATACACACTCTATATGGGGCAATTTGGAGAACTCAATTGACTTGATCCATGTTTTTGGACTGTGGGAGGAAACCGGAGAACACGGAGGAAACCCACGCAGACACGGGGAGAACGTGGAGACTCCACCCAGATGGGGATTCGAACCGGGAATCCCTAGCGTAGGTTGTATATATATATATATATATATATATTCAAAACAACTTACAAATATCTCTACTTGGTTGGGGTCAGAACACGGGGTTGGTACAGCATCCCTGAAGCAATGAGGCTTATGGGTCTTGCTCAAGGACCCACATTGGTAACTTCAGTGGGATTTGAACCCACATCCTTCAGATTGATAAGCCAACACCATAAACCATAAACACTGAGCTACCACGCCCAAGAAATGTTATTTTTAACATCTACAATAAGGCATGCACTTGAAAGCATTATGATACCAGAATACTTTGATGCAACAAACACAATAACACATAGATGCACTGTGTTGTCCTACTGTTTTCTCTGCATATTTTGTTAGTTATCTTTTCTCCGTAATTATAAACCACCATTTAGCAGGTTTTATTCAGGTGGAGGATGACTCTCAGTACTGCAGTCACACTGACATGGTGGTGCGAGTGTGATTCTTGAGTTTAAACCCTGTATCCACCGTATCTACACACCTCCACCTTATTACTCCACCTTGGAGTTGTCGAATCAGAGACAGTAGGTCATCATGCTGCACTTTATCTAATCCTCCATCAGTGCTACAGGATGCTGCAGACAGGATGATGATCATTTGGTCAGTTCGCTGATGCCATTAAAGCGTCTTCCAAATTTCCCAAGTTGGATGGGGTCAGCTCACAGGGTTGATGCAGCACCCCTGGAGCAATGGGCCTTGCTCAAGGACATCAGCGGAGCTACCACACCCTCGATAGTGAGAGGACAATTTTTATTCAGTAGACATGTCTTCTTGCAGCAGCTGTGTCGCTGGGGTGTTTGCATATTCGGTGGTGATAATCAGACACCAACCACATAATACCTGCTCTGTGGGGGTCCTGATCATCAGGGAACAGAGTGAAGGGGACCAACAGAGTCTGCAGAGACACAGATGGACTACAGAATGGAACTGTAGAACTGCAGTTAAAAAGGACATTGAGGGTACAAACAATGAGATGTCATTTTTAATTGTCAGAAGTTTTAATTTCTTAAATTTGTACTTCAATATTTATTGTGGGAGGCACGGTGGTTTAGTGGTTTAGCACGTTCGTCTCTTGGCGCTAGGGATTCCCGGTTCGAATCCCAATCTGGGTGGAGTTTCCATGTCCTCCCCGTGTCTGCGTGGGTTTCCTCCGGGTACTCCGGTTTCCTCTCACAGTCCAAAAACATGGATCAAGTCAATTGAATTCTCCAAAATTGCCCCATATAGAGTGTGTCTGTGTGTGTGTGTGTGCCCAGCGATGGATTGGCACCCTGTCCTGGGTGTATCCGCCCAGCGCCCGAAACGTTCTCCCCTGGATGGGCATGGGGAACCCCCCCCCCCGCGACCCTACTAGAGGATAAAGCGGAAGATAATGGATGGATGGAATATTTATTGTTTGTTAATCTTTTTTTACTTGTTTTTTTGTCTTGCAGGCCTTTGCTGTATAAAACAGATCATCTTATTTGCACTTGAAAAGCAGCCGTCTCTCAGAGTCTCTCCGTTACAAAGGGCTCGACGAGCAAAAAGAGGCTAATAAGCCGTCCGTTTTATTCTGCGACCGAAAGATCAAAAAGACCAAGAACGTCAGCTGTAGATCAGTTCCATCACTGTATCATCAATACCAACTCCAGACACCGCTTACTCTCAGGACAACCTCTGATTTCTGCCCTTAAAGTCCGAGACAGTCATGTTCCAGCGGCTTAGCAACCTGCTGTTCGGTGCCGTGGAGGAGGTCTCCGCGGAGATCAACGGCCCCAAGCCCTGTGTGACCGAAGCTGACGAGGAGGGCTGGCTTCTGGTCAGCGTTCCCGGTAAGATTTAGGTCCAGAAAGAGGAAATGTTGAGTATTTGTGTACATTTTTGGATTTATTTATGGACGTATATTGTAGTCTGAGTGAATTTGAACTTTTTCTACACTTTGGGTGTTTCAGGGTTTTTTTTTTTGGTAAACATACTTAAAAGAACCATTTGCATGTTTTAAAGGTTCTTTGCATGGTGACTGAAGGACACACCCAAATCGATGAAGAAGCATCTTTTTAAAAAGTGTAGAACGTTCTAGAACAGGAGTGTCAAACTCAGTTGCACCGGGGGCCAAAACTCAAGGCCTGCTTAAGTTCGTGGGTCAAAAATTATAAACATTTAATGAACAAAAAAATTAAATGTTTTCTGAATATGAATATTAAGAAAAACAGAAAGGAATATTATTCCACAATAAATAAGCATAAAATTTTATATAATTTAAAATACTTTGAAGTTATATAAAAATATCTCTTGTCAAAATGATAAAAGTCAAAACTCTGAACGCGCTGCAAAAAAAAAAAAGTGTAAAAATGAAATAATGCATACTTTTGCAAAGTTTTCTTTGATCTTGGGCCATTTTAGAAAAATAAACTTTAAATATTTTTGCTCTCCATAAAAATGTTCCTGTCAAAATCAGACAAATTTAAAATATGAGCACGGTCCCAAAAAAAAAAAACAGGTCATTAATAACAACAATAATAGATCAATGTAAAATGAACTCATGAGCCAGAATCGTTTATAGACGGGAATACTGTATTTAATTGTAGATAGAATTTCGGGCCGGATATGGCCCGCGGGCCTCGGGTTTGACACTTGTGTTCTAGAACAATGGTTTAGTTCTGTTTCAGATTTTCAGAAGAAAGTCTTTCTGAAAGAATTGAGAACTTTAAAGAAAGTTATTTTTGTTCTAGTGAAGAGTTCCCCCACATTAAACAGTTCCTAAATCCTTTTACCCGGTTGTAAAGCAATTGCCCCTGCTATGAGATCAGATACTTGACTTTATTGGACATGGGTTCCGGAGGATAACACTAATGATCATGTTCCCATGTCTTATGTCTTGTTTTGTTTGTTTAACCTTTGTTTCCTGCCCCTTCACATTTAACTACCTGCATGGCTTATTACTTATTAATATACCTCTTCCAAACTTCTCTTTGTGTTTTGCCCACATTCTACCCCTGCATGACCCTCTGGTTCATCCTAGGCATTAGTGACTGTACCATGTTGGGGGAGGACGGGGCAGAAGCGCCGTCAATAGCACAGTCGCTTCCCTGTAGCGAAAGTTTGAGTGTGGAGTCCGAGCGTAATAATGTGACCCCTCGCTCGAGCGACTCCGCCTCCTCCTCATGCAAACGCCGCAGGACTAGAGCGGCTCGGTCTCGGGCGGCTCCCGTCCCCGCTCTTCGTTCTTTCTCTTCCCCGCTTTCCTTTGAGTCCCCCGCCCTGCTTGGGTCAGTAGGTGCGAATGTGCCGCTCGGCCCCGCCCCTCGCCCACGCGGCTCCGGCGTCGGGCTGGATGAGAGCTGGTTCATCACTCCTCCACCCTGTTTCACTGCAGAGGGAGCGCCGGCCGAGGCCAGTCCCATGGAGGACCTCCTCATCGAGCACCCCAGCATGTCCGTCTACGTCTCCTCGTCCAACCTGGAGCCGGGGTCCGCCAACACGGAGGACGGGATGAGGTAAACGCCATGAAATGTTAATTAATACGTCAGAGATCAGTGTAATTAAATACATGTGTGGCTAATATTTAAGGAACCGAATGGCAATGGTAAGAATAAATTAAATATTGTTAACTAAACCAATGGGCGGCACGGTGGCTTAGTGGTTTAGCATGTTCTCCTCTCAGCACTAGGGATTCCCGGTTCGAATCCCCATCTGGGTGGAGTTTCCACGTTCTCCCCGTGTCCGTGTGGGTTTCCTCCGGGTTCTCCGGTTTCCTCCCACAGTCCAAAAACATGGATGAAGGTCAATTGAGTTCTCCAAATTGCCCCATATAGAGTGTGTGTGTGTGAGTGTGTGCCCACCAATAGATTGGCACCCTGTCCTGGGTGTATCTGCCCAGAATCCGAAACGTTCTCCACTGGATGGGCCCCCCCCCCGTGACCCTAATATAGGATAACGCGGAAGATAATGGATGGATGAACCAATGTGCTTTAATAATATTAGTGGTTTGCATGTTCTCCTCTCAGCGCTGGGGATTCTCAGTTCGAATCCTAATCTGGGTGGAGTTTCCATGTCCTCCCCGTGTCCGTGTGGGTTTCCTCCGGGTTCTCCGGTTTCCTCCCACAGTCCAAAAACATGGATCAAGTCAATTGAGTTCTCCAAATTGCCCCATATAGAGTGTGTCTGTGTGAGTGTCCAGTGATGGATCGCCCCCCTTTTGTGGGTGTATCTGCCCAGCTCCCAAATTGTTCTCCCCTGGATGGGCATGGGGAACCCCCCCCCCCCCGACCCCAGTACAGGCTAAAGCAGAAGATAATGGATGGATGGATAATTTTGTCTCCCTGATCTCTGTGTATCTTTGTTTTTGGCAGCAGGATGTCTGAATCGGTGCCGGCCCCCGTGCCCACTCGCCTGGTACGAGGCTCGGCGTGTCAGGTGGTGCCGCTCGCCAAAATGACTCAGATCGGCCGCGTCCAGAGGGCCAAAGCTCGCGCCGAGCGCCGCCACATGGCCCGCGGACGCGTGCAGCGCCAGAACCGCGTGCGCCAGCAGGTCCCCCGCCATGCCACGCGTTCAAACACCACCTTCCTCCACCAACCCGGCCAGCGCGGCTTCTGCCACTGATCCGTCCCCCGACCCCGCCGGTCATCCCACCTCACCCGCGACGCCGTCAGCAGCATCCTCCACCGACGCCTTCTCTCAACATCGGCTCTCAGTCCATCGCCAACCTCGGCTGTAGTTCGGCAGGTCGCGTTGCTTGGCAACGAATCCATTGTTTAGCTTTTAGAGTCATCGGCCCGCCGCACCGCACCGTCTCACCGTCTCAAGTAAGTGAGGAATGCATACTCGGCATTTGCAAAACGCTAATCATCAAAGAGGAATTAGAAAACGTTTAAAGGTAGGTCGGGGTAACGAGTCCAACGCCGGAGACGAAAAGGTTCTGAGGTCCAGATTTCTGTTTCCTTTATATGCTTTTATTTGGTTTGTGTTGGAAAAGTTTTTTTTAAGTTTAATAGAAATGCCAGGGGTTTTTTCTTCTGGCAAAAACTGATGTAGGTGATATTAGATTTAATATATATATATATTATATGGAGAGAACTTTTGCAACACGAGAAAGAAAAAGCAAGTAGAGGAAGGTGAGTGAAGGTGAGTATGGGGAAGATTTAAAAGAGTTGGAATTTAATGCAGAATGAAATTCGGAGTGGAGGAAATCGGTGCGTGTTGTAACCCACGATGCAGCCGTCAGCAGAAAACCAACACACAACGACGGAGGCTTCAGAAAAACCAACCAACCAACACCAGCTGCAAGAATGTTGGTGTCCACACTCTCAGCTCGCAATAAGGAGGTCGTGGGTTCGATTCCCAGGGGGTCCGTTCTGCGTGAGTCTTATTTAGAACAGATTTACAGATCTGTGTGTTATTCTCAATGGGTTTATGGCCCATTGACGTCAGACGTGACCTTTGAAGGTGATCGGGACTCATCATTGGGATTGGGATTGGTGTTTCATTCAGCCTCGCTGCCACCGCGGGGTGGAACCCGGTCGGTCGAATATCGTACAGAAGCAGCCCATAGTTAATGCATCCGAAATCACGCTACTACAGATCTAAAATGTTGTACCAGTGATGAAACATCTGTAACATCTGTAAACTGGTGCGATTATGGGATCCTGTTCTACGTAATATTATAGAAGGTTAAGTCTCTGGGAGATCTTAAGGCTGCTGTGGGTTATAGGGCAGGGTGGATCTTAGAACGTTCAAGTCAAAGTAAAGGAACGCCTGTCATTGTCCGGGATGGTTGCAAATATAATGCATCTTGCTTTTTACATGGGTTTCCTCCGGGTTCTCCGGTTTCATCCCACAGTCCAAACACATGGATTCATGGTTAATTGAATGCTCTAAATTGCCCCATATAGAGTGTGTCTGTGTGAGTGAGCGTGTGCCCAGTGATAGATTGGCGCCCTGTCCCTGTCCCAGTGCCCAAAACGTAGGAACCACCCCCCACGACCCTAATAGAGAGTTCAGCTGAAGATAATGGATAATGGTGTTTAACTCGGCTCTGTAAGCAGTTGTGGATGCATCGTGGTTGCAGGTCACCCCCACAATGCGGCTCCTTAACTAAATGTAGGAAGGAAACTCTTAATTTTGTGTTTTATTTCCTGTTTTAAATCTTTTTTTGTTATCTTGCCTCAGACACTTTAACGTCCCGGTGGTGCTCGGCGCTGGACTCGTTACGTCAAACTGTAGCTGGTTATTTCTTAACTACTTGAGACTTGTGGTGTTCTCATTTGTAAGTCGCTTTGGATAACAGCGTCCGCTAAATGACTAAATGTAAATATATCACATTGCGTTTGCTTATTTAGCAGACGTTTTTTTATCCAAAGCGACTTAGAAAGCAAACACAGGATGAACCACAACATCCCTGGAGCAATGAGGGTTAGGGGTCTTGCACAAGAACCCACATTGGTAACTTCATTGGCCCTGGGTTTTGAGCCCACAACATTCAGATTGATAGCCCAACACCCTAACACACCTAAAATATTAAATAAGGTTAAAATGGCCCTTTGAGATCGACTTAATTGCTGGACGACGGAATCCTTTGGGCCAGAAAAATCAGATGTTTTATCCATATTAAGTTCAACACCAGCCAATAACATTGTTATTTACTTATTTCTTAGTTTTATTTCTTTGCTTTTGAACAATAATATTATCAGTCAACAACAAATTACAGCAGATGAAGATCCAGAATTCGATAATGTATACAATAAGGCATATATAGTAAGGAATAAATAAATGAATAATTGAATGAATAAATAAATAATAATTTACTAAATTATAGTATCACAAAATAATAATAAATTAATTAATGATTAAGATGTGCATGAGAAAACCAACGAGCTGTCCGTCATTTTTGGCATATGTGTATATAATGCACAACTGGGAGTCCCGAGTTCTTTTTTTTTTTTTTTTTTTTTTTAGAGCTTTTTAATGACGACATAATTTTTTTCAGAGCGCAGTTAAAACACACCGACGTTATTCCATCAGTCTTTTGGGTCCTTTTAATTTGGGTTTTAAAAATAAGGGGAAATCTTTATTCTTATTGAGTTTATTTTGTTTTGTTTTTTTCTTTCCCGTATTTAACCTGCATGTTATTTAATCACCGGCGCAGTTTAGCTTCCCCGATGACTGTTCCCGTCAGTGTCATGTAAAATCAGAATATATTTATATAATCCATTATAAATTTGGTTTGTTATTTTTAATGTATGTACTAACTTTATATTCTCTTAAGATGGATGTAGAGGGTGGATCTCTAAAAATGAGGACCTATCTACCTAGGGCACTTTAGATGTTTCCTAACAGGACACTCAGTGTGCCTCTCTGACGTGGTGCTTTAAATCTACTGTGTTTTTTAAAAAACCTTAAGACTCCGGGGTTTTGTCGCGAGGGCAGGCATTTTTACACGGCAAAAAATAAACCTGAAGATTGCCTCCA
>JAFMOC010000239.1:0-7500 GCA_019802505.1 Corydoras sp. C115
TGCCCCAATCAAAACACATCAGTGTTTGGTGTTTTTGGCCCCAGCGATAGATTTTGCCCTGTGGGGGTGTATCTCCCCAGCCCCCCAAAAAGATCCCCCTGGATGGGCATTGGGATCCCACCCCAGTCCCTAGTGTAAGAGAAGTGTTTTTTACATTAAAAATTTTATATTTACTTGTATATCACTGGCAAGAAAATATGTTTGTCTTGACGAGTGGTGATTGTAATTTTTGAGGTTTTTTTTTATTAACACATACAAATCTCATTCTAGTTAATTATTTAATTCCACCAGAATAAAAAATAAAAACCAATACGTAGTATAGCACACTGCAGTCCTATAGTAATTATAGTCTGCACATACTTTTGTCCGTATTTGCCGATTAACATATTATCTTTCGGTTTTGCTTGTCGATGAAAGATGGAAACCGAGAGCATGCAGACCTTTAACATTAATAGAATCAAATTAGTTTCATTCTTATTTTAACTTCATTATAATGGCAGAAGATTTTTTTGTAGAAACGAAAAAAAAAATAGATTTGCATATTTCCTGCTGATTGTGACAAAGCTCACTCAATTTGTCATTTTTTTTCTTTCTCTGTTTTATGTGCAGTGGAGGGAACTCTTTGGCTTGGTACGTCTCACTTTTCAGCTTTTAATTAAGTCATGTTTACATTCCCAGTCATTTCCATAGGCAGATCTTCATGGCTTGAGCAGACAGCGTTGCTCACTATTGTATTGCACTTAATAAATGTCCTTTTCTTTAACAGCCTTTTCTTTCCTTGTAAAATAACTGCTGAATACTCATCAGTATTGACACCTTTATGGGTCTCTCTCTGCTTAAGATTATGTTCAGGGCTCTTTATGAGGTTGCACTTATTTATGTCTATTATGTGTGAATGTGTATAGAACTGAATCCACAGTGACACAGTCGCTAAAGACAAAAGAACAAGCTCTATATATTATATCTATATATATATATATATATATATATATATATATATATATATATATATATATATATATATATATATATTCATTCATTCATTATCTTCCGCTTTATCCTCTATTAGGGTCGTGGTGGGGTTCCCTATGCCCATCCAGGGAAGAACATTTCGGGCACTGGGCAGATACACGCAGGACAGGGCGCCAATCCATCGCTGGGCACACACTCACTCACACAGACACACTCTATAAGGGGCAATTTGGAGAATTCAATTGACTTGACCCATGTTTTTGGACTGTGGGAGGAAACCGGAGAACCCGGAGGAAACCCACGCGGACACGGGGAGAACATGGAAACTCCACCCAGATGGGGATTCGAACCGGGAATCCCTAGTGCTGAGAGGAGAACATGCTAACCACTAAGCCACCGTGCCGCTATATATATATATGTATATATATACTAGACAAATTTCAGAATTGTTTATTTGGGGTTAAAACTATGGTTAAAAGAAGAAATTAGATATTTTAAAACATTTTTTTTAATTATTAATTGATACATTTAAGGATTTACACAATAATCAGCAAATGCAAAACAGCTCTTATCTTATTATCTCTCACTTAATCCTCTACTAGGGTTGCGGGAGTTGGGGGATGGGAGGATGGGGGTTCTCCATGCCCAGAATGTTTTGGCCAGAACAGGGCGCCAATCCATCGCCAGGCACACTGTCATTATATATGCGCAATTTAGATTTAGGGGCAATTTAGGGCCTTCAATTCACCTTGAATCCATTTTTTTGCACTGTGAGAGGAAAGCGGAGCAAACCCACACGGACATGGGGAGAACATACAAACTTCACCCAGATTGGGATTCGAACCTGGATCTTCAGAGCTGAGAGGGTTACCTACACACACACACACTCTATATGGGGCAATTTAGTGCGAAGCAATTTCGAGCAGCCGATTCACCTTTAATCCATGTCTTTTGGACTGTGGGAGAAAACCCACATGGACATGGGGAGAATTCCCCGTTTGAATTCCAGTCTCGGTGGAGTTCCCATGTTCTCCTCGTGTCCGCATGGGTTTCCTCCAGGTTCTCCGGTTTCCTCCCATAATCCAAAAATATGGATCAAGGTCAATTGAATTCTTCAAATTGCCCCATATAGAGTGTGTCTGTGTGTATGAGTGAGTGTGTGCCCAGTGATAGATTGGCGCCCTGTCCTGGGTGTTGGGAAGATAATGGATGGATGGATAGTCAGTGTGTTTCTGTTTTTTCTGTTTTGAGACACAATTGCTCATTTAGAACGTGTTAGCTGATTACTGGTGGGAGGCTGTTTTCCGATGCACAAGTCTAAATCCTGTCTAAAGTAATCAACCTGCCAGTGCGAGGCAGGTAGTGACAAAACAATCCGTTTAGTTGGATTGCATTTTGATGCACCATAGAATTACACTGTATACTTGTTTTGCAGTTGCTGGTTTTTGCGTCCTAACTCAGTACTGTGGGCGGCACGGTGGTTTAGTGGTTAGCACGTTCTCCTCTCAGCACTAGGGATTCCCGGTTCGAATCCCCATCTGGGTGGAGTTTCCATGTTCTCCCCGTGTCTGCGTGGGTTTCCTCCGGGTTCTCCGTTTTCCTCCCACAGTCCAAAAACATGGATCAAGTCAAATGAATTCTCAAAATTGCCCCATATAGAGTGTGTCTGTGTGAGTGAGTGTGTGCCCAGCGATGGATTGGCGCTCTGTCCTGGGTCTATCTGCCCAGCGCCCGAAACGTTCTCCCCTGGATGGGCATGGGGAACCCCACCGCGACCCTAATAGAGGATAAAGCGGGAGATAATGAATGAATGAACTCAGTACTGTACTGACTCCCTCAGTATTATCATGATTACTGGTCAAAATTTAACCCCAAAGAGGGTAACAAATACTAATGATTGCTTTTAATAGAGTTTCTACAGGAAACAAATGCAGCCCTATTTAATGCACAGCTGCTTAATTTAAAATATATATAACAAAAATTGCAAGGGCAGCACGGTGGCTTAGTGGTTAGCATGTTCTCCTTTCAGCACTAGGGATTCAGGTTCGAATCGCAATCTTGGTAGAGTTTCCATGTTCTCCCCGTGTCCACGTGGGTTTGCTCCCACAGTCCAAAAACATGGATGAAGGTCAATTAAATTCTCCAAATTGCCCCATATTGAGTGTGTCTGTGTGAGTGAGTGTGTGCCCAGTGATAGATTGGTGTCCTGTTTTGGGTGTATCTGCCCAGCGCCCGAAACGTTCTCCCCTGGATGGGCAACCCCTCCCCCGTGACCCTAGTAGAGGATAAAGCAGAAGATTATGGATGGATGGTAACAAAAATTGCGGTTTATACGGAAGAAAAAAAATATCCTATTTCCAATAATCACTCTACAAATGAAAACGAACTCAAATAAAACCAAGAAAATCAATCAATAAAAATATTTTTCAACAATCAATAAACAATAAACAAGATCATAATTATCCCCCATTTAAATATGTCTGATTCATTTGAGGAGGTTCCATGTTCTTCCCATTTGCATAGATCTCTTGGTTCTCTGGTTACAAACACATGTTCTACATGTCCTACAGTTCAAACACATGGATTAAAGGTGAATTGGCTGCTCTAAATTGCCACAGTTTAAATTGCCTCATGTAGTGTATGTGTGAGAGTATTTTTGCCCAGCAATAGATTGCCGCCCTCTCCTGAGCGTATCTGCCCATCTCCCAAAACGTTCTCCCAGGGTTGATTTTGGGACCCCCCCCCCCCCCCCCCGACCCTAGTAGGATTACATGGTCAATATAATGAGATGCGATGATTAATATGAATATTTAAATACATTAAAGTCAGTCCAGGGCGGCACGGTGGCTTAGTGGTTAGCATGTTCTCCTCTCAGCACTAGGGATTCCCGGTTCAAATCCCAATCTGGGTGGAGTTTTCATGTTCTCCCCGTGTCTGCGTGGGTTTCCTCCGGGTTCTCCGGTTTCCTCCCACAGTCCAAAAACATGGATCAAGGTCAATTCAATTGTCCAAATTGCCCTATATAGAGTGTGTATGTGTGTGTGAGAGTGTGCCCAGTGATAGATTGGCACCCTGTCCTGGGTGTATCTGCCCAGCGCCCGAGACGTTCTCCCCTGGATGGGCATGGGGAACCCCCCCGTGACCCTAATAGAGGACAAAGTGGAAGATAATGGATGGATGGATGGAAGTCAGTCTCCATGCTGAAGGGATTTAAGTCTGACTTTCTGCTCTAATGTGACTCAGATCAGATCTTTCCATGGCGGTGTGTAAACGTCGGTAAAATGAGAACAGTCGAGTTCCTGAGTCTTTTTTGCCTCATGTGCCGATTCCTGAGATCCATCTTTCCGAGCAGCTCGTTCTCAGCTGATGAATTGTTTGCTGACCTCCAGAACAAATTGTGCTGCGTACACGAGCTGTTAGTGCGTCCATTCGGCTGAGTTAGCCACTAATGACGGCTTCGGTTCGAGTGACGCAATTGCGACGTGCCGGCACAGATCAATGCGCACACTTCCACTGAGCTGACCGTCCAAATCGACCTTCATCACGACCTGGCTTTTTAAATCGAATCCTTCAAACCTGCCAGCCAACTCGGTCTGTGATCTTGCTTTCACTATTGACATGAAGCTTAAACTAACTGAACAGGTCACGAAAACAGCCTGTTCCTGCAGCTTCATTCTTCACTATATCAAAAGGATCAGCTCTGCCCAAGCAGGCTGCTCAGCCGTTAGTCCATCGCTTGCCAGTTTCCCATCCTGCAAAAGCAAGCCTCTCAAGCTGATCCAGAACTGAAGTCTGTCTAGTGCTTAACCAGCCCGCCCAAGCGAGTGTCACCATGTGACTTCTCTTCTTATCTCTCTCTATTGGCTTTAGGGGTGCGAATCTCTCCGTGTCTGGCGATTCGATTCGATTTTTGAGGTCACGATTCGATTCAGAATCGATTTTCGATTCAGAAACGATTTTTTCAGTTCAAATGCTCTTTAAATTTTGTTTAAATGATGTGATTGACGAGATGAAACGACAATGTAAACATTTATTTAAAACAATACTTTCAGGTTCCGTCCTGTATCAAATCTTTTTGCTTCATTTTATATTTATACAAAAAAAATAGGATTGCGCTAAATTAGAATAAGCAGTGTTAGGTTCGCTTAGCTGCCTGGCTTTTTCTTACATAAAACAAAAAAAATCCATCAATGAACAAATAATTCTAAATATATTAATACCAAAGTTTAACATATTGCATTAGCCTTTAATCAAACCTAAAAAACATTTTTTAAAAATCGATTGTTGGGCATTCTGAATCGACTGAACTACGAATCGCGATTCATTGAAGAATCGATTTTTTTAAGCACCCCTAATTGGCTTCCTATAGCTTCAGTAAAAAGGCCTTTACTTTGGCTACAGGACCATCTCTGGATCTGTTCCCTCGTATCTAAAAATCTGTTCTCCATAGAAACACCTGAACTCACCTGCTAATTTAACCTCTCCTGGGGGGGCAATTGTCACTCTGTCTTATACACCAATGCCAAAACGCAAAATGGTGGCGTGATCTTCCTAGCTTTGGCCGTAATGCCAAAACTTTGGGCATTTTTAAAACACACTTAAAGATATATCTCACCCACAACCAGGATACAGGGTTGGGTTGGACTTGGGCATTGAACTTGATCAGCAGCAATTAAGACCATTTCCTCCGTAACTTTCTGACTTTTGTTGGATAAAAACATCTACAACTCTCATCCCATTATCTTGATCATTTAATCCTCTAATAGGGTTGCGAGGGGGGGGTACACACAAGACATGGCGCCAATCCATTGTTGGGAACACAGTGGACAAAACATCATACTTGAACCCTGAGACTAGAATTGTGAATGTACTCGGGAGGGAAAAGGAGCTCCCATTCCAACTATCCATCCATCCATCCATTATCTTCTGCTTAAGCCTCTATTTTGGTCGTGGGGGGTTCTCCATGCCCATCCAGGGGAGAACGTTTCGGGTGCTGGGCAGATACACCTAGGACAGGATGCCAATCTATCACTGGCACACACTCACTCACACAAACACACTCTCTATGGGGCAATTTGGAGAACTCAATTGATCTTATCCATGTTTTTGGACTGTGGAAGTAAACCGGAGAACCCGGAGGAAACCCACGCGAACACGGGGAGAACATGGAAACTACACCCAGATTGGGAATCAAACAAGGAATCCCTAGTGCTGAGAGGAGAACATGCTAACCACTAAGCCACCGTCCCACCCATGCATTACACTATCCATTCATCCATCCATTATCTTCTGCTTTATCCTCTATTAGGGTCGCGGGGGGGGGGGGGGGGGGGGGATTCCTCATGCCTATTCAGGGGAGAACGTTTCAGGTGCTGGGCAGATACACCCAGGACAGGACGCCAATCTATCACTGGGCAAACACTTACTCACACAAACACACTCTATATGGGGGGGGGGGGGGATTCCTCATGCCTATCCGGGGAGAACGTTTCAGGTGCTGGGCAGATACACCCAGGACAGGACGCCAATCTATCACTGGGCAAACACTTACTCACACAAACACACTCTATATGGGGCAATTTGGAGAATGTAACTGAGCTTCATCCATGTTTTTGGGCTGTGGGAGGAAACCGGAGAACCCAGAGGAAACCCATGCGGACATGGGGAGAACATGGAAACTCCACAAATCCTTAGCGCTGAGAGTCGAACGTGCTAACCACTAAGTTACCATGCCACCCATGCATCCCAACTAGAGGAACGCTATGTTGATTCGTTGGTAAAACAATTTAAATGTAGCAATTCCGGGCGTGGCTCTTTTTTTAGGACTGTCTACAGGACTGTGTTCTGGTCATTAGTCTTGACCATTGATTTAAACTAACACAAACGTAACTTGAACATCCAGTCGCAGTTTATCTAATTGGCGTTCTGAACAGTGTTGCTATGAGGATAAACGTTTGCGGCGTCTTAACTGAGTTGGATTTCTTTTCTGACACTTTGAACCAGAGCTACTCTGTGCTTCTGGATGACTTTGAGACAGCACGGCTTTTTCTGAACCGAAGCCGGTAAAGCATCTTTTCTTCCGCTCTCAGGAGCCTTGAGCCAAATTCTCATTCCGTAGTCGTCTTCTGATTGTCAGGCTCCCGTCACTGTGTCCAAATATTTTGATTGTTCACTCCCCAGCGCCCTCTTTTGTCCTGATTTGAGTTTTGTGTACTATACAATGGGTGGCCCTGAAGGAAAATTACTCTTACACACAAAGTACATTATTTGTGTTATTTAACTTCAGATTAGGTCATAATGAAGGCTAATCAACATTCCAATTCACACCAATCTATGTAACTAGAATTAATATAGGGGCTCTATGAAGGTTAGGGAAGTTCTATCCATCCATCCATCCATCCATCCATTATCTTCCACATTATCCTCTACTGGGGTCGCGGGGGGGTACTCCATGCCCAATCAGGGCAGAATGTTTCGGGCGCTGGGCAGATACACCCAGGACAGGACGCCAATCTATCACTGAGCCCA